>CM019149.1:129865566-130063750 GCA_009733165.1 Naja naja | reverse complement strand
CACTGACTGTATAGTTTTTTCTTCTTCTGCATCCTTTAAATCCTTAGATGTAGTCTGGAGATGATACCCTTTAAGGGAATCTCTTGCACTTACATATTGCTAATAGTACATGATTTTTATTATATCTTTTCTCTGTGTCTGAATATATCCTATGATTCTCCAAAGGGAAACTAAGAGTTCATAGAGAGGCTTCTCCCACATACTAGAAAAAACAGCCTTTGAACTCCTATGAAAAACCAGAAGAGCCATAGCTTGAATTAGTAACACTGACAATTGATCTTTAATTTTTTGGACACACCAAGATGATCCATATGATGGCACAGCATGGCTGTAGTCCATGATTTCATAATGGAGGTACAATTTTCTGCCATATTTGCAATGTACAATATATACTGTGTAATTTTTTAAAACTTGGTTTAATTATATGAATCATACTAGGTGATTTGTCTATGCTGGAGAGGATGCTATATAAGATTCATTAACATTTGTGACTCAGAGTTATGCTTTTGCCTTATTGCAGCATATATTACAGAAATGATCTGTAATTTATCTTTACTATATTATTTTTCTTTGCTACTTTTTTCTTTTAGTTTGCATTAATTTTTTATCATTGTAATTATAATTTTTAATAAAATTGCTATTAAAAAAACATCAGTGCAGGTCATATTCTTCAATACCTTCAAACCGTTTATGGCTGTCATAATCCTCTGAGCAGGGTACTTCAATGAATTTGTTTGGGATGCTTTCACCATGATGAGCCAATACTTCTGTAACTCCATCCTCACTGAACAGGTAGCTTCTACTCAAAAGATAACCCAGCATGGCAGATGAGAGAAGGAAAGCTGCTGTTAACCATTTTCGCCGTGAATCTTTCTGAACATTTTCTTTCACACCACTGAAAACAAAACAAGATATTTTTATTCTCTTCTTTAATACATATTTTGACTTTGGATTTTACAACAAAGTTTTAAAATTTATGACTGGCCTTCATACTTTTACTGTGTATTATTTTTTCATCATTATTTTAATTTTAAAATGTTTGTCTTATGCTTATAGTACACTATACAGTAGTATCAGCTGATCTGGGAAAATGCTATATTGAAGAGCAGAACATGCATTTAAAAAAGCAACAAATATAATTCACACAATTTGCACTTCTTTAAACATAAAACTAGTGAAGTACACTTGTACTCAATAACATGGGCCCAATGACTGCATTTTAATACACAGGCCTCATTCACATCAAGTAAGAAACATATCGTTTCTGAATATCAGCTTGGGAAAAATAGCCTTTAGCTATTAAAATTTCTTGCAATTATTCTTAACAAGTTATGGCTTACTAAAAATATATGTTTTCTTGAATATCAAGGAAAACTGAAATACCTGAATTCTACCTCTGTTTTCTTTAAATTTAGTGATTTGTAATAAGTTGCAGGAAGTATTAGTATAAACTGCTATAGAAAGCTGGAACAGTGGGTTTGGATTTTAGATTTGCACTGGACAGACCCAGGTTAAAGGTTTCACACAAAGAGAATTCACTGGTTGACTCTGGAGACAATTCAGTCTCTCTTAGTCAACCTACCTCACATTGTGAAGACAAAATGTGCTGATACCCCACATAAGATTCCTTGACAGCTTACAGAAAAAGCAGAATACTATCATTATTGTACTTAATATTATTTTTATCTAGTTATTCCCTCATGGCTTTTCCTGTTTATATCCTCACAAGGACTTATAAAGATTAAGTTGCCTGCATATAAGCAATTCCAAGATTAGCAAAAAAAAAAACACGCTGTAGCTGAGTGAGGAAATAAAGTTAGGGTATTTCTGGCCTAAATCCAGTGTTCTGCTACTGCAGTAAGGATACTAGGGAGAGATCATTAAGCCAATTCATTAGGAAAGAGGAACATCATGATCCAAAAGAAACATAAAAGTTACAGAAAAGGTAATACTGGCCAAGTAACAACACAAGCATCAAATCCCAAAAGGAAGCTGAAGTTCTTTTAATGAACTTAACAAAGAGCTCTTTATTTATGAGGCTACCTATGTCATGAGTGTGACCTATGAGTGCACTGCTGTAATATTATAATTTCCCTACTTTTCCTGCAGCATACATATTCTCAACATGGGACCTCATATACGTAGTTCTTGACTTACAACAGTTCATTTGGTGACAATTCAAAGTTACAACAGCACTGAAAAAAGTGACTTAGGGCCATTTTTCACACAATCCTTGCAGGGTCCCTATGGTCACGTGACCAAAATTCAGATGCTTGACAACTAACACATATGATGATTGCAATGTCATGTTTTGCGACCTTCTGCCAAGCAAAGTCAATGGGGAAGCCAGATTCGCTTAACAACTGTATTACTAACTCATCACCTGCAGTGATTCACTTAGCAACTTGACAAGAAAGGTAGCAACATGGGGGAAAACTCAATGCCTCACTTAGCAACAGAAATTTTGGGCTCAATTGTGGTCATAAGTTAAGGACTACCTGTATAAGGTAGATTGTCTAGAATCCAGCTATCAACACCTCCTTAAACCAAAGGGAAGGAGAAACCTTCTTTCTTACAAGCAGATTCCAACCTGTCCCCTTATTAAACTTATTAGTAAGAACCTTATTGCAGGAATCCAACTCAGTCCAACCAGAAATTATTAAGAGCTGCCTGATTCTAGATTCATCATGCCGGTAGAAGTCTTGAGCCTTATACCCCAAACTGACACACTCTGGATATGTCTGACTTTACCGCAATCCTCAATCCGGCCCCAAGGACTCTCTATCCTGGATGCATAATATTCTGGAAAGGGTTATCCACCTCGAGACAGAGCCAGGCTGGTAAAGCGCTGTAGAAGGAGTGAAAGAAGCCAGGCAGGATGGGAAAGATGAAATGGAAAGAGCTCCCTTCTTCTCTCACATGCGCAACACCGAACCCTAATAGGCAGCTATTAGCAGCCAGTCTCCCAGACGCCGCTGGGGATCTTCGTACCTGCTGCAGTGACGACGGTCTTCCGCTCGAGCCGCTGCACCTGCACCGCTGCTCTCCGAAGCCCTTCCGCCCGCGCGCCGCTGAGGAGCCATTATCCCAATGAAGCAGCTCACCTGAATCTTAGGATGCTGCCTTCGAGGGGGAGGGCGCGGAGCGAGGTATCGACCAATAGGCTTTCAGAGCGCCCGACCCGGAAGCTCAGGGAGGCGCAATTGATGTCAGAGAACGCGAGCGGTCAGGCATGCTCAATCCAGCCTGAAGCAGCCGAACACAAGCCGGGGAGGTGGAAAGGTGAGCAGTTGCTGGAGGTCCTGTGCGGTAAGGTTACGCGGAAGCTGGTGTAGAGCTTAAAAAAAAAGGAGATCGCAGGAGGGTGGGGCTTGAGCCATGAACAATATATCTAAGAGGTTGCATTTACTCTGGTTATTTTTCCTGTGCCTTCTGCTGTCTGTAAGGACCCTACGAAGGGGTGACTTCAGGATGCCAGTTTGCTCTTGGAGAAGGGCGTGGAGGTTTTGGTAGTTCGAGTTGCAGCTGTCCCAGAATTGAAAGTCACCTGCAATTCTTTAAAATGAATACATATAGCATTTCACGCTGTGAAGTCCTTGAGGACAAATTTATTGTTGAATGTATTAATTCCCGTTTGTGACCTGCTCTTAATTTTAATAACTTCTAAAGATCCCTAAGTTCTTTTCAGAATGTGGTTATTCTTGTAGGCCTTGTGGGTAGTGTCTGATGTGCAGACTGTCTGGATGTTTAGTCTCTTTAATTGTTTTTCTTTTTAAAGATAAGTTGCCCAGAGTCATTCTGGCATTGGGTAGCTTCTAAATCAAATAAATAAATAAATGTAAATACATTCTAAAGCAGGTGTATGCAGAAAGGGATTTATTAAATAGATTTTTCCCCAATATGTCCCAATAATGTACCGTGTGTTGCATATTATATAACTGCAGTGTATATGATACACTTTGCATGCAGAAGATCTCAGATTGGATCCCTGGCATCTCTAGATAGGGCTGAGAGAACAGCAAGCTGCTTCAGTTAACATGTTGCCTTCCAGATATGTTGAGCCTTTTGTTCATGGCCAGGTTCTTGACTGTTTCTCAAAACATTAAGTAGAACTATATCTAGTTAGTGCTTGAATGGGAGACCATAAAGAAACATTGGGCTTGAGAATTTGAAAACATCCTAGAAGAAGTTCATAGCAAACTAGTTTAATAATGCCACAAAAATTATATGAATGTGTCTGTGAAGTCACCAGGATTTTAACTCCAAAGAGACTTTAGACTGACATGCTGAGCTATCAATGTTCTGAATTTGGCATAAAGCAGTTTCCTGAGTCAAATGTCAAATATCCTCCTTTATTGAAGGCTGTATATTGTAAAATATTGTGAAGTTTTTAGATTTAACAATATGTCAAATTTTAAAATATTAGTGCAACTGTTTCCCTAATATCTTTTTTCTGCTAAATTATTATAAAGTGACTCAGTAACATTTAAACTTTAACAGAATAAATAAAATTAAGCTATAACGCAGCAACATTTACTTGGAGAGCAGACTCTGAATGTGATGTGGCTTTTTTCAAAGAAACATACATTTCAGTTGTAATTGAAAATTTATGTCACCCTATACTAACCTGTGACAAATTTGCTCTTTGAGATGAATGAAGCTTATGGATCGAACAAGAGAAAGAAATAGGAATACAGGTAGTTCTCAACTTATGACTACAATTAAGCCCCAAATTTCTGTTGTTAAACAAAACATCTGTCAAGTGAGTTTTCCCCATTTATGACTTTTCTTGACACAGTTATTAAGTTAATCAAGTTAAGTTAATCACTGCAGGTGATAAATTAGTAACACAATTGTTAAGTGGATCTTAACAATGACTTTGCGTATCAAAAAGTCTCAAAAGGGGATCACATGATCCTGGGACATTGCAACCATCTTAAAAATGAGTCAGTTGCCAAGTGTCAGAATGTGACCATGGGAATGCTGCAATAGATATAAGTGTGAAAAATGGCCATAAATCATTTTTGTCAGCATCATTGAAGCTTTGATGTCACTAAATGAACTATTGTAAGTTGAGGACTACCTGTATATGGGAAAAGTTAGGCGTATTACAGGAGGTTGAACCATTTCTTTCAGAAAAGGCAGCTTCAAAACTTCAGTTTCTTATGAGAACAAACATCCTTGGAGTGAAGAGTGTTATGTAACTAAATGGCCCTGTAATTATGAGACAGGATAATCAGTGTGGTAACACTCTCAAGCTAGTAGCATCAGGCTTCTCCCAAACCATTACTGAAAAAGAATGTTTGCAGGTAGAGATTCAGAAGCATAAGATATTACAAGGTTTTAAAAAGAAAACAAAAAGGTAGTGATTGTCAACAATAAGACTCAGACCATATATACTGAAAGTCCAAGGTTTAATTTAACATTTCTTTTTCTGACCCATGTTCTAGGGGTGAAGTGATTGAAAGAGTGCTTCCGCTTATATAATAGGAAGGTCACCCTATGGTATTTGCTTTGAAAAAGTGTGGCTTATTTTGACATCATGTCCTCCTGTAAGAATAAAGACTCTCAAAATGTTGTTTTGTGACAACTTTCTATAATCCTATTTAATGATGGGGCAAATGAGGCAAGTGGTAATGCTGCTGCTCTTTTCCAGTATATCATTTGGTGTACTGCTGACAGCAAAGACAGAAGAAAATATAATGATGGTTTCATCTCCATTTGAATTGCACCTGGTGCACCTGGATCTCAAGGGGCTCCACCCAGAGTCTCATACCTGGCAGAGGTAACACAGTCTTTATGTGTATAATTGAGGAATTGATTTCTAGCTTCACCCAGCTGAAAAAAGTAGTCTTTGATCTATAAATTCTATAATTGCTGAGGAGAATTCAGTAGGAATCTGATGGCAGATAAATATAATTGATCAGTCGATCAATTACAGTAACATTCCTAGATCTATTTTGTATACAGTAGCTGCAGTGTTACTACAATTCAGTTAACTGTGCAATTAAGAAGAACGATGGCCTGGAACATAATACTGTAGAAATAATGACTTCTAAAACAGCTATAACTGGTTTTGAAATGTGACATTAGGAAAAACTCAAGAGTTGTGCTGGATTAGGCTAGCTGTCTTTCTTGTACCACACTAAACAAGTAAATGTCTCTGCAGCATAGGAGTATTTCCCAACTGTTTCCTTCAGCAATTGATTGTCTTGAATACTAGTAGTACAGGTAATCCTTGAGTTACGATCATAATGAACCCTGCTCATCATGTATTGTAACTCATGATTGTTATAACTTGAGCCAACCATCTGACTAACTAAATTTTTACAACCTTTTCTGCTGTGGTCATTAAGTGAATGCTGCAGTCATTAAGTGAACCAATAGTTTGCTATGGATGCGCTTTTGCCAAAAACCCGAAGTAAATGTCAGTTTTCTGCAAAAATGTTATAAAACATGGTATGTGACTACAGGACATTGCAAATGGCCATAAATGTATTCCAGCTGCTGAGCTCTTGAAGTCCAGTGAGGTAATATGGTGGGATGACTGGCAGAACTAGTTTATAAGTAACCTCCATAGAGATCTGTTATAACTAGTGAACAGTCACTAAGCAAATGGTCATAAATCAAGGACTGCCTGTGTTATGTAACCAACATGACTATTAGCCATTATATTCCATGAATTTATCTAATCCCTCCCACCTTGGGACCATGTTTTCCATCCATCATCTTTCCATTGCAAGGTTAAATACATGCATTGTGTTGTTCCTAATAGTTGTCCTAAATCTCCCACATTCACTTGAAATGTGTGAACTTGGGTTCTAGCATTTTGAAAGAAGAAAGCTGATTCTTCCCCATTTTGTACTGTATGCTTAATGTTGATAAGGAAGGAGAACGTCAAGGAAGATTCTGCTCTATACTTGCTTTATTTTTTAAAAGGGTAAAAAAAGAAGACAGCTAAAAGATGCTATCTCACAAGATCTAAGGCTAGTGATCAATACACCTGGGAGGCGTTTTCTAAAGCATTGTTATCTTATAAAAGTAAATGTAGCAAATCACCACTAGAGATTTGAGATGTTTTATGCAACCAACAGATCTTCCCATTGCTCCATGTCCTGGGTGCAAATGGTATTCTCCTTGAATATGAGGATATGTACCCTTATGATGGAGAACTGAAGCCACTCCGAGCAAATGATGCATACAGGTATGTTAGTCAGCGGTCATCTTAGATGACATAGTCTCTGGTTCTCTTGTCTCACTGAAATCCCAGGTTTTATAGAGCCGTACCAAGCAACTGGAACTGATATAAATTTACTACTGCGAGGCAAAATATTTATTTTTTGAATATCCCTCAAAATCAATCTCATTCAGTGCTTATTTCTTCTATTTGCTCTGTACTGGATAGTTAGAAGCTAGAGTATCTAATATTTAGAATATTAGAATATTAATTTCTAAATATTAATATTTAGAAACTTTGTTTAAATTTGCTGTAGGTATGGATACGTAAAATAGATACAATCTGTCCACTATGCAAAGGAAACACCTCCATGCAAGATGGAATTCTAAACAAAAAAAAACCCTGGCATTAAATGTATAATTTATTAATGAATGCCTCTTTTTCTAGTCCCTCTGAGGTTAAAGAGATTTTAAAGCTGGCAAAGTCACATGATTTAGAAGTTATCCCTTTAATACAGACGTTTGGACATATGGAGGTAAGTGCCAGGTCCTAGTTATGGACATTTCATCATTGTTTATTTTATTATTTGTAATTCTGAGTTGTTTTATTGTTTATAAACATTTATTTAAACAGACTTGCATTTTTAGCTGTGCAATTTTCTGGATTACTGTACTATATTTGCTTTTGGTTTATGGATTACTGCCTCTGTTTCTTGCTTCTCCTGCAGTTTGTTCTGAAGCACAAAGAATTCTGCCACCTCCGGGAAGTGGCAATGTTCCCCAACACAGTGAACCCCCATAAAGAGGATTCCTTGAAATTGGTTATTGCAATGATAGAGCAAGTAATGGCACTACATGACGATCTCCGATGGTTTCACATTGGCTGTGATGAGGTAATGTTTGGAAACATGGGCCTGAATTTGATCAGGGAAGGCACAGCCATTTAGTAGTGATCATAGCCGACTGGCACATTTTTATGTTTCCTTGTGGGTTTTTTTTCCCTGTTAAATTATTTATTTGTTAATATTTGTCGCCTATCTCACCCTGAGGCTACTCAAGGCTGTTTTAATGTTTCTCTTCTTGCCAACTTCCATGCGATCATTCTTATCAGCTTTTGTTATGCATCAAGAACTTACACTTTTGTATCTTCTTTTTAAACACTTGTCATTTACTTTTCTGTTAGTTTGATTGTACCCTGGTGTCAGGAAGATGAAGAAACCTCCTTGCAAGACAAGGATGAAAACACAAAAACATACGTTTCAGATAGCTGCTTTCCTGAAACAAAATATCTGGGTTTCAGTTATTTTGGTCCACACAAAACACAAAAGCTGCTTTGCTCCACATACTAACTAAAAAGTGTTTTTCTAAGCACAAGTGGGGGTGGGGTGAGTGGAAAAATCCAGTAGCAACAGCTCAAGGAAAGCAGGGAAAACATAGGTGGTGGAATAGGCCAAATTGGGACATTGAGGTTTCTGAGAGGAAAAAGGAAAGGGGAGATAGTACAAAGATGGACAAGCAGGTCATCACAAATTCCATGCAGAGAGATGAGACAGCACTTACTAACATTGTTCTAGTCACCCTGTAAAATGACATAATTCCACTGGGTTTTGTTTCAGTCAACACCCAGAGCAATTTCATGGTTTATTTCCACCAAACCATGGCTGATTCAGAATTGATGGACAGAGCTTTTGAATATGATGGTTTGTTTCATATTTGGAAGAAAATGTATTTTCCATTGTGTTCACACCTATACTTAGATTAATAATAACAATTTTGCCTTTCCATCTTTGCTACTATCCTACAGTTGTCTGATATCATGAGATATTTTCATACAAACAACACAGTATTATTTAATGTCACTACTTGTAAACATTGGGATACAATTAATAATGCCTGCAGGATTTTGTCAGATTTCTCAGTGAGGGAAATCACAGACCTCTAAGCACTTAAAAGTTGAGCCTGACTTCTCCCTGTGACATGGCTAAAGATTCTCAGATGTGGCTTTGCTAAATTAGAATCTTTATTTCTAACAAGAATGAAGCCACAGAGTGGTTGATTGCCTGCTGTTAGTGCAAAGTAGTACAATAATGGTATACCTGAGGTGTGTGTGTTAAAACCAGATTTCTTTTGATTTCTGCTTTGCCCACATCAATTTTCCAGATTTAGAATTTTGGTTTTGCTGGTTTTCACATTTGTTATTCCATTTTAACATAACCTGACAGAAGGAACAGCAGTAACATGTGAAATTTTCCCTTCTTTCTTTATATGGTAAAGATAATCATTATGAATGCGAAAAGCAGCTCTTTGATCATTTGGGAAAACCTATTTCCAAATGACATAGCAATATAGAAGGTATCCTAAAGAAAAATGTCACTGAATAAAAAGTTTGATTTTATATCTTCAGGTGTATTACCTTGGTGAAGGGGAAGAATCCAAGGAATGGCTGCAGCAAGAAGAAAATACTATTGAAAAATTGTGCCTAGCCCACATGAAAGCAGTGGCCAGTCACATAGTCTCAACCCATCCCACAGTGAAACCAATTGTGTGGGATGACATGCTGAGGAGAATGAGCAAAGAAACTCTGAGAGGTAGGTAGTCAATTCAGGAGAAATCCAGCTGCAGTTTTAGAATATTGGAGCAAACTCAAAAATTTCTGAGAGGTCACTTTTCATCGCTTAATGTGAAAGTGCCTGCTGACCAGAGTAGCCTGACTATTAGATCTCCTACCTTTGTTTGGGGTCACAAACATGCATCCTACATTTGGGTAAGAGTAGCTGTTTAGAAACCTACATACGGACATTTGGTAATTGTATTGCTTGAAATTGAAAACAAGAGCCAGTGGACACACAAATATCAACCAAACTTTATTGTTCGCACTGTATTGGGAATATATATAAACATTATAATTCCATAATTTCTCAAGGATTTTGAGGTACTTTTGCAGAAGAAAGATCAATTATAATAACTATAAAGGACATTTTCATTTCTTTCATGGTGGAGATAGTTATTCTAAATGCATAATGAAGCTCTTTGACCATTTGGAAAAGTCTTTTGCATTTTTCATAAAAAGATATCTTTGTTCAGTAACTATTTCTGCCAACTATTTTGGAATCTAAACATCATTAAAAAAGTAAGCACTTGAAGCTAATAATTTTTTTTAAAGATGGATAAAGTCAAATTGCTATGCTGTTTGAAGTGAGGTTCTTTTGGAAACATTAAAGAAACCTACATACAAAAAATACATAATTAAGGCATTTAAACCTATAATTATTATAATTAGCACTGAGAAGGATGTCTATTGTGAACAGGGAAACAGTTTAAAAATAAAAATCCCCAAACTATATAAATGCTTCAAATAATAGAAATTGTTTCAAAATATAGAAATACCTCAATGAAATGTATTGGAATAGTACTAAAGATACTGTTGAATTAGAGGAAAATAAAGTTCTGATTCAATACTGAACCGAGAGATTGCCGGAGGATTATATCTTCTTCAGTCTTGCCCTCACAAACCATATTTGGCATTGGGATCAAGAATTTGACATATACCTCTGCATTTTCCATAATTATTCAGAACTGGTTTAAAATTAAAATAATTTGAAACAGAAAGGAAACACGTTAAATCATCAAATCTTCTACTATTTCATGAGTGAATGCTAAAATCACTTGTTTTACTAACCTTTATTCCTGGCTTTTTTTTTTAATTACATTTATATGCCGCCCTTCTCCGAAGACTCAGGCTGCTTACAATTTTTGGGATACAACCCAATGTGCTCAGCAATAACCTTCATTCCATTGTATATGCCTGCTTATTACTAAGCGGCATTTTTACAAAATTTTTTACAAAATTTTTACAAAGTCAGCTTATTGCCCCCAACAATCTTGGGTCCTCAATTTTCCTACCCCAAGAGGATGGAAGGCTGAGTCAACCTTGAGCCTGGTGGGATTCGAGCCTGCACTAATTGCAGGCAGCTGGAACTTAAGTGCTAGGCATTTAGCAGCCTGCACCACCAAGGCTTCATTAATCCATTCGGAGATAGGCAGGAACTTTCTTTCCAGAATCTTAGCCATTGTTCTCAAAATTACAGAAATAAGAATTGTTCACACAAAATTGAGAACAAATATCACAAAAGTTTGATCTTCACAATTATTTACATTTACAGATTCTGGGTTAGCACAACTGATAGAGCTGATGATTTGGGATTATTCTCCTGATCTTGATGTGGAGAGTAAAGGTTTGTACTTGGATGTTTTCACTTAAAAAAATATAACTAAAATACACAGTCCTGATGATCAGAGTAAATACAGCTTCCCCAAGCCCTGCATTCAGCAGCTGGTATATTATGCTAAAATTGGGATTAAATCCAGGGGTGGGATTCAATTTTTTTAACAACCAGTTCTGTGGGCGTGGCTCAGTTGGTGGGCATGGCTTGGTGGTCATGTGACTGGGTGGACATGGCTTGGTGGTCATGTTATTGGCTGGGCATGGCCAACTCAATATCACTCACATCAAGGCACCATCTCCTCACCTGGCCTCTCATGACTGTGGGGATGCTACAACAGTCGTAAGTGTGAAAAATGGTCATAAGTCACTTTTTTCAGTGCCATTGTAACTTTAAATGGTCACTCCACAAAGCAAAGTACCAGCAAAGGAGGGGGAAAAACTCCAGAGAAGTTCCTGAGACAGGAAGTCTAGTCCTGCCAAGGATGTAATAAGGGTTAATGGAGAGGCAGTTTCTGTAAGGAACACCAGAATGTTTCCTTCCTGCCTTCCTTACAGGATTAGGCCAATAATTTCTTCTAACAACCGGTTCTCCGAACTGCTTAGAACGTTAACAACCGGTTCTACTCAATAGGTGTGAACTGGTAAGAGTCCCACCCCTGATTAAATCTCCATTTAGGCAGGAAGGTCACTGGATGTTGCCAGAATAAACACAGAGTATGCTTGTTTAGCAACAGTCCCCTTGTGCTCCAGTTTTTAATAATAACCAGCAATGGCCTGATTGGGTATGGAGGCACTAAACATGAATGGAAAAAAGCTTATCTGCTCTTTATTCCCTTTGTGCTTCTGACTCACAGAGAAACATACACACAGCATAGAATTAAATCAAGATGGAAGCAGCAGAAACATTGCTACAGAAACAACCCATTTGCTGGTGTTTCTTCCCTTTTTACTATTTTCCCTAAAGATTAATGGCTTCTAATTATAAGCTAGCTATTTATTTGGTTGGGATAAAATATGGATCAAGTCATGATTATAGATTTTGATTAAGGTCTGACAGTCTGAATTTGCACAATGTGCTAAATCAATGGACTGCATGACTTAGCATGTATGAACCACATCTGTTCTATTATCTTAACAAAACTCACAATTATTCTCATGGGCAAGATGTATAAGCAAGAAATGAAAGCTTATTTCATTTGTTGACATATGTTAAGGTAAAGCAATGATTAGCTCTTTACTTCTAGGTATTCTTTATTAGTTTCATTTCAACAGGTACAATTTGTGCAATTATTCTTAAAATGATATTGGAAAGAGAAAGTAAGCATGTTTTAATAATAAGCCTATCAGTGCAAAGAAAAAATTTCTTTGAGGGAAAGCCCCACTCATTTCAAAAGTTTTAAAACCATTACCTAGGTGGAATAATAAAAATAATAATAATAATAATAATTAGTACTTGGAAGTGTTTTTTTAAGGTTAATATTAGGCAAATTCAGATCCTATATTTTAACTGATTTTATCTGCTCTGTGAACAGCCATAGGATCACTATATTTTAATATTTTATTACTAATCTGAAATTAGGTTTGTACTTATTGCAAAGCAGCTGTAAGAACAGGGCGTTAACATTCCAAATCTTTCATAATTTTTCCCATAAATTTCCCCTTGCCTTTTAATAGTTCATGCAACCCATGTCATTGCTGTCTCTTTTTTATGCAGCCAGTCTTATTGAAAAGTACCAGAAGTGTAACTTCTCAAAATTCTGGTTTGCTAGTGCCTTTAAAGGAGCCACTGGAGTAAATCAGTGCTTGACACTCATTGGACATCATCTTAAAAACCACAAACAATGGCTAAAAGTAGCTGAGAGCTGTCCTGCTGGTATCATAAGAGGGATCACTCTGACTGGCTGGCAAAGGTAACTTCATGGTATACAGATCAGTAGATATTATAGCATTATTAGTAAATTGAAAATTTGAAGAGCACTCTTAAAATTGGTTTGGCCAAATTTTTCATACTAAATCATCATACATAATCATGAAGTCCTAGCTTTAAAAAAGCAGCTTTAAATACTGATTATGTTGGGGCTATCACTTGAGACAAAATTTCCATTTTCTCCATTAAATTTAATGATTGTCTCCAACTGAGTCCAAACATCTTTGGCATCTTCTGTTTGTATCATTTTCACAACTATCCTTAGTCCCAAATTTCCTAAGGCCTGAGATTTCCTTTCATATTGCACCTCCTAATAATTGTATTACATAAAGGTGCTTGGACACACTGGAAAAGCACATTCAGACATGTTATGCATTCTGTCAGCTGAAGAGGTGTTTCCTAAAGTTTTTGCAATCTGAGATGCTACTACTATACTGCCTCACTGGACCTGCATTTTCTTCTTTAGGTATGATCACTTCTCCGTTTGTGTGAACTTCTGCCTGTGGGAATTCCATCCTTAGCCATATGTCTCCAAGCATTAAAAAATGGTACAGTATGGTTCTTTCTTCAGTCAGTTAAACCACATGCTTAGGATCTATCAACTCTTTGAGGTAATCCAAACAGGAACTCACAACCATATATAATTGGACTTATATGCCGCCCCCTCTCCGCGAGTACTGAGTACTAACACTAACTTTATTGTAACATTATAGTAACAGAATCTTGTAAGTCTAATAGCACTTCTCCTCTCTCCACCTTTATTTTCAAGAGAACTAAGAAGAGTCCCTTCTGAGACAGTTTCTTCATCCCCATTTCCTCTGTGTTCCTCCTGTCTCCCAAAGTTATTCTCACAGCCATTTAACAGCATCACAGTAAAAACACACACATACAAAATTATTTCATTTTATTACAAGTTTAATAAAATACACTCAAAATTTAAAAAAAATACCCCAATGAACTATAAAAAATACAAAAATAAGCAAAAATAAAAAACACAATAAACAACAAAAATTATGAACAATGCAGGCATACCCTCTGTGTATCATGTTTTAAACAATATCAACATATCAAGTAAAAAACCTTGTAAAATGTCTTGAAATCTGTACCAAAGAAAACTTTACTATGGAATGCCTTTTCAAAAATAGATACATTACACATCTTGACTCCAGTCTTACTGTTCAGAATAGTATTACTTTTCTAATATTTTAAAACAATGCTTCTAATAATTTCCCATGCCTGATAACCAAATTTCCAAAAAACAATAAACTTCCACATTTTTGGAATGATATATGTATTAAAATATTGTTCCAGAAAGTTCCAATAACTCACAAGATTAAACCATACCAGCATTGCAAGGAAACTTTGGGATTACTAATACCAAAAATTCTGCATTCCTTTGAAATACCTTTTCTCTTCTATTTTAACCCATACTTTTTAGGTTTGTAACTTATAATAGGCAGCTGTGTTCTTTCACTACGTTTAGTACTTTATGTGACTAATTATTTTATCAATATGTGAGATAACAGCCTGGAACTTGAGGCAGTGATAAAGTGGTTTGTAACTCCAAGGAAATAATGCTCTTAAATATATATATTTTTTAAATTACATTTATATGCCGCCCTTCTCTGAAGACTCAGGGCGGCTTACAATTTTTGGGATACAACCCAGTGTGCTCAGCAATAGCCTTCATTCCATTGTATATGCCTGCTTATTACTAAGCGGCATTTTTACAAAGTCAGCTTATTGCCCCCAACAATCTTGGGTCCTCAATTTACCTACCCCGAGAGGATGGAAGGCTGAGTCAACCTTGAGCCTGGTGGGATTCAAGCCTACAGTAATTGTAGACAGCTGGAACTTAAATGCAGGCATTTAACAGCCTGAGAGCCACCAAGGCCCTTGTTGTTATTTGAGCCCTATCTGAGATATTCCCTGTATGGCATCAAATAGAAAAGATTGTCAGATAATTTTAAGCTATTTACAATTTATTTAGAACTTCAGAGACAGATCTAATCTGAAGGAGATTACAGATCCCAAATATTAAGGTGTTTATAGGATCAACATCTTTTCAGCAACAGGAGAGGGATGGGCCAGGTGTATCCAGAGGACTGATACAGTCACATGTCCAACTGAGGAACATCTGAACAGGACCTTTACCGCAATTATCTCCAACATGAAATGAGAAGCATGTTTGAACACTAGTGAGACATTTTTGGCATTCCTCCATTTTCCATTACCATAGTAATTGCTGTACAATTTTGTTTCCTTTTCCAAATTTTATGCTTTAAAAGCTCTTCTTTGGATCTTTAAGGTGGTTATTCAGAAAAAGTGAGAGAAGATGTAGAAAAATTACTAGGGCTCTCCCATTTGGAAATCGACAGCTTCATGAGGTAAAAGTCCCAAGTTTTTTTTATTATTATTGAATTATTATTACAAATTAAATCTACTCTTACTCATCTTCAGATAAGGATTTCCGAGTGGAACATTTTAGAGAACTACATTTTGTTTTGCCTTAAAATTATGCCAAAATCCCCTGACTATAGCATTTCTGGAACAGTTCAACTCTTCCTGGAAGTAATCCTCCAAAAGCAGAAGTGGTTTGAGGTATCACAACTCATAAAACTGTTGAACCACACCCAAAATTGCATGGTTTGAGGGGGAGATGTTCCAGATTTCTCTGAAGCATTCCATTCTCAAGTTAGTGAGTTTTGCACTTTCTTTCTCCTAAATTAAGAGTAAGCAAAGCTGAATAATACATTTTTTAAATTGCTTGGAAGGGATTTCCAAGGATAATAACATCTTGGAGTGATACTGAGGGCATTGAAAAAGGAGGTATAGGACCACAAGTTGGCATCCTTGTCTTAAATATTTAGCAATCCAATCAAGGTTAATTAAATTACAGGTAGTCTTTGGGTTATGTCAATTGTTCAGTGACCATTCAAAGATATAACGGTGCTAACAAATGGTACTGGGTCCTTGTAATTTTTACAATGCAGCATCCCCATGGTCATTTGAGTGTGATCTGGGCACTCAGCAATTGGCTCAAACTTCCATTGCTGTATCCATGATCATGTGATCACAATTTGTGACCTTTCCTGCTGACTTTCCATATCAGTGAGGAAGCCAGTAGGAAGACAAAGATATATGCATTCCATTTCTGAAGATTTGATAAAATCTGTTCATTGTCATTGGATAGAAAACTGCCATCCATTTCTGCTTTAACAACTCATTTAGCACTCATTCATTCTTCCTCTAAGGATATACTAATGACATCTTATTAGTAGAGACATAAGCAAATATGGCAAGGACATCTGTACCAAGTGGTTTTTGCTACTGAAGTTCGTAATTGTGGGAAGTCAATAACATGTTTTCCTTCTGTAAAGATTGGTCTTTCTACTGATTAGAGAAGACCAAGGTTCATCCTCTTCCCTAATTTAATAGATATCTGAATAGGGCTCGGGCATCATCTGAAAAGGCCTAAATGTATTTTCAGGAAACTCATTCTTTTCCCAATATTTTATTAATATTTTTTTAAAATTCTCCTTTAAAAAGGCTGCCCAGAGTGATTCACAATCAAATGAACAATATAATATCTAATCACTTAACAATGAATAAAATGTTTTATTCTAGCCACTTATTATGAAAGCTGACACAGATTCTCTTTTTGAACAGTGACATCACAGGGACTTTCCCAGGAAATGAAATTCTCTCACTTGTGAGTCAAATTGCATTTCACCTCAAATCTTCAGTAGATGAACTTTTGGAAAATAACAGGTAAGAAATTACACACACACACCCCGAAGTTGATTCTTATATATTGTTATCTGTATAAAATACAGTATCATTTTCTTGTGTATTAAATCACCCAATAATTACTACATCATGGTTACATGGCATTTAAAGAATATCAATATTGTGTTAAATGGTCCTGAATAAATGCCTTCTAAATTTTAAATAGAATAAATGGACTTATGTGATGTTTCTCAACTCATTGTTTTTTTGTTCATTCATATCAGTCTGAATTTTTAGATATGTTACAGGTTGGTTTAGTCCCTATCACAGAAAAAGAAAGAAGATCCATCCCATAATGATTCATCACTTTCAGCCAGATGCCATAAGGTAATTCAAGATCTGTGATCTCATGCAAAGTCTGCATTTTTAAAACTAGTTTGGGACAGATAGCTATAGGTTTGCACTCTTGTTCAAACCCATCAATACATGCAGTCCCATGCTGAGACTTAAGGATGTTTTTATGGATTCAATCCAGATTCAATCAGGTTTAGAGGCATTGTTAATGCAACATATATTATTAGTCATAACAAATATATCTCATTGATTTCAGTGCATCAGTTCAGATATAGTTATGTTATTGTAAATTTTGGTCAGCTGACATAGTCCATAACTTAAATTCAGAATTAGCAAAATATTTCCCTTATTACCTTATTAATAAAAGTAAATTATTCACTGATTCACTCATGTGGTTGTATGTGTATGTATCAAATAAATAACACACTTAAAGGCAGAGAGATGGATAAAAACAAATACATCTATCCTCTATTTTTGAACTTCCTTGAACTATACGATAACTGGAAATTATGAATTATTCCTGGAAATTTAAATTGCCAACTTAAAAAGGCTTAAGAAAAGGAAGTTGACAAAGTGCTGGTCCTTCATGGGATGTGAAAGGTGAATTTGGCTAGACAGAGATGTTAATATCTAGAGATAAGAGAATTAATAGAAGGCTGAGACATAACTAAAAATATGGAATGAGACTGGATATTAGATGTCAGGAAATGACAGAAGAAATTGAATTGTGGAGAAAGAAACATGCATAGCATCTGAAAAAAGAAACAGGCTGATGAGCAGAATCTCTTCAGATCTCAGAATCTTGAATACACAGGAGAGAAAATAGGATTATACAAGAATTAGAAACATGAACGACTTCAGAGATGGGAAACATGTTGAAATAGATTGTATTTAATCAGATCGCTGGGCCCTCAAGGCAGTATTATCTATATCGACTGCAGTAACTCTGAACAGGCTCTTTAGAGCCAGGTAGAGAGAAATGGAGATCAGCAAATCTTGCACAGTATAAAGGAGAACAAGGTTGCATAATTGAAGAAATAGAGTTGAAAAGAAGGAAGCTTAAATAAGAAGGGAACACATTGAAAAGTAATGGGAAAAGTAATACTTTAGTGTTTAATCTTCAGGATGTTACATAGTGTCCTATTTAATGTTGTCAACTAGAGAATGAAGACTTCTGCCAGATCATACTCCCCTTACTTATTGCATCTTCTCCTATGTGCATATTCTTTGTAGCACAAGGTATTTTATTCAACATATGGCATCACTTTTTTTGCTTAGGCTTCTGACCAAATGGACTGTTCTAACAGAAGAATTGCAAACAGCCATGAAAAAGATTTTCTACACCACTGCTGTAGAAGAATGGATAGAAGAAAATGTCCAGCCAAGTCTTCAAAGACTTCAAGGAACAGTAGATGATCTGAACTGTGCAGTACAGGAACTGTCTTAGCATTTTGATATATGACTTTGCTAATCGGAAACTCAACTTTCAGCTAGAATCAAGCAAATAAATAATAGGATATGTCCAGATGAATTTTAATAAGCTTGGCATTATGATGAAAGTCTGAGATTATAAAAGATATAAGCCTTCTTTCTATCATGCTTCTACACAGTGTAAAATTTCCAAATTTAAAAATCATGCAGACACTTTATATTTTAAGTAAATCTTATTAGTATGCTTAGAATATTTCCCCTGCAGTATGAGAAAAGTTAAGTATAATTTTTCTCTAAGTTCTACCATCTTCTAATTAAACAGTGGTGGGCATTCAGGATATAGCAAATGGACTATCTTCATGCAATCAAGAATTTTAAATAATTCATAAAAAAAACAAGTGAGGATTAGCATACAGACAACTTAAAAATGGACTTGTACAAATTAACAGAGGACTTTACATGGGATTGTAATGTGTGAGAAAGAGAGCACACAAAAATAATATCTTCGATTTAACTAAGTCTGTTTATAAGTAATTTTCAATCTGTTACAGTTTCTTGAAGCTGTTCATTTGAACATTTAATGATTTCAGCTACTATAAAGCACCAACTGTTCCTTTGCCAGATATTTAATACAGGAAAAATATGCAATGTTGTTAAAGCAACTCTTTACTTTTAACTTCAAACAGGCACCTTTCTATTTTAAGTATTAAGGTTCATCCAGACAAGAACGTTAATTAAATTGTATTTTTCAATAAATCAAACTGCCTGGCTGAGATTAGTTTATAACCCAAATGTTTATAAATAAATGTTGAACTTAGACTTTTTTCAGAACTATATAAAAGAAGAGTGCATATCTTTATCTTAGTCAGAGATACCAATCACATTTCCAAGCTGTTCTCAGATTGCTTCCAGCAGAATATCTTAATATGGGCCCCAAATAACCATCTGTAATGAGTTCTGAGATGAGCAATGAGCATTAGGTTCCATGTACCAGAACTGGTGTCAGCCTCATGCCCAAATTTCCTTACGCAGCTCACGTTCTCTGACCATCTCAAAGACACAAGTCTGTGTTAGATTCAATTTGATACAGAATCATTTTAATGTTCTAATTTTAATCTCATTTAGATGGATATTTCTTCTAGTGTATCAATTTCAGTGAATTGTTTTTTTTAAATGCACACATTTGTAGATACAGTTCTATTGCTTAATTGTGCAAGAAAAAAAACTTTTAATTTCTAATGTCCTATCACCAGGAAACAATTATTTATAGAGTTTATAACTTTTCCTAAACCATTATTTTTTTAAAGAAGTTGTTTTAAAAAGGAAGCATTAAAATGTATATACTAGAGTATTTGAATATCTGACAAGAAATATTAATACTGAGTATGAAACAGTGCAATAATTTTTAAATTATACAACTGTAAAACCACTGTATAAAGCACATCCACTTTCCAATGAACATCGTAACACTTTTCAAATAACCTGATATATCTGAACAAAAATATCTTTTTGACAATTATTGTTCAGCAAGGTTCTACTCTAAGACACTTAGAAAAGGACTAAAGTAAGAATTGTCAAGACAATATATTTTGAGAATTTCTAGAATGTGAGGTATTTACTTTTTATATCTGGAAACCAATGACAGACCCTATCACCTTTCTAGTTTTATAGAATATACTGGATTAGCCATTTTGATATTTATTATTTTTCTTTTAAAAAAAACTCTAAACAGGAATATCTTATTTATCTTCCCCATTTTTAAAATAAAAATCCATCACTGAATTATCTATTAGACTGGATGTTTCCTTTGAACTGCAGTTAATTTAATAGACTCTGGTACTTGGTCCCAGCAGAAAATTAAGTATCACAATCAAACTAATATTAGAAAAATGGATATAATAATGTGAACTCATGAGTTGAAAACAAATGCACAAGCATGTGCACACACATACAAACTTTCTTTGTGCTTATCAATTTTAAGGATGCAATATCTAATGTGGTTCCTGTAGAAAAGTTAACAATAATGTATCGCAAACGATCAAGCCAAAGATATGTTTTTGAAAAGTTGCATTCAAAACATTCAGTTTCAGCTCTCAGTCTTTTAGAATTTATTATCTCTGATAATAAATCACTGATTTACCATTACAGACTCATACCAGCTCTCTAAGGCTCTGTAGGCCTTAGAGAGCTGGCCTTTGGTTGGAATTCCATTCATGTCCTTTTCTAGATAGGGAGAACCTAACTACCGTTGTTTACAGAGTGGTAACCACAGGTTTACAGACTGCCAATTAACTACAAGCAGGAGTCAAGTTTTGTTTAAACAATTTGGGATCAGGACAAATTTCATGGGTAATTACAGACCACCTTAATTGCTAAGACAATTAGAAGAGGTTCTGAGCTACCTAACATGTCTATAGCTTGTCAACTGGTAATCACTTGCAGGTGGGTCTTCTCTGGAGTTGTTCCTGCTTTCTGAATGTTCTTTTCCTTTTGTGTAGAAAAAACAGCCTCAAATCTGGGTGTAATGCCAAACTGGTTTGCTCCAAAACAAAAGCTTATACTTTTATATTACTGCTCCTGCAGAAGTGCAGTTGTTGAGAAATAGCACATTCCACATTCGAAGTCTATGGCCTCATGATACTCTCACTGGAGGATTTTATTGAAATTTAAAACAATCACAAGGAGTGCAGAAGGGGAAAGAAATAGGCTCAAGACTTATCAGGAATTAGGTAATCATCCAATTATGTCCAAATGGTATTCCCATCTGAAAATCTTTCAGTTAAAAGATCCATTGGTCTAGACCACAGGTGTCAAACTCGCCACATCACATTGCTGTCATGTGATGTTTTTCCCATTCACGGAGCTGGGGTGGGTGTGGCCTGCATTTGACGCACCCGGCCCGCAGGCCGCCAGTTTGACATCCCTGGTCTAGACACTTTAAAATACGGAAGACTTTTAAACTCCTTTCTGATTGTTGCAAATCTCTGTACTTAACATTATACACAGGAAGTTAACAATTAAAAAGTTGTTTTTAGAACTTAAGAATATAACAGATTCAAGTTTTCTACCATTCAGAGAAGTTTTGGTTTCCACATATCAAAAGTTCATGTCACTATTTGTCCTTTGCTTGATCTTCATCACTAACATCTGTTCCACTACTAGTTTCAAGGCCTTCATCAATCTGTAACTCGTTCAGTTCAAGGAAACCAATAATGAGGTTGGCCACAGTCTCAACATCACTGAGGAAGAAAAATAATAATAGGCAAGAATGAATGAATCCAATGCCTGCGTTAGCTGGGCATGAAAGTATGAAACTCTGTGCATCCATCTACTAAAGGCAAAATGTTTATTAAAATATATAACAAAATCTTGGGCCTTTATTATTCCCATGTCTGTTTGAAAGAATATTACAGGGTTTTAATGTTAACTTTTATTTTCAAACTGAATTATGTTTCAGTCTGATATCACAAAATCATTTAAACAAAATAAATTATGGGTTTCAGATGCCAATTATCTTCCTGATATATAATTAAGAAGTATTACATTAATTTACCTGAAACATTATGCCTTTCCTGCTAACCTACTGATCTAATGGCTAACTGACAGGAAACAAGATACAGCAAATGTGTGGGAAAATTGTTAAAACACTTTCAAAAATGTATAGCTTTATATCTTCTGAAAATGTATATAACATTTTTAAAAGTGCCTAAAATCAGCTACATGTTCTATAGCAGACATAATTAAAAACCTAAACTCATTTTAACTGGAGAACTGAAAATATTAATGACACATTTCTGACATCTACACTTAAAAATTTCAAAATAAAATATACTTAAATTCATGCAGGAATAGGTTGCAGTCATGAAAAGGCCATAACTTTAAATGAGCTGTGGTGGTGCAATGGTTAGAATGCAGTACTGCAGGCTAACTCACTGCTTACTCCAGGAGTTGGATCCTGACCAGCTCAAGGTTGATTCAGTCTTCCATCCTTCTGAGGTCAGTAAAATGAGGGCCCAGATTCTTGGGGTCAATAGGCTGACTCTAAACCGCTTAGAGAGGGTTGAAAAGCACTGTGAAGTGGGATATAAGTCTAACTGCTATTGCTATAACTTTATATCTTTAACTGGAAAATGTAAGTTAATGCACCATTGAAGAATTTGAAAAGAACAATAGTAACAAAAGGACAACTGGATTGTTGAAAATATATTGCCACTTTCAGGTTAAATGATACCTAACATATTACAATTACCATATTTTTCAGAGTATAAGACGCTCTGAAGTATAAGACGCATCTAGCTTTTGGGGAGGAAAACAAGAAAAAAAAATCTGTCTCTGCCTTCCAGCAATTTGCCTCTTTGCAGCAAACAGTAAACCACCTGTTTCAGTTTCAGCAAGCCTGATTAGCCCAAGCAGCTGATTGTCAGTTGGATCAGCTCCTGACAATCAGCTGTTTTAGGCTGCAGGGATTGCCATAGTCTATTGCCACCTCAGCGCGACCCATTTTTGGCCTCCGCATCCCATTTTCTACCCTCTGCACATCTCATTTTCCGCCTGTTCTGGGTGGCGGGTATCAGAATGGGCAGAAAATAGGGTGTGTGGAGGCCAAAAACAGGGCGTGCAGAGGCCAAAAATGGGGCACTCGGAGGCGGCAATAGGCGAAGCCTGCAGCCTGAAACAGCTGATTGTCTGGAAGCCGATCCAACCAACAATCAGCTGCTTGTGCTAATCACGCTGTGCTGAAACTGAAACAGGCTGTTTGCTGCAAGGAGGCAAATTGCTGGGAGGCAGAGGCCAAAGGGTGGGAGTGGCAGGTGGGCGGGACTTTGGCAACATTCACTGTATAAGACGCACAGACATTTCCACCCACTTTTGGGGGGTGGAAAAAGTGTGTCTTATACTCCAAAAAATATGGTAATCACGAAGGACAAAGTTCATACATACCTTCTGCAGCCCATCACTGCATTCTGTGTGAGAGGGTGTGAAAATCCAGTACCAAATCGCAGTACAATTAGGTGCCCCTTCCCAAAGTAACGAACCTTCAGTTCTTCTACATTCACAGCTTGTATTTCATCCAACGGAACAACCACTATTTGCAAGGAGCAAACACAGAATTGTTAGTAAAATAATATCAAGCAATACTACGTACAATTCAAAAAAATAGCAAAAACTATCTGGATCTCCTTGCATGCCCTCAATTGCCTCCCATTAATTTTAGGGCCAATGGAGCTAACAAGCATTGACCCTTGATAGCAGACTTTCTGAATTCTTCTTTAGAAAACACTAGCATAAACTCTTTTTTCCTTTCTGCAACTTAGGTTTTCCTCCCGGCACTTTTGAATGATGATTTGTACATTTCAGGGCAAGAATGGAGTTCATCATTCATGTAGTGAAAATCTTTTTAAAGCAACAACACACTCCAAGAATCTCTCAAACCCTAACCATAAATTTAGTTTGTCTAGTGAGGAGTATGGTAGCTATGTGGTTAGGGTGCTGGATTGGAGGTTAGCAAGCCCACATTCACCAGAGTGCTTCTGTGTGAAGGGGTGAACTCCCATCATTCACTCCAGCTCCTGCTGACCTAGCAGTTAAAGACATGCAATTGTGAGTAGATAGCTAGGTACCATTTTGGTGGGCACATTAATGGGACATGAAAGGAGCCTCTATCTGGGTATTCCCCAGGCAACAGTGATGCTACCAGCTAATCCTTTCAACCAGGAAGTGCCTTGGTGCTTTCAACATGAACACAGGCAAATTTCTATAGTTGCCCTCTCATAACAAAATGATTAGTAGCTTACAAATACATAATTTTGATATTAATTTTTATTCTTTGGGAAACATGAATGTATGGGGTTTTTTAGAGATTTAAGACTTGTGGATTTGTTAACAACTTTTCAAACAGTATAGAAGAGTTGTCCACTTTCAACTATTACACAGGGAATCCTGTGTTTTAAAGATTTGAATATGTGTGTCTTCAAAATCCTGTAATAAATCAATCTACACTATTGCATTGTAAAATTGTACTGCTTTCTTGTGCACAGATTAATGGAATATTAAGCAAATATGGTCTTAGTAGCAATAAGCAAACTCTTGGTGAAAAATGGAGGAGTTTACTTGTCTATTGTCCAACCATTCTGGCATTCTTGCAATCACAGCATAAAATAAAGATTGTTTAAATAGAGTTGAACTAAGGGTGCTTACAAGGATAGTGCCTTCTTCTGGGATGTTTCTTCTACATTCTTATCCATCTGATAACTGTAAGGTTTCCTGGGGATCCCCTTTGAAGTACTAATTTGATCTAATTCTGCTAATTTCTTTTTCAAAGTCAACAAGTGCTGCCACATCACGTAAGGAT
Source organism: Naja naja (assembly GCA_009733165.1). Classification (NCBI taxonomy): domain Eukaryota; kingdom Metazoa; phylum Chordata; class Lepidosauria; order Squamata; family Elapidae; genus Naja; species Naja naja. Next base: position 130,038,556 of record CM019149.1, on the reverse strand, counting down.
AAAATGAACAGTAGTTGCAAAACTCTAACTCTGAAGTCTCAGCAACCATTGGAAACAAACAACCTACTAGTTATTATTTAAATAAAATATTTAATCTCAAAAATATTTAATCTCAAACCAAAGGCAACATTGAACAAAAATTTGTAGCAACATGTATTTGGCCTCTGCAGGATTCTGAAGAAATTATCATTTTCTTCCAATTTTTGCAGAGGCAAAATTTTAACCTGCCTAAGCAAACAGGTTAAAGAATCACAGTTATGAGCATAGCTAAATATACTTTTCTACAATATGTACATATGTCAGGATGAAGTAAATATCTTGTAGAGCATGCACCATACTAAGAGAAATACTTGTTGCTTTACCTTGTTCATGGCCAGCTCTTGAAAAGGTCAACAGCTTTTTGTAAAGGCTGAATGATTTTAAGTAAACCTTTCCTGCATCTTTCTCAAATATAGCTTCCTGTGTGAAATAAATGAAAAATCACCTTATGAAGCCATTTTTGGATGAGAGGAAAATAATCACAGTTGTCAGACAAGTATAAGCACTTTTTTCTGTAACAATGTCAATAATTAAAATAGTCAATATACAATGACTATTACTCCAAACCTCTGGATCATGTAAATAAACTTAAGTCTCTCCTTAAAAAGTAAAATCAACAGTCTCATATTTCCCAACTCTATCTCTCAGTTTCAGAAAAATCTCAAAAGTCTGAATCTCAAACTGGATTGTTCCAATTTCTTACTCGTTTTGATTATGAAACAATCCTTTCTAATTTGTTGAATCACTTCCAGAGCAACTGAAATGCCTTTTTCCAAACCAGAAGTGCTTTCTTGATCAGCCAAGTTCGAGAGCAATCTATTCTGGATTCAACACATTCCATTATTAAATGTTTTGTCTTTCCCCAATTTATTCTCTGGCCAATAAAACTAACTTTTTGTAAGACATTACAGTACTTACTTCCCACTCCTCCAGGTTTTGTGCAGCTACAAAAAGACAGCCAACAAGATAAAAGAGTTTCCATCCCAGGCTATCTGAATAGCAAAATAATATTTCAAATTATGAATACATTTCTAATTTACACTTTGTTTAAATTATTTGTAGGCATTAGAATTTGGCTGAAGATAAAAAATAAATAACAATCACATCAAAACTAAAAGGAGAATGAATAATTTAAGACCAGCTAGTGTGAAAATCAATTACAAATGCTTTCAGCAGCTCACTAAACGTTAATACAAAAATGATAGAAGCTGATACATTCCAACTGGTAATAATGTTTAAAACTGGCAATATACAGAACTAAAGAAAACAATGGAGAAACTGTTGTGCAGAGCCTATTGAAGCAAATACCATGAGCTGCCATGTAAGAGAGAAAAGGAAGACAAAGACAACATCAACACTTGCTCTTACACTAACAAAAAGTTGGGCATTTTGCCTCTTACAGTTTTATTAGAAAATTAGTCATTTTACATAAGGGGGGAACTGTTAATTGAATCAACATTTTTAACACTTACACTTCCTCTCTTCCTTATGAGGTTTCTAGGAAAAATGGAAATATATACACTACAGAGTTCAGAACTGTAACTAATCCCTCTTGAGCCCACTAGATGAGGCACAGCACAAGTCAGAACATAATAAATTTAAAGAATGGCAGAAATGTGAGTGTGTTTTTTTAAAAAGATATCAACAAATACGATAACTAATCTTTTCTAATGAATTTACCTTCACTATAATAAGCAGCAGCTATGCCAAAGGAGGAGATCCCTATAGAGAAAAAGGAGAGGAATTGATTTACAATTTAATTCCAATATTTAAATATCTGATTAAACTAAATAAAAATACAAGGTTATATTTGCACTTAGAGGCATTTTAAATATTAACTTATACAGTATTTGCTGTAGTCTCCAGCCCTGAAGAGAGAGCAAAAAATTGTCAAAATTGACTTTTCTTTTTTTTAATGGACATGTCATTTCAGCTTTGTTTTAGATGTTTGGGAGAAACAGGCTTACCTACAAGGATAGACCAAGATCTGATACCCGGGGATCTCTTTAAGTGAAGGCGTGTGTTTGAATGACTTTCAACCTGCATATACATCTTTGGCAGCGGATAGGACGTTACAGTGCCACAAAGCACTCACAAAACCTAAAGAACAAGAAGGCAGGAAATCAACTAAGTTATTGTTTTCAAGCAAAGTGCAGTTTGGCAGGAACAGTTCCCCCACACATTTGTCCACGCTTCCAGCATTTTCCGCTGTCCGAGCCAAATGCATTACCCCTCCTGCAATATGAACAGTACCAAAGCCCTCGTTTCCCACGCTCCAAACCAACAGCAAATTCATAAACTTCGTTATATTGTTTATATAGCGTTTTAAGGGTGAAATTAGCAAACGGGAAGTAAGGATGATGGGTTTAACTTCCTCCGTTTTCCCTTCCCTGCACCGCCGGCAGTCCATTCTAATAAATACAATACAATCCTGAATAGACGAAATGGTCCAGCGTCCTTCTTCCGTTCTCTGTACAGCCCTTCAGACGTTACCCTTCCGGACACGTGCTAGACCCTTAATTTAGTCCCGGGAGCTTCCCTTTCTTGGTTCTCCCGACCCTTTTAGAGAACTGCGCGGCGTCAGGTGTGTCTCCACGATCCTAAGGGAGACGCATCGCCGCTAAGCTCACCAAAGTGACCTGCCGGCGCTTTTCCAGTCTGTCGTGCGACCAATTCGATGCCGAAGAATCACAGAACTAAGACAGTTTGCTATACTCAAATGGGCAGCGAGCTTTGAAACGTAGACCGCGCCTCAAGTTCAATAGAAGCATACAGTCTAGAGTTGCGCACAACGCTCACTTCCTTTTTCGATTTAATTTTTCCTCAAGGCGAAGCTCAGGAATGGAAGAAGTTCTTAAGAAATGAAGGGAGCCGAGGGAGCGCAGCGAAGACTTGAAGCGAGCGGGAACCTTGCTGCTAATTTCCTACAAGGCTTCTTCCCACGTTAGGCAAACGAGGTTTTATCAAGGCAGACTGACAATTTTACTTTTGTATTTATGTTTTGTTTGCTTGCAGTTGAATGGTATTCTTTGGGGGCTTTTTTCTTTTTAATTTATTGTGTGTGTATGTTGTAAGCCGCCGAGAGCAGAACAGTCTATATGGGACAACCTTGTAAATCTTTAGTAAAATAAGTTCTTGGCCTATCTGCTATAAATTAGGCATTTGCAGTGCATTGTTCTAAGTTAATGTAGCTTGGCTGATTTTCACTTTATGTGGTGCATTAAACATTTGGATAAACATTATCAAAATGTTTTCACCTGTCGGAGAGTTTGGGCTAATTATTTCAGCTGTCTTAAGAGCAAAAAATTTTGGACAAGACATTTTATCATTAGCAGCAGACAAAAACAAATGCCACACTTTAAAAATGGAAAGTCAAGTATATTCTTTTATTACTGGAACAGACTTCATTTAAAAAAGGTCATCTGCTGGCAAAAAAGAAAATAATTTAACTGCACAGTGAAAGAATTCCATAATTATTTCTGAATCTGAGTGCAAAATTTTGGGCAATGATTATATAGGAATGACATTAATGGAAGCATGTAAAACCTTCTGTGAAATAACATTAAGTAGAATATTGTCAGTTATAAAAAAACTATTATAAAAAAATAACCATTTCTTTAACAGATTAACATGCATACTATGGCCAAATGTCTTATCATTCATTCCACTCCAGCCTCAACATTCCCACTGATATATACAATTCCTTCCCTTTGTTCCATCCCTTTGTTCCTAGTTACATCACATATATGAAATATTCAGTCTGACAGATGTAAGTATTGGTACTCTTATTTGTTTGTTCATGTAGTTTACTGCTTCAAACCAGATAGTTTTAAGACAGGGTAGAAGTACTACTAATAAAATAGTACAATCATTATAACAATGAATACAATTCTGTATACGGTAAAACTACTTGGTGTCAATGATGCGCTATCAATACCCAAAAGCCTTCTAAGAAGCCAGGTCTTCTACAAGGTCATAAGAGTGGGTTGTAACTTTTGATTTATGGAATAGAGTCAGGGGTGTCAAACTGGTGGCCCGCGGGCAGGATGCATCACACGTAGGCCACACCCACCCCAACTCCGCAAAGGGGAAAAAATGTTGCGAAATGTCAAGTGATGGCAACGTGACATGGCGAGTTTGATACCCGTGGAACAGACAGTTCAAAAAGATGGCAGCCATCAGAGAAAATACCTGCTAATAAACCCTCTCCTGACTACCTTTTGGTAGATGAGAACTTTTACCAGGTATCCTTTAACTATTCATGTGGGATCTATCTGTAAAAGGTGGCCTCTTAGATTCCCAGGCTCAAGCCATGTAGGGCTTTATAGGTAGCAATCGGCATTTTATTGCACTTGGAAACACAGTTGCCAGTGAAGCTCCAGAAACAACTGTGTAAAAGGGAAGTAATGTGACTTGATCAGTGAATACATGGACACTGCATTGTGGTGCAACTGAAATTTCTTGATGGTCTTCAAAGGCAGTCTCACATAGAACAAATGATAGTAATCTAATCAAGAGATGGCAAGGCATAGAGTGACTGCCCTCAACATGTCCTGTTCCAGACAAGACTGCTAGAGCTGAAAAAAGGCTTCCTAACTGCAGCATTCACCTGCTCTTTTAACGGTAGCCATGAGTCCAGGAGGATGTACAAATTGTAAGCTTGTTCTTTAGGGGAGCATTTACATGACAGCAAACTTTTTTTTACTGTAAACTTCCTTAAAGCTGTAATTTCTCTTTAGAATCTGCAAACAATCATTAAATAGGGTCTGATTCAGTATCTTGCACACCTCACTCCAATTACTTAGCTATATTTACCCAATGGAAACATAAAGTATATTGTAACACATCATAACACAAATAGTGAAGAGTTCAAGGAACACACAGGTGCTGATGGATCAAAGGTTATATTTAAAAGCTCATATATCCAAAATTTTCAAACAAATTAACTTTAAGACATCTTAAAGGCAAAATATGGGCTGTTCTATCAGTTCAATTTGTGGAATTTGAGTTTCTTTTCAACATTTTTAATAGTTGTTATTATTTAGATTTATAGAGCTGCTAAATCAGAAAAAGTAAAAAGTAAAAATTCAGTGGTATGAATGTTATAAAATATACATGAGTCAATACAGAAATACTAGCTTAGTGGGGAAATAAACAAAATTCCAATCACCCATTATTGACCTGGCATAATCCCAAATTGCTTCAGTCTCTAGTTCGCTTTCTCAACCTTGTCAGTTGAAGATGAGCAGACTTCAATTTACGGAATTCCCCAGCCTATAATCTAGCAGGTTGGCTGGGGAATTCTGGGAATTGAAGTCCACTTATCTTAAATTTTTACAAGGTTGAAAAACACTATATAAAAAGCTAGGTTTTGAAAACTAAAAGATAATGGTATTCTACATTAGAGGACAGGAAGAGCAACAAAGAAGGAATATCTTAGATCCCACAACCTGATTGACAATTTAGTTGATCGAATAGACAGAAAAAAATTACAGAAGGCAGTCTTGAAAATAACCAGATCTTATACCATACTGAAAACATGCTGTACATCTTTTCAATTCTGTTGGGACTGAAGCAATTTGGAAATGCAGTAATATATACATTCGCAAACGCACTATGGCAGCATATTGCAAATGTATGACTTCTAGAGCCCCATTAAGCCAAATGTGTGGAACATTCCAATTACCATTGGCACGATGCCAGTTTAACTCCAAGCAAGTTTTTAATAATGTTTATTCCAGAAAAACTCAGAAAAGGAAAAGGCAAGAAAACTGTAAGCTCCTTAGTCCAATTCCTTATCCTGGACAAGATTTGGGTACCCATAACCTCCAACATCCAAAGGAGACAAAAGGCTGTGGAAATTAGATTGGAGACACAGGAAAAACACCCCTACAAGAAAACAAAAACAAGAAATAATTAATAAGCCAGAAGGGAGAAATCAGACTCGATCACTTTTAGGTGCCTCACGGATTTGGAGAAATGTTATCGTGGGGACTACCTATAGTTTTCCAGCTTTGTCTCTAGTTCTCCAAGTGAATACTATTTTAAAAAAATCATCATCATCGTCATCATTGCGGGGCGATTTTCACCTTTCTGACGCAAGGGGGCGCTGATCCTCGCTTGAGCCACGCCAGGGCCCGAGAGTACGTGACAGCTCTCAGGTCTACAATGAACGCCGGCGAGCGGCGGGGAAAGAGGGAAGACCAGCGAGACTACCCCAAAATCAGGAGGAAAAAGAAGAGCAGTTTGCACCGCGTTTACTGTCATTTCAGGACGCCCTCCGCCTCCTGACCCCGTTCCAACCCCGCTTCTCCGCTGGCCTTAGCCGTCCGCAGCGGGGGGGCTCGCGCTAAGTCCTCCTCCTAGGCATGCCCTTTGTGACTTAAGGGAATTCAGTGCAAGGTACCGTGCCCGCTTTTGTTTCTTTCCCTCCGCCTTTTGCTGCATGTGGGGATGTCCCCCCCTTTTTTTTCACCCTCAGCGGGCACGGGCATTGCCTTCTGCTTTCTGCGGGCGAGAAGTAGCGACCGGCTGCGGCAGCCCCCCACCCCCCTTTTCCAAAAGGAGATTCCCTCTTTGCGTGGCGTTTGTGGCAGCCGCGCGCGTCGTGTGTGTCATCTCCCAGATAAAATGCACCGCTTGGGTTGGCCCTGTTAACCGGAGAGAGAGGGACGGTATTAATAAAACAACAACGCTTCGGCAGGGAAGCCCCTTCGCAGGGCAAGCAGAGAAAGACAACTATTCTTGTTGCTTTTGGTCTTAGGAGGAGGGCAGGCGAAGGGAACCAACCAACCCATCCTTTAAAGCCAGCGGAGCGAAACCTCTCTGCACATTCTCGGTAAGGGAACTGGAGACACAATAGCCAGTGTGTCAGTTGTGCAAGCTGAAAAGTCATGCCTATGCAAGAATCTAGCAGAATTCCCTGCTATTACGCACCCGTGGCATTTGTCACTGGAAGGGTAGGTTGATTAAAAGCTATCCGCTACTATGGAATCAGGTGTACTCCAGTCATTGTTATAAATTTATTTATTCTGCTGCTGTAATAAATGCAAGCTGTGCCTAAATCCTCAGAGGGATGCTGGGCATTTGCTTCAGTGCATCCCTGCTTGTTCAGTTCATATGGATTACACACAGTGAGAGGGGTCCCAAATGACTCTTTCTGGTAATTGAGTGGTGCTGTTTGGTCTTCAGAACTTGAACATTCTGAAATGAAAGAGATTGGGTATGTTTGGTGGAGCTGTGACTTGATGTAAGGTGGTTGAGGGAGCACCTGTGGTCAGATATTGTCAGACTCTGGCTTCTCTCGGGGCCATCCAGAAAGCAAGATTGTTGAGGATTGTGGTCCAGCAACATGAAGGGTTTGGACACAGGCTCCACATCCATAGCATAAACAAAAATATTGGTGCCTTAAGGGCATCAGGGATGAGAAGTTATCCTGTGGACCTGTTGTGCAGGGTATCTTCAAGGGTATCTTGAAGTACTTTTCTTCTGTTAGTAGCAGAATTGTCTCGATGTTCATAAAGTGCTGAGAAGAAGCTGACAGTCTTGTGCTTCAGTCTCTTGGAGGAGAATTCCAGTACTTTGCCAATTCAAGAATGACTTGCAGGCATTTTCTATGTACTGTACAATACTGTTTTCATATATGAGATTTAAAGGCACTCATTCCCATTTCTGAGAAGAAAGGTTTGCTCAACTTCTTCTGGACTACGAGTAAAGCATGAAAAGAACCTGATAGGTGTGGTTTTCACTCATGAACACAGCTTCATTTTTCATCTCATGGTTATTCATGATACATAGTATTAAATAAAAGATGGAGAAAAGTTCTCCCTTTTTGCCTTTTGCCCCCTCCTTTCTGGACTTGAAAAATGCATCTGGTTGTAAAAGAACTGTTTGCTTGGGTTCCCATGGCAAAGAAGCAAAATCTTGTGTATATGGAGCAATAAAATTGTGTATCCTGGAGCTAATCATTGACAGGAAATAAAAAGTATTTTAGTTTGACAGATTTTCTACATCAGGAGAGTTGAGAAGGCAATTGCTGTTTTCGTTAGTTCTGCAAATGAAAAGATTAAAAACTTCCACTTTTCAGCAGAAATGGGACTGGCAGCTGAGCAGTCAGGTGGTTCCCTCTTTCAAAGTTTCTTATTGGCTCTAGAAGATCTCATTCAAAAGGAAGTGCAGAATAGGGTTGAAAAACTGGAATAATAATGAGAGAAATCCGCTACAGCTCTTCTGCTGTTTTTCATTATTGCAGACAGGTGGAAAGTAGGAACACTGGCTCCTTTTTCTGAGCACACCTGGCAGCAACTCAAAAGAGACCCAATTTTGCCAAAATAAAAAGTACCAAAGACAGACCTACCAATGAAGTGTGAAAATTGCACCAAAAAGGTGAGTCTTATTTTTATTATTTATATTGTGCTACAGTCCCAATTCACAAGCACGGGGCAAAAAAACCTTTGGCCAGGCTTTTTCTCTTTGAGCCTTCTCAAGGTGGTTATGCTGGGGGGGAAACAGGAGAAAGCACTAAGTAGGTTATTTTGAGTTCCTGAAAGAATGGTGCGATGTAAATCTAATACATTCATACCTAAACAAACCCGTGTACCTTTTGAAAGCAAGCCCAATGGAACTTACTAAAATATATTTGCAAATAAATATGAAGCTTTCTGCTCTTGTGGTGGTTGTTCCTCCTATCCAGAAAGAAATGGATAGTGATAATTAAAAGTAATCTATCTGGACAGAAAATACTTTTTTTAATCTCTAAAACTTGGCTTACGAATTGGAGAAAAAGTATATTATTGATGTCTGGGATGAGAATAATTTTAAACCAACACTATTATGGAACTTTTACATATCATTAGTATGGTGTTTAAAGTGGTGCAAAGGTATAAATGTTCATTTATAGCATGAAATGATAAAAAATAGATTGCATTTCAACTCTGTTCAGTTGTCTTCCCTACACTGTACCTTTCAAGAATCTTGGACTTCAACTTACATAGTTTTTGGCTGGTGTGGTCATACTGGCTGGAAATTTTGAAAGATTTGGGAGCTGCTAGCTTAGGGGAAGTTGTTGTATATTTATAGTTTCTGCATAAATAAGAAATAAATGGCATCAGTGCTTTAGCTGTTTAACCTCAGAATTTCCATGAATTTCATGAGTTAACTTCTTCATTTCTATAATGTTCGCTATTGTAATTGACCAGGACAGTATATGTTCCTTTTTGATGTTAGGACCATATAGTTAATATTATTTGGAGAAATTTGGAGACTTTTTTCTTATTGAGTGGGGGGAAAGGCGGTGGGACAAGCTTAGATTGTGTGTGTGTGTGTGTGTGTATTGTAGGCTGACCTTGCTTTTTGTAGTTCTAACTCCTTGTAGCTTAACACAAATGCTGTTCCTTCACAGTCTCACCACTTGTGTGGATGAGGTCTTATCATTTTGTTCGGGTTGTTAAGAAAATCTTAACAATCCCCTTCTTTCCCCCATCTTTTTTAAACCTCTTTTTGCCTTGTGTGAGTGAGACATATTATTAGAAATAGTTAATGTGTACTGCATTTTATTTATCAGGATGAAAGTGGAAAAGTTACATTAACCAACAGATCAAATTTGAAATTTGGTTTCTGTATCATTAAAAATGCTATAGAAAACAACTGGCGCAGACTATTTTCATTGCTTCCTTAAAAACAATTAGTGCTGCATCAAATGTAGATCTTTCAGTTCAGTTAATACTATAAATCCATAATGTTATTATAAATTTAATATATTAAAATATAGAAGGATGGCACATTCTAGTTATTCTGACATGTTTTTTAAAAGAACAACAACATCAATTGAACCAAAAGCAACAGGAATATTTTGGAAGTGCATGGCAATATAAAGTGCTTCATTTCCTTTTTTTTCAGACTTCTGTTCTAGTCAGTATTGTTATTTGCTCTGAATTTAATTTGATTAGGGTAAGGGATTATTCAGAAAAATATTGGAGGGGAGTAGTAATTAAAACAAAATACTGACAATCTGACCTATTCCAGAAGGTACATATTTTTATTCTATTTCTTACAGAAAAGGAAGGTTGCCAAAGTCCGTTGACTTCAACTACTTTAGGCATCTTTGTGTGTGGTGGATATATTATACATGCATTTTTTGGTAGAGGTCTCAGAAAAAATACATTTGTATTCCTTTCCCTTGAAGACTTTGCAGTTATACTGGTCCTTTTTTGTTTTTGTTTTGTAATGAGTTATTTAATTGTTTAGGTTTCTGAAAACAGCTTATACTTCAGGAATAATCATTTTTGACATTTATATCCTGCTATAATATCCACTTTAAATTTTACCTTTGTACCAGTCCTGAGAGTTAGCTAGTGATTTAGCAAAGGCAGAAACTAAGGAGTTTCATGTTTGAAAGCAAGTTGTCCACCTCCCAAAGACCTTAGAAGACTTTTGTTATAGTGGCTGCTAACTGGCAATCTAGTATATTAAAGTTACTGGATCTAGACATCAGTTTTTATATTTACTGCCATTGGAGAGGGAAAAAGTGTATTTCTATTGGATTTTCTTTTTTTATATATTTTCCTTCTGTTACCCCTACTGAGATGGCAGCAATTCCTTTATTTTATTCCAGTGGATTGCTCTGAAGCTAAGCACGGTCAAGTTTGGTTAGTACTTAGATGGGAGACTTCTATTAAATTCTAGGCCTGTGAAAAACATTCCAGAAGAAAGCAGCAATAAACCATGATGTTGCCAGGAAAAGTGCAAGGTTGCATCTGCGTACGTACCAGAATTCAAGTTCAAATTGATGGTATCTTTGCCTTAAGTGCGCCCTGCCTTATCAGTAGTATTATATAAATTATTAGCCATATATGTTGTTTGGCTAAGTTTTGCCAGATATATACAATTCCCATTACGTGATCCCATGGACAATTTCCATCTTCTTTTATTCTACCTCAGGTGGCTTTGATCAGTGATAGTGTTGCTTCTGAACAAATGATATTTTATGCTATGTTTCAGGAATGTAGTAAAAAACAGAAGAATGATGATCCACAAAATGCAACAGTTGATGTTCTCAATTCAAATGATGAAAACAAAGAGGTAAATTCCTTTTAAATGAATCTGAATTGCATTGCTCCCCAGACAGTTTAAATTAACCCTGACTAGGCATTTCTGAAGGTGGCTGAAATGAAGATAACCCCCTTCCTCTGTTAATTTCAGCATTTACTTGCAACTTACTCTTGTGGTTTGCAGCAGCATTCTTTTCTTGTTCCGTTTCATAAATTCTAGTGCCACAATTAAGATTTCTGAATGCCAGACTATTGAAAAGATTATAATTCTGAAGAATTCCCACCACGCTACAATTCTGATTTCCCTAATCATACATTTCACTCTAAAAGCCCGCTAAAGATTAATGAAATTACTCTGCATTTCAAGGAAGCTCTTTGGAAAAAAGCATATCCAGAATCCAGTGGTAATATTTTATGCAGTACAAATAATCTTTCTTAATTACTTCACTTGAGTCTCAAAGTAAATGACTCTTTAAAGTCACAGGAATTAGTCTCAGCTCACTGTTAAGATCCTTCCTAATCTAAATATCATTTCCCAGAAATATTTGCTGTTGTGGAGTAAGACGTGACCTAAGTAAATGTTTTCTTGCTGCTTTTGCCCGCTTGCATCTCACAGTGGCCCAAATTTATGCCAACTACAGGTTTTGCTTCCCTTTGTTCTGGCATGTGGCCTTGATCTTCTCCCTAGCCTAGTGTGAGATAATGTTAAATCCTCCTTTGCTGTATCAGGATTAAAGAGCCTTGGTGGTGCAGGCTGTTAAACGCCTAGCACTTAGTTCCAGCTGCCTGCAATTAGGGCAGGCTCGAATCCCACCAGGCTCAAGGTTGACTCAGCCTTCCATCCTCTCAGGGTAGGTAAATTGAGGACCCAAGATTGTTGGGGGCAATAAGCTGACTTTGTAAAAATGCCACTTAGTAATAAGCAGGCATATACAATGGAATGAAGGCTATTGCTGAGCGCATTGGGTTGTGCTCCAAAAAAATTGTAAGCCGCCCTGAGTCTCTGGAGAAGGGCGGGATATAAATATGATTTTTTTTTTACAAAAAGTGGTCTTTTCCAAGGTCAGCTTCAACTTGGCAGCTTTGGAAGGAAGTCTGGCAGAGACTTGGAACAAAAGCCACAGAGACAGGATAGGGATTGGTAACAGAGATAGACAATTGCATACCAGTGGAGTATGAATTGATTGAATTGAACTGAACTGAATAAATTAATTTAAGGTTTCTAACCATTCAAGGATTGGGGGAAGAGAATCTTTCAACTTGTCATTGGAGAAAAGTTGCTAGGATTCTATTCAAACCAGGCATTGACTATGCAGCAGAGAGAGAGATAATTACTTCAAAAAAGAAACTAACCTTACTAAAGTGGACTGCTGTCTTCAACTGAATAATAGCATTCAAATTACAGAGGTGAAGGCAGGATGAAACCTTTCCACTTTGCTTTTTACTCAGCCAGCCACTTTTCCCCCCAAAAGCTGGGGGAGAACCTAAATTTGATTAAAGTGGAGGGAGTAAAATTAGAGAACCTACAGGTTTAATTAAGGGCTGTGCCTGCTTCCCCATAATTCAAGTGTTATAGACAGAACACTTACCTATTGTGTGGTACTTAATTGTTCATTACTTCTTATTTCAAGAATAACTGCGCTATGCTCTTTTTTTATTTCATCATTACATTTTCTTGATGGATTTTTAAAAATTTATTCATTTCCAGAAAAGTGAATTCCATAAGTTGGCTAATGCTAAAATATTCCTTAGTGACTGCCTAGCTTGTGACAGTTGCATTACAGCAGAGGAAGCAGTCAAAGTTTACCAGCAGAATCCAAATGAGTTCTTCCGTGTATTGAACCTTAATAAGGTAAAAGGGATGGTGTTTGTATGCCTAAACATGTCCAGGAAGTTTTCTGCCCTAACATGTCACTCTAAAACATTGTGGTACATCCAACTTCTTGTTTTCTTTACTTTCCCTTTCCTGTTTCCTACTTTTAGATTTTATCCTCTGAGATCTTTCCTTAAAAGCTGTTCTCAGTTCTTCCGTACTTCTTTCCATACTCATATTATAGCCAAACATCTGTTACTTGTTCCTTATATTCAAAACTCTTCAAATCCATGGCTTCTGATTAGTGACTTGTTAGTGCTAAAATAATGATGATGCAGATGACAATCATTGTTTTCCCAGGCATACAATTTGGATGGTATTTTTAAATTCCTTTCTTTTTTTTAATACTATCCATCCAGTGTATCATTAAATCTCCTGGCATCAAATTTTGAATAATTCTAACGTCTACCTTTTTATTTGAGTGCCAAAATCCTGGTTCTCTTATTTCTTTCTGAATTATTGGACAGACTTAACAATTGATCTCATTTGATATCTTTTCCTCTCTTTCTACTTACTATTGCACACCATTTTGCTTTCCTTTTTAGCCTTTACCCTGCATCTTTTTTTTTCCTGCATGCAGTGTGGAGGGCCTTACCCAATCAAATCCTTTCATTTGTTTATTCTGCCCTACCTTCTTTCATTCAGCACACCCATGCTTACGTGTTTCTATTAATCTACCTCCTCCTCCCTTTTCCCTTTTCTAACCCAGAAAATTCCTTTCCACGCCTACATTGGATATAATTTTTCTTTGGCCCTACCTCTGTTCAGAAAGCTCATTTGATTAATCTTGTTAAAACATTTATTTAAGATTGGGGGGGGGAACTATTTTCACTTTACTTTTTGATTCCCCACCCTGCCCCATTTTCTTCTGCTCTCTTTGCTATACAGGTGAAACTCGAAAACTTAGAATATCATGCAAAAGTTCATTTATTTCAGTAATGCAACTTAAAAGGTGAAACTAATATATGAGATAGACTCATTACATGCAAAGCAAGATAGTTCAAGCCGTGATTTGTCATAATTGTGATGATTATGGCTTACAGCTCATGAAAATCCCAAATCCACAATCCCAGAAAATTAGAATATTACACGCAATCAATAAAACAAGGATTGTACATAGAACAATATGAACCTCTGAAAAGTATAAGCATGCATATGTATTCAGTACTTGGTTTGGGCCCCTTTTGCAGCAATTATTGCCTCAATGCAGTGTTGCATGGAAGCTATTAGCCTGTGGAACTGCTGAGGTGTTATGGAAGACCAGGATGCTTCAATAGCGGCCTTCAGCTCTTCTGCATTGTTCGGTCTCATGTCTCTCATCTTTCTCTTGGCAATGCCCCATAGATTCTGTATGGGGTTCAGGTCAGGCGAGTTTGCTGGCCAATCAAGCACAGTAATCCCACGGTCATTGAACCAGGTTGTGGTGCTTTTGGCAGTGTGGGCAGGTGCCAAGTCCTGCTGGAAAATGAAGTCAGCATCCCCATAAAGCTCGTCTGCGGACGGAAGCATGAAGTGCTCCAAAATCTCCTGGTAGACGGCTGCGTTGACCCTGGACTTAATGAAGCACAGTGGACCAACACTAGCAGATGACATGGCTCCCCAAATCAACACAGACTGTGGAAACTTCACACTGGACTTCAAGCATCTTGCAGTGTGTGCCTCTCCATTCTTCTTCCAGATTCTGGGTCCTTGGTTTCCAAATGAGATGCAAAAGTTGCTCTCATCAGAAAAGAGGACTTTGGACCAGGTCTGTTTTTCTTTAGCCCATGTAAGACGCTTCTGATGTTGTTTGTTGTTCAGGAGCGGCTTGACAAGAGGAATATGACATTTGAAGCCCATATCCAGGATCCGTCTGTGTGTGGTGGCTCTTGATGCACTGACTCCAGCCTCAGTCCACTCCTTGTGAAAGTCCCCAAGTGGTCTTTTCCTGACAATCCTCTCCAGGCTGCGATCATCCCTGCTGCTTGTGCACCTTTTTCTCCCACACTTTTCCCTTCCACATAACTTTCCATTAATGTGCTTTGATACAGCACTTTGGGAACATCCAGCTTCTTTTGCAATTACCTTTTGAGGCTTTCCCTCCTTATGGAGGGTGTCAGTGATGGTTTTCTGCACAACTGTCAGGTCAGCAGTCTTTCCCATGATTGTGATTCCTACTGAACCAGATTGAGAGACCATTTAAAGGCTCAGGAACCCTTTGCAGGTGTTATGACTTAATTAGCTGATTAGAGTGGGACACTTTGAGCCTAGAATATTGCACCTTTTCACAATATTCTAATTTTCTGAGATTGTGGATTTGGGATTTTCATGAGCTGTAAGCCATAATCATCACAATTATGGCAAATCACGGCTTGAACTATCTTGCTTTGCATGTAATGAGTCTATCTCATATATTAGTTTCACTTTTAAGCTGCATTACTGAAATAAATGAACTTTTGCACGATATTCTAATTTTTTGAGTTTCACCTATAGTTTTCTGTCTTTAAATATGAATTTGTGAATGTATCTTCTGAATGTTTTATGATACACACCTTCCAATGCTGGGATTTTATTTGTTTTCTGTTATTATTTTTATTATATGTTACATTGTCCCGATTTGGCTATTTATTATTATGAGGATGTTTTGTTTTTGTCTCATTCTAACTCAGAGGTTATTTGCTTTAGTAAGAATTGACACTGGGTGTAAAAAACCAAATTAATTTCTGTATGAAGCAACACTGCTTGATGTATGAAAGTCATCTCTTGTATAAGCTAGACTCTAAATGTTTGTACTTAACACACCCCCGTGTTTTATTTTGCTTTCCAGAAGTGTGATACCTCAAAACACAAAGTATTGGCAGTGTCTATATGTCCTCAGTCCTTGCCTTATTTTGCTGCTAAATTCAACCTCTCAGTAACAGAAGCAGCTAGGAGGCTTTGTGGCTTCCTCAAAAGTCTTGGTAAGTTTGCTACTAGATGAAAAAAGAAAAGAAAAGTCAGCATTAAAAAGATTGTTGTTTCTTTAAAACAAAACACTGTTGCTTCCTTAGGCAATGTTTTATAGCATGTGTGTCAGGGTACAGGCAAGGATTGCAAAATGGTTAAGATAAGTGAGTCGTTTATGGATATGATCACAAGTGTTATAAATGGGGATATAATTAGGCAGTTAAAGAAGCACAGACAAGGCAAGAACACATATAAATCTTTTCATTATGTTTTTGTTCATAATCAAGGCATCTAAAAGTTTGCATTACAGAATAAAAATGTCTAGTATAGAGTTTTAAATCTTTCCAAGAATTGCACATCCCCTGGAGATAGTCAGCTGCCATGGAGAGGATTAAAAGGAAAGATCAGGACTGCATCTACTTGCCGTCTTTATCCGACATTCTAGGCAGTGGTGGGATTCAAACTTTTTACTACCAGTTCTATGGGCGTGGCTTGGTGGGCCTGGCAGGGGAAGGATACTGTAAAATCTCCAGTCAGAGGTGGTATTTGCCAGTTCTCCAAACTACTCAAAATTTCTGCTACCGTTTCTCCAGAACTGGTCAGAACCTGCTGAATACCTGCTCTGGTTCTAGGCATTTGGACTGACACCTGGGAAGAGATCTGCATGCTTCCAACCTTGATTATATGGTCCTTGCCCACTGCTTTTGCTGGGGAGAGATGATATAATTACAACCGCTATTCCAGGCATGTCAGACTTGCAGCATCACATTGCCGTCACATGGCATATCACAACTTTTTTCCCCTTCACTAAACTGGGGGTGGGCGTGTCCAGCACATGACGCATCAAGCCCGCGGGCCATGGGTTTGACACCCCTGCTCTATTCAGTATGGAAGGGGACAGCATTTGAATGCAAGAACAAAAGTGATCCTGATGTCATACACAGACATTCTTTTACATAAATCAATAGTCTCCTCAGCTTTAAAAAATATTTATATACTGCTTGAAGGAAAAGGCAAAAGCTATTGTTAATTCAACTATAAGTTGGTATACTAGAAAGCTGTGGCAGAGGAAAAGAGGAATTTGTTGTGGAATTGAAGATGTGTTGAAAACTTGCATTGTTTCCACAATTTAGCCAGTGGGTGAATCACTATTTTAAAAAAAATTACCTTGCCAGTGAACTTACAAGATCACCAATTCCCCGCTCTAGCTGCAGGTGACTAAAAGTCATACAGACTTGATCTGGGTTTTCAGCAGCCAAAATTGGCATCAGCTTCCCATACAACATGATTTCCATTTTCTTCAGTATTTAAACTGAGAAGATACAGCACAGCAACAAGTGTATCTCCATTTAAAAGGATCTTAGGCAGGGGTGGGCTGCTGGGGGTTCAGGAGAGCCCCTAGCTAAGATTCTGCACAGTTTGGAGAACCCCCAAATCCCACTCCTGGCTGGCCCTGCCCACCCCACCCCGCCCTTCCCAAGAGTCCCCACACGGCCTCTTTTGGATGTAGGTAATTGCAGGGCATGCACGGAGGCTCGGGGAGGGCAAAAAATGGGACTCCCAGAAGTTTGGGAAGGCTGGAAATAGGCCCATTTCCAGCTTCCAGGAGCCTCCAGAGCCCAGGGAGGCCATTTTCGCCCTTCCAGAGGCTTGAGGAAAGCCTCCAGAGCTCGGGCAGGGCAAAAATGCCCCCCCTCCACTGCTGCTGTGGTACAAGAGGCTGACTAGGCCACACCCACACCCACCATGGCCATGCCCACCCAGCAACCAGGTAGAGAACCCATTGCTAAAATTTTTGAAGCTCGCCCCTGATCTTAGGAGAGAATTGGAAACTTTTCTCAAGAGCTGCTGTCAGGCAAAACATAATAGTAGGCACTAACGGCATAATATATGGTGAATACTTTGTCTTAGGGCAGCTTTGAAATGTTTCCTGCAGTTTTGTCCTTCAGAGAATAGCATCTCTTTCTTACTGTAGAAAAAATGGTTTATTTGTGATTCTCCACAATAGTTGCTCATGCCCTTTTGAAAGTTGATCTCATGACTATGTATATTCTGTCTTTGAGTCTTTTTTCATCCTCCATTGCCCTAATGAATGATGAAGGATCCACATTGGGAATGAATGGTAGGAAGGAGAGTAGGACAGCAGGAAGTGGGGTAGGCTACAGGAACAACGTATTTGAAGGTTTGATCAAATTTCTCAGTAGCAAGGAAGGTCTGTTAACGAAGTCTGTAGAATTAAAGATTATCTTTTAGGCTGCTGCTTGGATGGGTGGATGGAGAGGTTCCATTTAAATCTTTTCCACGTGAAACTAAAAGTTTCACATGAAATGCATAGGACACATGCCAAAAACCAGCATTGCCTGGAGAAAAAAGGTAATTCAGTTCTGTAATTAATCTGTTCTCTAGGAGTGCATTATGTCTTTGACACTGCAATAGCTGCTGATTTCAGTCTTCTGGAGAGCCAGAAGGAATTTGTGCAACGCTACCGCCAACAGAATCAGGAAGAACGTGTTTTGCCAATGTTTTCTTCTGCCTGTCCAGGTGAGAAATCTAAACCCAGACATGCTGTAATTTCCAATGTTTTCTGTAATGGGAGATGAGTTCGTTCAATAATGATGGAGACAGTGAGTTTCCTGAAGTGTGTTTCTCTCAATTGGCTTGCCTTAGTGTTGGGAAATAAATTTTTATTTTAAAAACATAGCAGCAAAGAAACTTCTGTTTTTCCATTCAGAAGAGTGGTATCAATTTCAGTTCTATAATAGTACTTGTCAGCCTGTAGCAAATAGTAATAGCAAATTCTGACAGGGGGGACATCCTGTTTGGTTCGTTTTTCCCATTCTTTTCTCTCGTGATGTTACTCTTTCATCATGTTATAATATAATTTATAGCAAGTCAGATTTCCCTAGCTTTCTTGTAATGGAGCATTTAATGAATACGGTTACAAGCAGGCTGATTTCCTGCCACTTCCCTGGGGTTTTCTTCCCATTTTTAAAGCATTATTTTTTAAATCCTTTGCATTATATTTGCCTCAAAGATCACTGATGTTGACATAACATCACTGTTTGCCAAAGCAATTCAAACAAAAAAAATAGAATAGAATAGAATACAGAATTGTTACATAGAATAATAATACAGAAATATTTTTAGCATATGGACAGAAACCAGATGTAGACTAATATATTATATACTAATTTTCAGGAATGTGTCTTTGGATATCATAAACAGTAAGGGGAGGGAGGGAGGGAGGGAGGGAGGGAGGAGGGAGGAAGGAAGGAAGGAAGGAAGGAAGGAAGGAAGGAAGGAAGGAAGGAAGGAGGAAGGGACTTTAAAACATTCTATTCATATATCCATTCTGGCTAAATTCTAGGTAAATTTGGAGCCAAGACAGAATGGAAAAAATGATTAAAGAGGGCCAAACAATTTAATGAGATATATATGACACTTAAATTCATAGACCATTCCACATTTTGTTGTTATTTTAATATCGAAACTTATAAGGCCACACAATCCTAGAAAGACTAGGTGGCCAACTGTATAGAAACAACAACCATCACATGCAATTAGTTGCAAAATACAATTAGTATTCTACCTTACATTTTGGCTGGCAAGTAAATAAATAGTTGCTAAGGTTGGAATGGGTGAAAATGGATGCTTCAGGCATTACTACTGCAAAGCCTCTTCCAATTTCAACTGGATATACAGCATGTAAAACATTTGCTTGAAACATTCAACCTTTTGACACTACAGAATCAAATTGTGATTGTTATAAGTTTGTCCAGCAGAGGTTTCAGCTGAATTTTGCACCTTAGCTGTAAGACTGTTACCAGAGTAGCTGAAGCCTCTATGCCGGGCCTCTTTTTTTCTCCTCTTCTACTCTTAAGTTAGTGCTGGAAGTCCTCACCTCTGTCTTAGCCAACTCTTCTCCAGTTGGACTGAGGTACAGTTCTGGCTGGAAGAATGGCAGCTTTGGTTGAAAGCGCACAGCATAGCAGGTTGTGAATGGCAAACATTGACTTTGAGCAGCAGAGCACAGTAACCAGGAAGTGGGTCGTCAGCTTTTCTATAACCCTATTTCTGGAGTTCTGCTTTGGAGCTGACTCTGCAGAAAAAGCCTGCATCTGGGGCTTGTTTCAATAAAGATAAACACCTTCTGGAGCCTGCTTCTTATACACCAAGGCAGTCTGTGTGATCATGCAATGGCAAAGGTGTGAAATTGCAATATGTTGAACTCTGCTTTTCTTCTTATCAAAACAGATACTTGGAGGTCACTCAATTTACAGAGTGACTCATTCTATAAGCTGGTTCTCGACTCAACTCATTAAACTCTGCTGAGACTTGTTTGATCAGAAATTATATAAGACTTGGAAATTATAAGACTCTGGAAGCTCACCTTTGATGAGATGAACTATTATAAATGATTTTTGGAACCACCATCTTGGTTTCAGGGAGCCACCGCTGCATTACACATTATATTTTGTTTACATAACTTGTAACATGTATGTGTTTCAAAAGAGTACCAGTGTATTACAACAAAGTCATTATACATAATACATTTTTTTTCACTCTCTGCTAGAAGCGTTCTATCTGCAAATGTGAAAGGACCAGGAATTCATGTATTTGTAGATATGAGGGGGTGAAGCCAAAAAAAGACAAGAGAGGATAAGGAAAAGCAAGTGCATGCTCAGATAAGTTGGACAGAAGTGTCAGTGGCTGCTGTGGCTTGCCCTAGGCTTTCAGAAGGAAACTAAGAAGATTTGCAAATAGGGAAGAATAAAATTACATTCGTTTTTCCAGATAGATTGAAAGTATCTTTGTGGCTTCTTCTAACCTGAATCTAAAGTAGAGCCGTTACTGAGGAAAGAATGACATCCACTAAGAATCTTATTTGGTTGTGATGACTAGGGAGAAAAAAGTCAGTTGAAATTTTGCTTCCTGGAAACTCAGCCAGTCTACAATATAGTTTTTCCTACATGTCTTACCTTAACTGGAATTCTAAGTGGAATGCCATTCAGCGCAGTGGAGAATACTTGTCCCTCCACAATTTTTGCTTTTGCCCCCCTCCACCCACTCCTTTTAAAAAAGAATTGTTAAAATGTGATCCTTCAGTCCTGACCAAGATACTGGCTTTCCCACAGGGCCTTGTATATTTTTATTTGCTTATTTAGGACTCTATCTAGGACTGCCCTTGCATACCATCCGGAGATTGCAGCTGGTGCAAAATGCGGGTGGTGATGGGAGTTTCCGGTTCTCCCATGTTGCCCCCTCCCTGCTGTCTACATTGGTTGCCAGTTGCACTCTGGGTGAGATTCAAGGTTTTAGTTTTAACATACAAAGTCCTTCACGACATGGGTCCTCAATATTTAAGGGAACGACTCCTGCCCATAACGATTGCCAGCCGCCCTGTGCGAGCACATAGGCAGGGACTCCTTGGGGTCCCGTCGGTGGGCCAATGCTGGCTGGCGGTCCCCGATGACGAGCCTATTGTGTTGCGGCCCCGGACCTCTGGAACCAACTTCCCCTGGGGCTCCGCTTGGCCCCTGATCTCCGCACCTTCCGCCATGACTTAAAGACCTGGCTGTTCCACCAATTCGGGCTGTGACCCCTGTGGGAGGGTGGTTTTATATTTTTTAAGTTTTTGGGCTTGTAATTTGTTTAATCTCTTTTAATTATTTATTGTTACTGTTTTAGCTGTGAGCCGCATACAAGTCTCAAAAATAAATAAATAAAAAATAAATTTATTTCTGCATTCTAGGCAGCTTACAGAACAAGATTAAAACTTCTGTTAAAAATAACAAAATATCATCATTCTAAATCTAGAACATTATGGGGGAAATAATGATTGCTAGTGCAAAAGACAAAACATTATTCTTAATGTTAAAGAGAACCTAATACAGACCCTTTCTGGGACTTTTCAGGTCAAAGATTTGCTTAATTAACTTAGAATTTTGGTATCTGTTTATGCTATTGCTTATTCAAAACAATTTCTCATTAAAAGAAACCTTAAAGCAATCTAAAATTAAATACTGCAATTGAAATTAAAACAAAAGGTTTTTAATTAAAAAATTCGAATCAAACAAACGTTAAGATATATTAACATCAAATGCTCAGATTCTGTTTTATTGATATTACCATAGTTCAAGGTGGTAAGGCAGCGAGTTCCAATCCACTTCTTAGGTTCATACTTTCCTTCACTTTCCTTCTCTTTATGAGGTTCATGCTTTCCGTCACTCCCTGTGAAGTAATACGGTAGTCAAATGTGATTGGAAACATAGTGTCATCACGTTATTTCATTATATAGTCCCAAAATCAGAGGTGTCAAACTTGCATTGTCAGACTCGTCACGGTGTTGTCACGTGACGTATTGTGACCTTTCCCGCCTGCGCTAAACCGGGTGTGGGAATGGCCAGCATGTGACACATCTGGCCCGTGGGCCGTGAGTTTGACAGCCCTGCCCTAAATGGATAGTGTTATGTAGAAAGAGAAAAAGGAATCTAAAAACGTGTTGCAGAAGTTTCAGATAAAAAGACTTGAAAAAAAATTGAAAAATCACATTTCTGGGAAATATTATTGTATGTCTTGAAAATGTTCTTGCAGCCCTGACATATTTGCAGAAAACATTTGGTACTGCAAAAGCGAAAGACGATAACCTCACTGATAGCGACAGCCTGCCTTCTGCCTATTTTCCTTTCTCATACATGCATAGCTTTGTGTGTGGCCTTGTATAGTTGAGGCTGCTAAATCCAGGCACCTAGCTTGGTACTTTCTGCCCTATAATTTCAGGAACTGCAGGATGCTAATTACTGACATTGAAGTGGAAGAAAGTATCTTTGCTGAAAACCTATGGCAATAATTTGGATTTTTCTAAACATCAAGCCTGGAAATAATATTGCAAAAGTAAAATGTAATGTTTTCCTATGGATCTGACATTCATCATTTCTATAGCTGATTGTTCCTGGAGCAAACACATTAGTCCAATTCTCATGTAACAATCCAAGTCTTGAAAATTTCCCCAAATTCATTCTGCCTACAGCCTGATGATCCCTCGGTGATCTGATGTTGAGATTTCAGAGAACAAAACTAACTACATCCACATGGCTTGCTGAACAATTTCTTTATTCATCATCATAGTGATACAAGTATTTTTAAAATATGGCTTTGGGTTTGTCTTTTTAATTTAATTAAATTTTAACTTCTTTGGTTATGAATATTCCACCCATTTCAGATCCTCTTTTACTAATTTTGTTTGTACCTTCCTTCTAGGGTGGATCCAATATGCAGAGAGAGTCCTGCCCAGCATGGTAATTCCACATATTTGCACTGCAAAGTCACCACAGCAGATCATGGGTTCCCTTGTGAAGAATTATTTTGCCAGGCAGCAGGTATGAGTTTGCAGTTTCTGATTTGGGGGCTTCAAACAGTTTTGAGAGAAAAATGTCCTTTTCTCATTCTGGTCTTAGATGCTCTTTCCTGGGATCATTTTACAAAGGGGTTTATCCATTTAGCACAGTTAGAGTCTGGTAAATATGAGCATTTGAAAAGCCTTCAGCCAACCTGGAATCCTTCTGTAACATCAGCTTGTGCTCCTGAGCAAGTGGGCTTCTGCTAGCACTCATCCTTGCTATTAAGTCATCTTGACGTTAAGTGAAACTTTAGATCATGCATGTGAAATCTTCCTGATAAAGGGCAGCACAGTAAGTTTACTCACTGTTTTGAGTGTGATTTACTTATCTGCTCTATTTTGGCTGCTTGGAAGATTTTGGTGCCAGCATTCCAGAATCCCCACATCCCATATAAGCAAAGACCTATATATAAAGAATTCTGGTGGCAGAGTGGTTAGAATGCAGCATTGTATGCTGACTCTGCCCACAGCCAGGAGTTTGATCCTGAGCAGCTCAAGCTTGACTCAGCCTTCCATCCTTCCAAGGGTGACAAAATGAGGACTCCGATTGTTGGGGGCAATATACTAACTCTGTAATCCATGTAGAGAAGGCTATAAAGCACTGTGAAGTTGTATATAAGTCTAAATGCTATTGCTATATTGTACTATGAAGTCGACCTGGTAGTGCCCAGACAATTAACATTAAATCCCGTAATGCCAAGGTTTGGGTTACAAGACAAAGAGACATCTCCTTTGATGACCCTTCCTAATCGCCCTTCAATTTAGAACAGGATTTAGATTGCTATTCTTTATTTACAAGATTTAAATAACCTTCTATGACAGGACACAGCTCTAGACGGTTCACAACAATAATAAAACTTTATGATCTGTAAACTGCTTTATTGGGGAATGGGTGGCATATAAATTTAATAAATGCCTAAAAGTAGAATCATAAATGGTTCTGGATCACAAAGGCTGCAGTCCAATACACCAGCCACTGCAGGAAGAGATTTCATTTATTTACTTTTCTGTATATACCCTGCCACTTTAAGATAGATGATTCTTCAAGCAAGGTATAGATTGAGCACAGGAAAAAAATATATGAAGGCCAACCAGGATAGATTAAGGGAGTCTAATTTCCAATTTAACAAAATCCAGATTCCAATAAAAGAGAATATCTGTAGCTCAAGATTGAACTGTGGACTGCTTGGTGCTCTCTGAGCTCAGTTATTTTGTTTGCCAATGTTTCATGACCCGACTAGGTAACGTCATCAGTGCAGACTGATAATATTGCCTAATTAGGCCATGAAACATTAGTAAGCAAACTGTCAAGCTCAAGAGCATCAAGATGCGTACAAATCCAAATTCTGTAAGAAACGCTTTCTGAAAAAACGTTGCTATGTGTGTGTGTGTAAGTGTATTTTCTTTTTTTCTCTTTTTCCATCAGAATCTATCCCCTGATAAAATTTTCCATATCGTAGTGGCCCCTTGCTATGACAAAAAGTTAGAAGCATTACGAGGAGACTTTTATACCCATTTGTATAACTCTCAAGAGGTAGATTGCGTTTTAACATCAGGTAATATCTTCTTTACAATATACTGCATTGCCTTTTATTCAAATTTATTTTAACAAGGACACTGACCTACAGTCATGTAACAGTAAGGTTGGCTGGATAGATATGATTGGGTATTTTAAGGGAAGAGGAGAAGGATTGGCAGCCAGGGTAGTTTACATTTTGAAATATTGTGATTAACAGTCATATTTTTCATCTTTGATATTACATTGTGTTATTTTGGTGTCTGCTGGACATATATGGTGACAGGAAATATTTCTGGTAAGATTTGCCCTGATTATATATATATAAAACAGACAATGGGGGAATGAACTTGTAATACCAAAAGGATACACAGATGCTGAATTTGCTCTCCCATCCTATCACTCTTCCCCGGGAACTTAACTTCCTAGAATCTTCATGTGCCACTTTTCCATGACCCCAAACTGAGAATGGCTATGACAAATGTATCACTGTGAAGTAAGCTGTGATTGAGAAGATTGTCATGTTTCTGTGCTTCGTATTCTTTAAATTGAAACATGACAGAGTCAGCCCTGAGAATGTGGAATGTCCGTGACATGTAAGGTTTCCAACGTAGTTTATTCTTTTTCTGATTTTAACAAACACGGAGCTCTTGTATACTTTTTATCTCAAATGCCAAAATACCCTTATTGCCCTTGAGTGCTAATAAATCTTCATTTGTTATTTGGAGTTAGGAGATCATAATTTTTAGTTTCAGAGTGACAACAAACAATGTGTTTGGCTACGTCACCTGAGGGAAGAACCAGTTAGAAGCCAACTAAGTTCAGACTTAGCTGATATTTGGATGGAAGCCCTCCAGGGAGCCTGAAAGCTGTTTTCTAGATGGGACAGTTAAAAAAATATTCTAGAAAAAGAAAAGATTTATCTTGAGAATTCGTGTTTAATAACCTTGTTAAAAATTTTAGAAAGTTTTTTTTTTCCCATACAGGTGAAGTCTTCCAAATGATGGAGGAAAGAAAAATATCATTGAATGAAATAAATGAGGTGTTCTTTGATACCCTGTAAGTAGCTTTGATGAGCCTTTTGTTTCATGATTTCTCTAAAAACAACCACCTTATGCATCTCCGTCAGATGAAAGCATTTCAGAAGCACAAATATGAATTTTGGCCTTCACATTATACTACATAAAGTGATGTTAAAATTGGTTTGTTTCAGCATACCATCCTTGTAAAAATTATTTATGTATCCAGAGATCCTGGTTATGTTTGGGTAAATGGACTGGCCTGGCCCCCATCCCCACCACTTTTCTTGCTGGCTGTCCTATAGCTCTCCATTGCAGAACCAAAGTATCAGCCAGCTTCTTCCCTTCATCTTACTTACCAGCAAACACAAGAAGAAAATGATGAAGCAGCCAGCAGTTCCTCCCTCCCTTCCTTCCCTCCCTCCAACATGCGAATAGATGACATGAGCCAGATGGGAGTGCAGCTGCTACCATCCAAGTGAAATGTTGGTGTTGCCAGATAGGTTGACATCTGCTAATGTGAGCGTCTACAACCCCTGACAGTAACATTACCATATGCTCTGAATTGTAGTGCAGAAGCAAGAGTTACTGTTATGCTATTTGCAGAGATGATGGAATGGCATGCCCAGTCTGCAGTACTAGGACACATAAGCTTTGCTTTGTGGGGTTGACACTGGGCCTATATGCCTGTCCTGAGATGCACTTGCTATAGAAACATGGAATGTTTATCATAATACATTAAGTGGGAAGCCTCCACACTGTCAAACATTGTATCATTTAGAAGCAATAACAACTGCTCTTTCAAAAGACAAATTGCCAGAAGTTGCATTTTTAAAGCGCTCAAGTATTGCTTTAAAATCTAAGAAGTATATTATGGTGGAAGTCTTTTAGAAGTTAAAATATTTCCACCATAATATAATTCTTAGATTGTAAAGCAATACTTAAGTGTTTTAAAAATGCCATTTCTAGCAGTTTGTCTTCTGAAAGAGCAGTTGTTACCCATTTTATTAGAATCACTGTCTTTAGCAATATTTGTCTACAAATATTGTAGGACAAACATGTCATTTAATCTACAGGAAACCAAACAACTAGGGAAGAAAAGACATGCTTACAAGATCAAACGGATGCAAAATAAATCACAAACACCATTCACAGCTGCAGTGATCTGATTCGTTATTTTGAACATTTGTATGCTGTTCTTCCAAACTAAGATTTGTCATGCACATATGACAATTGTTTATTCCAATCCAAGGGCTGCAGAAATGCAGATATCCACATAATATGACTATGGGTGGCAGAAGTTTCTGATTCCCTTACTGTGTTAAGTGAGGGTCCAATGGCTCAGCAGGTAAACACACTGAGCTTGCCAGCTGGAAAGCTGACAGCCCGTCTTTGAGAATCCGAGTGTCCTACAACAGGATGAGCAGCTGTTATTTGCCCCAGTTCCTGCCCACTTGGCAATTAAAAAGTAGGCATATGCAACTAGATAAGTAGGTACCATCTTAGTGGGAAAGTAACAGTGTTCTGTGTGCTTTGGCATATAATCATGCTGGCCACATGGCCATGGAAAGGATCTTCAGACAACACTGGCTCCCTTGCCTAGGAAGTGGAGATGAGTATCACCTCTTAGAATCAGATACAACTGGACAGGGGAAAACCTTTTTCTGATTAGGTAGCATATCACAACCGTTGATGCACAAATATGTACTAAAGTCTACAGTACATCCTTCCCCAATCTAGATAGGCTGCACTACAGCTCACATAACTCTCAGCCAGCATCAGCCTTTTGCCTGGGAATGATAGCATAGTCAGGCACATTTAAGGAGTCAAGGTTGCCGCTTATACAAAGTGACCTTGGTTTTCCACTTCTTGACTCTCCCCTTATTGCTTAACAGGTTTGGTGGCATGGAAGAAGAGCTAAATCGGCATGATGGAAGATCAGATGGTTACCTAGAGCACATCTTTAAACATGCTGCCAAGGAGCTATTCAACACAGAAGTGAAGGAGCTCACCTACAAAACGTTAAAGTAGGTTGCTTAACTAAAAGTTAAGTAGAAAGAGACATGTGCTTTTCAAACCACATGTACAGGTAGCTCTCAACTTATAACAATCAGGAGCAGGGTGGCCATTGTAAGTCAGTGTGATCACAAAGCAAGATGTCGTGTGACTACACCAATTTCAGCATTCATTCCCTGTTGTGGTCATTAACTGAGAATCATGTTCACTTCAGGCCTTTCTGGGCTTGGTCCTTCCCTGTTGTGAGCCTCAGTAAGTTAAGGAACTGTTTCCAGCTTCCCCCACCCTCCCTATCTCGCCCATGTATCTGCTCCCTTTAGCCACCTTGCATCCTGTCTTGCAGGATGACAAGCAGCCCCAGAACCTAATGGTTCTGGGGCTGGTTACCACACCCCAGGAAACCTCAAGCCATCCAGTAAGCCCCAGCAAGCATTCATTCACCCAGCTGCCTTCTCTCCCAGTTCCCCATGTCAACTTTTGCGTTTTGCATCCAACTGCCACAGCCAACGCAGGAGAGTGTCACTCTCTTTGCTGTCTCCTTTTTGGACCCAGTTTCTCTGGTGAACTTTCTCTACATGGGACTCCTGAGCTTTTGTGAAACTGAGCTCTGCCTGTAAAGCTGTGCAATCTTCAGAACATCTTTGAAAAGACAGCACAGCTAATGCAGTGCAGCTTTATAAAGGCAGCACAGCTTATGAAAGCTAGGCTGCTTTGTT
This sequence comes from Naja naja, assembly GCA_009733165.1. NCBI lineage: Eukaryota > Metazoa > Chordata > Lepidosauria > Squamata > Elapidae > Naja > Naja naja. The sequence goes on along the minus strand of CM019149.1, from coordinate 130,010,005 downwards.
GGCAATGATATTTACTTAAGGCCTTGATCCAACCTTATTTACGTATTTGTTTTGTATACAAGCCTTCACTTCATGGGTCAATATTAGATTGTTTCTAAAACACTGTACATAAAGCATGCAATTGCTTAACAGTCATTGTTTATTTCTGTTTTTTTTTAAATCAGTGTTTAAGAAATCCAATAAGCTTTGGAAGGCTGTGACCCTTGATTTGAAATTGCTTTTAGGTACAAGAATTTCAAGGGGAAAACTGTTCACAAGGCCACTTTCTGTATCTTCAGAGCCTGGCCTCTTTGCCTGCAGGGTAAAATTATTGTGAATTAGAGAGGCAAAGGATGTCCTTTGCTTTAAAAAGTTCAAGAGCCAAACTCTGTAAGGTCAATTATTAGCCTTTTTTCATGAAGACTAGATTGATAAAAAATAAAAGTAATCATAGTAAAATCAGTCATAACAAAACCTCAGTCAAAAATTTTTGGGGGGCGGGGGAAATAGAGAAATTCATTTATATAAGAAGTGTATAAAAACAGCATGTTAGATTAAGTTGAAAAGAACATGAAGAACCAATGCAGGGCCAGACAATAAAGAATTGATATCATCATGCTGCCAGCATTCCCCCCCTTTTTTTTTAAAAGAGAGAAACTACTCATTATTTTACCTGCTGAGCTACTAAGGCATAGGGGAGCTACTAAGGGCATATGTCATCAGTATTTAGTCCTAAATCAAAAAACACACCCACCCCTATACCATATATTTATAAATTAATTACATTTGCAATCACTTTCAGAAAAAATATTGAAACAGTTTGAAGAGAGTGATCATATTCCTTCCAAAAACAAGCAGCAAAAGGTGGCAACAGATAGAATTAGTAGAAAGCATTGTTGGCCATCAGATACAGAGGCTGAAATAGGAAATCTTATCCATATTCCTTCACTTGCTTGCTTTGTTTGGGAATAACCAGAAATCTTTTTCCCCTGTCTTTTCAGAAACAAAGACTTTCAGGAGGTTACCCTAGAAAAGGATGGCGAGACAGTGCTACGTTTTGCAGCGGCCTATGGCTTTCGAAATATCCAAAATATGATTCTGAAGTTGAAAAAGGGGAAATGTTCCTACCACTTCGTTGAAGTTTTAGCCTGTCCTGGAGGTAATCACCAAACCTGAGATTTCTGCATCTCCCTATATAGTTTTAAAAAAACCTGCACACATGCTGCACAGTAACTAAACTCTTTAATGTTGCTGATGCTGATTCTAGTTAAGACAGCACTGTCTGCAATTGCATGTAGCAGATTTTAGGTAGGGAAGCTGTATTTGTCCATGATATTTATGTGAACATATGGGGATGTCAGAGGCAGGGTAAATGAATATTGAGATGTAAAGATCACATGAAAATAGGCTATACAGAAACATGGTGGATAAACCCACTCAGTGTTTTTAAGTAAACCAATTTCTCCTCTTGTTTTGCTCATTGGTGTGTAGGTTGTTTAAATGGGAATGGTCAGGCTCAGACTGAAGACGGAAAACCGGATAAAGCCCTTCTCAAGCAGATGGAGGATGTATATGCCACAGTTCCTGTTCAGATTCCTGAAACCAACGGGCATGTGCAGAAGCTTTATCAGGAATGGCTAGACGGGATGGAGTCCAACAAAGCCCAGGAATCTTTGCATACTAAATACAACATGGAAAAACCAGCTGCCAACAGTTATGACATCAAATGGTGACCAATCCGATTATAAGCAATGCATCAGGGTTGATGGACCTGCAGCACTGTCACAACTATGCTATGCAACTGAAATCGGAGGCACAACCATGAAAAAAAGCATGCTCAGAACTGGAACTGCACTTGTTTCCTCATTTGGGGTTGTGCAGAGTCAAAATGCAGCTGGTCTCAGTGTAAATGTGGTGCATCTTTATTTAATCAGAACTCTCACCCAATCATCAATATACCTGTTAAGGTGTATTGGAAGGAAAATCAGGGCCTGCTACAAAATGCTTCAATGCTGACCCCTTCGGTACTCGAGGCCTGTGTGCCAAGAATCTAATACCATGAATGTGCTCAGAATGATTTCAGGTTAAAGTTTATCACTTACTTAAGACTTCATATTATTACCAAACATAGTAAGATGCCAAAACATGATTTAAAAACCTGCCTACTACTAATGTAGTGTCTACAAAGTCAGGCCTATTTTCTTAATTATGGCAAAAAGAATGAGTTTACACTAGTCTGAGAGAACAGCAGGAACATTGACCTCTGCTAGAAATGAATGTTCATTTGGTCAGCTTTATTTAGCTTCCTCAATTCCCCTGAGAACCCCTGTCTTTGCTCCTCCTTACTGGCATTGATTTATCTTCTTGAGAATATTGGGATCCTGGTGTCTTAAGACAAACCTGGTAAAATCCTTGAGGTTCAGCACTATATTTGGGAGATCTGTATCATCAGCAACAGCTGGGTGAATTGGGAAATCCTGAATAGGCAAAGAGTACTGTAAGTACAGATACGATCATTCAATCAAATGGACAAAGCCAGTGGTGGGATTCAAACAGTGGTGGGATTCAAACAGTTCAGTGAGCGCGTGTAGCGTTTTAAAAACAGCAATTTTCAGCTAAAACTTGCCTTCTGCTGCAGCCCCGGTGACTAAAACAGCTGAGGCGCTGTGCCGTGCGAATCAGCTGGGCTTCAAAGGAAGGAAATAAAGGATAGACTAGGGCAGGGGGCAGATGGGCGGGGCCAACTGATCTCTGGAACTACAGCTTCGCCTGAACTGGCCCATACCGGCTGGATCCCACCCCTGGGCAAAGGTCAAGCTAGAATAGGCAAACATGATAAAAGCCAGATTATTTAAAACAAAGGGCTCACCTGATTTAAGAAGATGTAATATAATTCTTGTCAGCTTGGCTAATGCTGAAGTTCTGAGTGATGTTTTAAGAAAAGATGGTTCAGTGACTTCTTCCTAGAAACGCTAATTTGTTTTTAGGATTTTCTGGGAAATTTTAATTGTGATAGCAGAGTGCATACAGATCAGTCACTGATAATCTCTCTAAAGAAGGTAGATATGAAGAGAGGCCTTAATATGTGGTGAAGGTTATAGTTCTATTCGTCACTTGAGGACTGTTCCATTCACAACTGGTCACTCTTTGTACAAGCAGACAAAATGTGAACATTCATTTTACCCCGGCGTCACACTGCTAATGTCATTGGGATAAATTAACACTGGAGCAGGATTGCTCCAGAGGAGACCAAGTATAAGACTTCTTTCCATGGATCATATGCTGAATATTAAATATTGTTTATTAGCATGTGATATCACACCGTCAAAGTTCATGCAGCACTTGACCAAGAAGATTGCTCTCCCTGGGAGATGTCCCAGTAAACCCAGATTTTTTTAGTAGACATTATAGGTTTATATTTTAAGAGCTGCCTATACAATACTGAGATGCACCTTCAAGTACATGCTCACTGAAAGGAATGATCAGCAGTCGTTATGCTCCAAAATTGTAATGCAAATCCATTTTGCCCTATTCTCAATCACCTCTCTCAAACAAACATACATAATTACCCCCTTGAATGCTCTGCTCAGGAAGAAAAATGCTACAAAGATTGACGATTCTTTTGTTCTGTTTTTGTTGTTCTTTTGTTTTATCAGATCCTTTGAAACTCTGCTGCCTTTGGCCTGTCCCATGTTTTCTTTTTAATTAGATGTTCTTACCTCAACATGGATAAGCTTGGTTGTGATTTCACTAGGGATCCCAAATTCTTGGATGTTCTTAAATTGCCAGTTTATAAATTCATAAAATAGGGATATTACAACTTTTAGGTTGTGAAAATGTAGCCTTCAGATATGTTTAATGGTTCAGTGGTATCTCAGTTCCCAACAAAGGCATTCGATTTTTACCCAGGACGAGCTGAATAGGAAAGAGGCACAGGAAATCAAGCAATCATAAAGTGATTTGCTTTTTGGCATAGAGATGTTGGGAAGAGGTGCATTTTGTGTACTATACATATGAATTGGACTATAAAACGACATGCCTGTATTCATAATATCCGTGTAACAAGAAAACAGTAACATAAAATGAATACCAGAGTAAAAATAATAGTAAAATTTATCTGCATGGAGGAAAGGAATTTAAAATAGCCGAGGTATGTGTGGGCATAGTGCTACATTAAAAGGACTTTCTCATGCTATGGTACTTCTTCACAGCATTTGGTGTTCAAGTACAATCAGCATTAAGGTATCAAAGATGGTCCCACATATTACACACATAGATTCCTTTTTATCACAAGAACGTTCTTCTGGGGGTGAAAGATACTGGCCTTTTCTAAGAATACCTTCAACACTTATCAGTTATGCAATTGAAAAGGAATTTTGGATGAATGTACCAAGGTTGCCTAAATTTCTGAAGCAAGGCAAAAGCATAGAAGCACAGACTTTAATACCTTCAAGATACGGTGGCAATGTAATTTATTTTTAATTAGTTGTTCATTGAGTTACCCTGGATGGTTCCCTCCCCCCAATTCTGGATTTTTTATTCTGTTCTAATGTGTTTGTATATACAAATGGGCCACATCTTATGTTAAATACTAGGGCTTATACACTCTGAAATAGTCCAGAAGAAATGTGTGAAAATCCACCATTTCTGATCTTTGTTAAAGTAGCCATATCACTAATGCATAAGACAAGAATTTTGTGTGTCTTTAATAGTCAATTGGTTTAATTCATCTTTTTACAGACTCACATAGAAACCTGAACAAAGACAGGCTGCTTTAATGAATAGTGAAGAGGTGCTACATTCATAGCAGGTCTTCTGGACCATTTTCACAAGATATGCAGTCCCTTTTATATTATTTAACTTGATGTTATACATATTTTAACTGCTTGTAATGTATGTGCATGGTAGGCTTTGGAAAATATGGATATCAGTAAAAGATTTTTAAATAAACAGGTCCAGTGTTCAAAATACTCTGAGCATAAATTCCCATATACTGTGTTTGCTGTGGTTGGGGGAAAAATCCTTTTTTGTGCCTAAAATGGAAGCTTCTCCGTGTAAATCAAGAGTTATGGAAAAGTCCTGTCACTGACCCAAGCAAATTCTTATTGCATGTCACATCTGTGGTACTACAGCTTCCCAGGTTTGCCCCTGCTCAGGTTAATGTGGCATCACAGAAACAACAGATGTGTTTAAAAACTGCTCACCTCCTGCAGTTACTTGGATCTTTTTGTCCTCATTGTCAGGTCTCTATCCAATGAGAAACAATACAGAGTAATTCCTAACCGTGTTTTCCTGATAGGAAATGGTCTACAGTATGTTGAGAAAAGCTTGTTTCCTTTGCAGTAAATGGATGTCTTTCCATGATGGAAAACTGGATGGTGTCATCCATTTTGCATCTCAGAAAGATACCAACACTCATGAAAAAGTAAAAGCCACACGTATGAAATGTCAACATGCTAGAGCTGTGGCTGTGCAAAATGTGAGTTGTAGGACAAAACTACAAAATCTGTTACACCATAAACCTATTAACCATACCATTCTATGAAATTGAATGTTATGATTAATAAAGGGAGAGCTTCTTACATGATCATTGCATTATAAAAAATATTTTTTAAGTTCGTGCTTATAGAAATCTTAATCATTTGTCAAGGTTCTGCTGGTTCGCCAGCTTCGCCCTTATTTGGACCGAGATGCCCTTCGAACGGTTACTCATGCGCTCGTCACCTCTAGAATCGACTACTGCAATGCTCTTTACATGGGGCTCCCCTTGCGGACGATCCGGAGGCTACAGCTGGTGCAGAATGCGGCCGCGTGGGCTGTGATGGGGGTATCCCGATACTCCCATGTTGCACCCCTCCTGTGCGGCTTGCATTGGTTGCCGGTTGCCTCCCGGTCGCCTTCAAGGTGTTAGTAACAACTTACAAAGCCCTTAATGGCTTGGGTCCAGGGTACTTGCGGGAACGCCTCCTGCCAGCATCATTTTCCGATCGCCCTGTTCGCTCTCATAGGAGGGGCCTCCTTGGGGTACCGTCGGTCAGGCATTGTCGGCTGGTGGTTCCCAGGGCTAGGGCCTTCTCCGTGGGAGCGCCCGCCCTTTGGAATCAGCTCCCCGTGGATCTCCATTTGGCCCCTGACCTTCGCTCCTTCCGCCGGGACCTGAAAACTTGGTTGTTTCAACAGGCCGGCCTGGAATGACCTTGGGGGTTGATGGTTTTTAATTTTTAATTGTATTCGGCTTGTTTATTTGTTTAATTCTTTTCTGTTTTAATGTTAGCGCCCTGAGTCCTTAGGGAGTAGGGCGGCATACAAGTCAAATAAATAAATAAACAAACAAACAAACAAACAAACAAACTGTGCATCGGAGCCATTAGGTCCACTGTCTTAATTTGTTGCGATGACACCTTTGTGGAAGGCAGCAAACATTTATTTATTTATTTATTATTTGGTCTTATATGCCGCCCTCTCTCCCGAAGGACTCAGGGCGGCTCACATAAAAAACAACAATACAAATACAAAAGTTAAAATAGAATTAAATCAAATTCAACCAAATCATCATTAAAACCCATTTTAAAATATTTAAAAATATTAAAACAACATATCCAATGCATCTTTCTCCTACTTTCCCCACAACAGCAACCCTGTGAGATGAGTTGGGCTAAGAATGAGTGACAGGCCTAAGGTCAGCCAGCTGGTTTTCATGGCCAAGGTTGAACTTGAACTCACAACCGGGTGCTTTAAGCACTATTTAATTCTGGAATAAATTCTGGGAATTTTGGGAGTTGCACTTCGTAAGTCTTAAAAGTTGCCAAGGTTGGATGCCCCTGAACTAAAAGAACCATTGCATCCCCTTTGGGTGGTACAATGCATATTTGTGGTGCTCTTGATGAGTAAGCAAGTACCATGAGTAAGTAACTAGCCCAGATTTTGGTACTTAAAGGCAGAAGCTTAGTCAGGCTTCCCAACTGCAGAAGCTTTAATTAAATTCAAATAAATGGATTGCCTCTCTAGAGAAAGTTACAGAGACCACTTATCTCTCCTTCTGGGTGGTCTCTGCTCAGTCATCACTTTTGCAGAGTGAAAATGTTTCTCCTTGCATTAAAGAAACATTTTAAAAAGAAAACATGTTTAAAAAAAGAAAATCCACCCTAATCCTGCTCATAATTACAGTTATACCAGAAGATTTCCAAATCTCTCTTAATAACATACACACTTCCCTGCTGCAGGTTTCATCCTCAGGATTAGCACAGTGAGAGCCCACTCACTCCCACAGACCCAGAGTTAAGGCATACAGATAGTCCCCAACTTAACAACAGTTTGTTTAGTGACTGAAGTTAGAACAGCACTGAAAAACGTGATTTGTCCTGTAAAAATCAAGCAGCCAAGAAGTCTGGAAGAAGCCCTTCAGATTTTTGTCTGCCAAAAACAGTTTCTGAATCAATATCGCAGCAAGATTTTTCAGCTGGATAGTTTTCATCAACTACAGCAATTCGCAGTTTATTTTATTTATTTATTTATTTATATTCGGACTTGTATGCCGCCCCCTCTCCAAAAGGACTCCGGGCGGTTCACAGCTAAAAATATAGACAATAAATGCATTAAAAACAAATTAAACACCACAAGCCCGCTCCCTCGAGAGGTCAGTCAAGCCAGGCCTGTTCAAACAGCCAAGTTTTCAGATCGTGGCGGAATATGTTTTGCACCCAAGCAATTGATTTTGTCTTTAATTTAGCAGGGTCAGCAGTGGGTAGCAAATAAACAACCTTACAAGCTAGTAAGTTTATTGCAAAGATCTTTTCGAATAAAGGCACATTTTCATAGTCTATCTAAAAACAAAACCGTCTCTTTAAAACGTTGCCTTGCAAACTTAGGTTCTACCGAGATTTGAACTCGGATCGCTGGATTCAAAGTCCAGAGTGCTAACCATTACACCATAGAACCACGAGACGGACAGTGGCTTGGAAAAGTCCTCCATTAGCACGTCCTCCTCGTTTACCTTTCAAATCTGGATATTTTTTCCGCTGAGTTATATTTGTACAAGAAAGCTCTTCTCAGGTTGGCAATCTTCTGTTGAGCAATAAAAGTGAAAACTATTCCCTGTTCTTTTAAAAAGCCTAACTCAAAAGCCCTCAAAAGACTGGATTTCAGCATTATTTTCGACTATTATCCATCAAAATGAAAGAATATTCGCCGTTAACCTAATCTTAATTTTTAGATACATTTTTCTTAATTCTTCCTTTTTTCCCTGTCCGTCTATAAAATAGAACCCGGAATTATTTTAAAAAGATTTACTTGACAGGTTCCACCGAGATTTGAACTCGGATCGCTGGATTCAGAGTCCAGAGTGCTAACCATTACACCATGGAACCACGATGCGAATGTTTTCGATTCTCTATTACTTATCCCGGTCGTGAATTAATCTACAGTTCCTTTCTCAGTTTTCAGACTATATTGAACTTCTTGTTTCAAATTAAAAACGTCGAAGTTACTACTTATATCAAAACTTCTTTCGTCCTGAAAACAGCCTCTCCAGTTCAGCGCCTCCCAAACCCACGAAGTGAAAAGTGAACTGAGAAACAACAACCCGCGGGATCTAATGCAATTCATAAATAGCGCAGAAGACAGTTGCAAATGCAACTTAATGACTTTGTTGTGGTTGATCGCAGTCAACCAAATGTATTATTTATTATTATTATGGTTCGTCGCACTGTCAGTCAGATGTTTAGACGGGATTTGGCGTTTTCATTCACCTAGCGATTTTATCCCAGGGACCTGGGATAAGCAGTTGCTGCTGTTTGATGGTATTAAAGGTGTTTCGAGAGGTAAACTGTTGCAAATAAAGCTGATTTTTGCAAGTAACTAACGGGGATTTTGTCAATGGCGATGGTGTGCAGTTGTTTTGGGATTGCACCCAAGGTACCTATCGCTCTTGACATTACCTTTGCTTTCTTTTGCCACCGTCGTTCTACGGTACGGTTTGCTGATTCTATTTGCAGGTTTTTGTATTTTCTGATTTTCCCCAGTTCTTTCTTTCCAGAACTAATGTATTCTTTTCAGATATCCTCTTCTTCTCCTTGGACTTAAATTTGCAACAGGTGAGAACACCTTTTCTTTCAGTAGTCCTGCTGCTGCTGGCGACGGTTACTCAGCCAACAGTTCTGCTTTCTGTAGCGTGCTTGGCACCAGATAATATATGAATATAATTAGTATTATGTAATAATGTAATATTTATGTAATTAGTAATATGTATTTTAATGAGTATTTAAATAATTTAATATTATTTAACGTCATATTATTTTTTTACACAATGGTATTACAAGTTTTTAAAAGGAAGATAAAATGAATACAAGCTAATTTCAAATCAAAAGAAGAAAGAAAGTTTAAAGTGCAAGGAAAGGAAAAAAGGTTTGAAAATAGAAAAGAAAGAAAAAATGCACAGCGATGACTTCTAATGTTGAAAGAAATATCCTTCTGGGTTCAGTTCCAAGTGGGGAAAAAGACACTGGAAACATGGAGGCTGCTTGGAAAGTTTAATGGTGAACAGGACCACATGGTCTGGAGCTCCAGAGAAAGATGATCACATGCTTGAAGGAGAAGATCAAGGGCTGAGGTGCTGAGAGTATCTGGGTTTTATAACCTTTGTTGGGATTTGAATTGAAGCTTGTTTCTAATTGGTTGTCAGACTCCCATGAGGGGCAACTCTGTAGGCTGTCCTGAGTTCCAAGCTTGGTTGACCCTTGCTGGATGATCTATGCCCCAAAAGGGCCCTTGGCATGCTATAGCTTTACCTGGAGACCTTTCTTATGTAAAGTATTCTGGCTCAGGCCTTAATGGCCCACCCATTAACAAAGGTGGGGGTGAGATTCTGCTTCTGGGGTTCTACTCTTTTTAGAAGAAATATTCTGCCTTTTAAATATCTACCAGAATACTTCATTTTTCTAGGAGAGTTGGGTGCCAACTTCCTACACTAATCTTCTTTACAGCAGTTATAAGAACAATTATAAATTTATCTCTTATTTTAAGGTTATAGCATTATTCTTTTCTTATAATCTGGCTTGATTCATCATTAAAACCATAAGTCATAAGTTCAATTTTTATTTTATATCGTGCTTTTATTGTTATTATATCTCAAGGTGGCAAACACATACAATACCCCTTCTTCCTCCTATTTTCCCCACAACAACCCTATGAAGTGGGTTGAGCTGAGGGAAGAATGACTGGCTCAAAGTCATCAAGCCACTTCCATGCCAGTTGTCATCGTCTCCTGGCTTCAAACCTGGTACTCCAGCACTAGACTTAATCTGTCTCTCAGGTTTTTTTGCAAAAATCTTCAGTTAAAATGAGGGAGAAAGGTGAATGGTACCTGATAAAGAGGCCTGTTTTTTGCCTTAAACCAGGCTTCAGCTCTCTCCCAGTCACCCTTTGCTCTGTAGGACACATATTGTGAATTCCTTCTATTAGTTGGGGAATAAAAAAGAAGGTTTAATAAAAGAATGAGCTGATAGACTTGTCTGACAGAGGTAAAAGAAACAATAGGTGGGAGATAGGCTTTTAGCAACTTTCCCAGACAAAGGCATCTGCAGGGCTGAAAAATTTGGTCAAGATGACAATGCCATTGTCTTTTTAGATGTGTGATGTCACAATACATGTGCAAAAAGAGCAAAATTGAGTTCTTAAACTCAGAGTAGCCTCGAACGCCAAGATGGGCAGTGTTATGTATGCAGGTTTAAAGTCATTGGTTTAGTTTGAACTGTTCTTGTAAAATGTGAAATGATTGGTTTAAAAATGGGGAAAACCCTGCACTCTGATTGGCTGGCAACTCGGCTGCTGGCTATAAGTAGCAGCAGCCAAAAGTGGGTTCGTTCTGAGCTGTAGTCACTAATAAACAAAGAGCTTGAAGCACTCCGCGTCTGTCTCTTCATGCATGTTTTCTGAGGTAGGAACATGTGATAAAAGTTAATGAGTCCAAGGAATGCTTGCAAATCTGTTTTACATTTTAGTCTAGGGGCTTCTTTGATTGCCTGAACCTTGGCATCTGTGGGGTGGATACCATGCTTGTCAATCATATAGCCCAAGAACTCAACCTTGTCAGTTCTAAGAGTGCATTTTCTTCCTGACTTTTAACCCCGCTTTGAATCCGGTAAGGACTTCTCTGAGTCTCTCTTGTAACTGAGTGTCATTTTCAGCAGAGATTAACACATCATCAAAGTAAGGTACTACCCCTGGCAGTCCTTGGAGCATCCTTTCCATAAGGCTTTGGAAGATGCCTGGTGCGCTACTCCAAACTGTAACTGTTATGTATGCAGGTTTGAATGTCATTGGTTTAGTTTGAACTGTTCTTGTAAAATGTCAGAAATGATTGGTTTAAAAAGCGGGAAAATCCTGCACTCTGATTGGCTGGCAACTCTGCGGCTGCTGGCTATAAGTAGCAGCCGCAGCCCAGCCAAATCGGGTCTGTTATGAGCTGTAGTCACTAATAAACTCTTCACTGAAGCACTCCGCATCTGACTCTTCATGCAAACTTAACACTGGCGCGAAGGTGGGATCCTCCTGAAGAGACGACATGGAAAACAAGCTGAGAGAGATAGCTGCGCTGAACACCCCCCCCCAGCCCTGTTCGATCTGACAGCAGAAGACTGGGACTCGTATGCGGATCATTTCCAAATGTATTTGGAGGGAAACGATCTCGACATTTCGAAGCGGAAGAGGGCGGTCTTTCTTATGCATTGCGGTCCGGCAGTTTTCAAGATGGCGAAGGCATTGGCAGGAGCTGCAGACGTGAAGGTAATGGACTGGACCGACTTAGAAAAGCTTTTAAGAGCCCATTACGCCCCACAAGTATCGTGCCTCATTAAGAGACATGAGTTTTACCATCGGGATCAAGGGGAAAGCGAAACATGAACGACTTCATGGCAAGTTTAAGAGACATTGGGGGTGCATGTGAATTTAACAATTTAGAAGAGGCCATGCGCGATCGATTTGTTCTGGGCCTTAAAGACAAAGTGCTTCAGAGCAAGTTATTACTAAGACCTAAGATCACGCTGAAGGAAGCAAAAGAAGAGGCCTCTTCAGCAGAAGCTACCAAGTCCTCAGCAGCAGCCATGAAGAAAATTAACAAGGCCACAAGCCATCCTGATATGGAAAAGTCCACAACAACTCATTGTGAGCAAATAGATTCTGAGTCAGACTGTAGTGAGGTGGAGGAAGGAATTTATAGACTCAGAATGGAGCGGAAAAAGAAAGACCTGGGAAGAAAGAGGCAAGATTTCTACTGCAGAGGTTGTGGGGAAGCCACCCGCACTGAATGCAAGTTCCTAGATACCATCTGCTCTGTTGAAAAAGAAAGGACAACTAGCAAGAGTCTGCAAATCATCCAGAACTCCACCCAACAGAAGGAAGTTTCCTGACAAAGAATTCAAGCCCAACAACCTCAGTGAGAAAATGGGGCAGCACAGAAGCAAATGGGAAGAATGAAACTCATCAGACACTAACTATTGTTCATTCTTCTTCTATCAATAACAAGTGCATGTCAAGGTACTAATTGAAGGAAGGCCTTGCCAAATGGAAGTGGACTCAGGCCTATTTATCTATGGTGTCATTATTACTCCCAAACATTCAGAAGAAGCATTTCAGAACACTGACTCTTAAAGACTACCAAGGAACAAGATTCCAGTAGTTGGAACAAGAGAATTCAACTGAAGTTCAAAGGCCACACAACGCTTGCTGACCATCGTGGACAGGATCGCCAAGCTTGCTGGGACTTGAGTGGTTCAATCCACTAGGCATTGAGGTGACTGGCATCAATCACGTGAGCAGGAGGCCTTGAAGTCTGAGTTTCCAGAGGTCTTCAGCGGATTGGGCAAGTATATGGGGACCCCTATCACTTTCAATAGATCCCAAGGTGCCACCAATTCGCTTAAAGCCCAGAAGGGTCCCATTTGCCTTAAAGGAAAAAATTGATGCACAATTAGATAAACTAATAGCTCAAGAGTTTTAGAGCCCACTGACCACTCCAGATGGGAGACACCCATAGTCACACCAGTTGATGGGTCAGTAAAATCTGTGGAGACTATAAGGACATTGAACCATGTGCTTCAGCAGAGCACATATCCAGTTCCAGTGGTGCATCATTTATTACATTCACTTGGCAGGGGTACAGTCTTTGCCAAATTGGATCTGGCCCAGGCATATCAACAACTAACAGTTGATGATGCCACTGCAGAGGCCCAAACCATTGTGACTCATAGAGGTGCCTTCAAATGTAAAAGGTTACAGTTTGGAGTAAGCGTGGCACCAGGCATCTTCCAAAGCCTTATGGAAAGGATGCTCCAAGGACTGCCAGGGTAGTGCCTTACTTTGATGATGTGTTAATCTCTGCTGAAAATGACACTGAATTATAAGAGAGACTCGAGAAGTCCTTACCAGATTCAAAAATTAAAAGTCAAGGAAGTTCACTGACAAGGTTGAGTTCTTGGGCTACATGATTGACAAGCATGGCATCCACCCTACAGATGCCAAGGTTCAAGCAATCAAAGCCCCCTAGACCTGCAAAGATTTGCAAAGCCTTCCTTGGACTTATTAACTTTATCACATGTTCCTACCTCAGAAGGCAACCATTGCAGAACCATTACACAGACTACTGCACAAAAAAAGTCTGGGGCAGGAAGGAACAATCTGCATTTAACAATATTAAAAGACTAATCACGTCTGATGCTGTACTGATACAGTTCTCTGAGAATTTGCCTGTTGTACTGACTTGTGATGCATCCCTTGGAGTGGGGTTTTGAGCCACAGGCTTCCCAGAGGAGAAGCCTATTATTGCATTTTACTCTCGCACTTTGACCAAAGCAGAAAGGAATTACAGCCAATTGGACAAGGAAGCATTGGCAATTGTTGCAGCTGTCAAGAAATTCCATGTATTTGGGAGAACATTTACCATTGTCACAGATCACAAACCTCTGTTAGGCATTGTGGCAGGAGACAAACAAACGCCCCTACTGTCACCAAGAATGCTGAGGTGGACTGAATTTCTTGCTGCTTATTCATACAAACTCATCCACAGGCCTCCAAAGACATTGGGCAGATGCTCTGAGTTGCTGCCCACTTCCTTCTCACACTGAGGGCCGTTGCTGAGACTTACCTTTTTCCTAGAAACTGTTGCCGCTTCCAGTACAGCTGCTGAAATTGAGAGAGACTGCCAGAAGACACTGTATTGGCTCCTGTTATAGGCTGGATTACCTCTTCAATCTACCTCACCTTGCCCAACCTTTTAAATCAGGCAAACTGAATTATCTGTATTAAGAGGATGTATTTTGTGGGGTAACAGGGTGGTTATTCCTATAAAACTGCAAAAAGAGGTTTTGGAAATGTTACATGAGGGTTATCCAGGTATTGTCAGAATGAAGGGATTGGCCAGGAGTTACGTATGGTGGCCAGGTATTGACAAAATGGTTGAAAACTGGGTTGCATCTTGTCCCAACTGTCAGGTAGTCAGGCTGCCCCACCTCTCACCCCAAAAAGGAATGGGAATGTCCTAGGGGCCATGGTCTAGGATTCACACTGATTTTGCTGGCCCTACCAGAGGGCACACTTTCCTTATTTAGTTGATGCATATTCCAAATGGCTAGAGGTAATCCCTATGGCATCCACCACAACTGAAGCTGTCATCAAACAGCTTAAAAGCTTTTGTAACTCACGAGTTACCTGATGTGCTGTTTCTGACAATGGCCCCAATTTACATCCAACCTTTTTGAATCATATCTAGCACAACAGGGTATCAGACATGCCCTGACAGCTGTCATCGGCTAATGGCGGGCTGAACCTATGGTGCGATTTACCAAGGAAAAACTTCAGCAGGGTGGGCCTGGTATCACTGAGAGAGTTGAAAAACTTCTCAGTGTTCAGCATCTCCCAACCCCTCCTAATTTGTCCCCAGCTGAATTGTTGATGGGTCTCAGGCCCCAGGTCTTACAGGGTACAAGCGGAAGATGCCCTGTGGAGCAGGCACATTGATCAGTTAAGATCCAATTGCCTCAGGAGCATGCTCCTCTCTGGTTCCCCTACTGCCTCTCTTCTAGGGGAAGGGAGGATCATGAGTGTAATGAACAAGCAGAAATCAACCCCATGTGTAGCGAGCTAACATGACAGGAACCATCCCAAAACCTGTCACATACAACAACCATTTTCACAAATGGAAGATTGCACATCATTACCTGATTTAGGTGCTGACATTGGGTTGGAGATGGATTGGGAGGAGACCAGGTTGTAGTAACCAAACAGGTTCTACCATTACTAAGTCCTAGTAAGGAAATGTCAGCAGACATTTCCTCCCTCACAGGTGAGAACCTTAAAACATCTGAAACGTGAGGTCTCAATGTACGTAGAGCCCCACCTATTTAAAGAATACATTAGATAGCTGGGTTTGAGTATGGACTGAACCTTGTGGGGAGGGGTGTTATGCGTGCAGGTTTAAAGTCATTGGTTTAGTTTTGAACTGTTCTTGTAAAAATGTTAGAAAGTATTGGTTAAAAAGTGCGGGAAAACCCTGCACTCTGATTGGCTGGCAACTGCGGCTGCTGGCTATAAGTAGCAGCCATAGCCCAGCCAAAGTGGGTCCGTTCTGAGCTGTAGTCACTAATAAACAAAGAGCTTGAAGCACTCCGCATCTGTCTCTTCATGCAAACATAACAGGCAGCATATAAATTTAATAAATAGTATGTCCCCATTACTCCTTTTCAGTCTCAAATAATGTCATTATTCTCACAAACATCACTAACAACACTCATAAGTGTCTCAGCTGCAGCAAACCCAACGTGAATGTTGGAATCACAAGGGAAGCAGTTACAAATTGCTCCACTAACCCTAGGTTTTGCCCAAATTTAAGAACTACTGGCTTATAGCATCAACACTGCTTTCATTATTCCAGGTTCCAGGCAGAACTGGGGTTCTTTCCTACTTCCCTTGCTCACAGCTCTGCCGAGGATCTGGCAATGGCCTGGCAACGGTCTGCGTCGGAGGCCCTCGACAGGGTTGTCCCCATGCGTCCCCTTACGCGCCGTGGATCCCGGTTTGCTCCTTGGTACTCTGAGGAGCTCCGGGAGATGAAACGCCGTCGAAGGGGTTTAGAGAGCAGGTGGAGGTCTACCCGTTCCCAGTCCGATCGGGCCCAGCTAAGAGCCTATATTAGGACTTACCTGGTAGCTATGGGTGAGGCGAGAAGGTCTTATCTCTCCACTCTCATAGCATCCGCAGATAATCGCCCGGCTGCCCTGTTTCGGGTTACCCGCTCCCTCCTTCATTTAGGGGCGACCCGTTGGGTAGAGCCGAGGAGTTTGTTCAATATCTGTCGGATAAAATCGCCGTATTCGGACGGGCTACCCTCCAATTTGCAGTGGTCTGAGGAAGGAGGTGCTGGGAGTCTGGCCATTGTTATCTGGGATGAGTTTGATCCTGTTTCCGAGGATGAAGTGGACAGGATTATGCGGCGAATGAGTTCCACCACATGTTTGTTGGACCCGTGTCCTCCTGGTTGACATATGCCGCCAGGGAGGCCACCTGCGGTTGGCTCCAGGCAGTTGTTAATGCTTCTTTAAGGGAGGGTGTCTTTCCCGCCGCCTTGAAGGAGGCGGTGGTGAGGCCCCTTCTGAAGAAGCCTGCCCTGGACCCGACTGTGTTAGATAATTTTCGTCCAGTCTCCAACCTTCGCTTTTTGGCGAAGGTTGTTGAGAGTGTGGTGGAGATCCGTATCAATCGGGCTTCCGACCCGGTTACAGCACGGAGACGGCATTGGTCGCGCTGATGGATGATCTCTGGAGGGCCCGGGACAGGGGTTTTTCCTCTGTCCTGGTCCTATTAGACCTCTCTTCGGCTTTCGATACCATCGACCATGGTATCCTTTTGCGTCGCCTCGGGGGGTTGGGAGTGGGAGGCACCGTTCTTCGGTGGTTCTCCTCCTACCTTCGGGCAGTCACAATCGTGTTGGTGGGGGGGTTAGGTCGTCCCCAAGGGTGCTCTCTTGTGGGGTCCCTCAGGGGTCGGTCCTTTCCCCCTTCTATTCAACATCTACATGAAGCCGCTGGGTGAGATCATCCGTGGTTTTGGGGTGAAGTTCCATCAGTATGCTGATGATACTCAGTTGTACATATCCACCCCAAACCAGATCAGCGATGCCCTCTCCCTGATGACCCGGTGTCTGGATGCGGTACGGATCTGGATGAGCGGAACATGCTTCGACTCAACCCGCCAAGACTGAGTGGCTGTGCATACCGCATCTCGCCCGGTCAGGATTGTCCATCTTTGGCCATAGGGGAGAGGTGTTGCCCCTGTGGATAGGGCGCGAATCTGGGGGTCCTCCTGGATGTACGGCTCGGCTTGAAGAACAGGTCGGGGCCGTCGCCAGGGGGGCCTTTGCCCAGCTCCGCCTTGTTCGACAACTTCGCCTTTTCTGGACCGAGATGCCTGCACGGTCACTCATGCCCTTGTTACCTCTAGACTTGACTACTGCAACGCTCTCTATTTAGGACTTCCCTTGCACACCATCCGGAGATTGCAGCTGGTGCAGAATGCGGCCGCGCGGGTGGTGATGGGAGTTACCCGGTTCTCCCATGTTACCCCCTCCTGCGCTGCTTGCATTGGCTGCCGGTTGCGCCCGGTGAGGTTCAAGGTTTTAGTGTTAACATATAAAGTCCTCCATGACATGGGTCCTCAATATTTAAGGGAGCGTCTCCTTCCGATAATGAATGCCGGCCGCCCTGTGCGAGCTCATAGGCAAGGACTCGGATTCCATCGGCGACTCAGTGCCGATTGGTGACTCCCCGACGACGAGCCTTTTCTGTTGCGCCCCTGACCTCTGGAACCAACTGCCTTTGGAGCTCCTCCTGGCCCCTGACCTCCGCACCTTCGCCGTGAGTTAAAAACTTGGTTGTTTGATCAACCCGGGCTTTGACCCCCCCCTCGGGTTGGGATTGTTTTAATGGTTTTAGTTTACTATATTTGGACTTGTATTTAAATTTAATAGTTTTTTAGTATTTATTGTATTATATTTTAGTTGTGAGCCGCTCCGAGTCTTCGGAGATGGGGCGGCATACAAGTGCAAATAATAAATAAATTATTGTATTATTGTTGTATTTATCTACCCAATGCTCTGCGGTATTGTTCATCCATTCAGCTATCTTTAGGTGACATGTTTAAGGTGACATGAGGGTGGGCAGTTTGAAGATTGGAAACTCTCCCTTCTAAAGGATTATGAAAGCCCATTTGGTGATGCTGTGATACCATCATAAGGGTCTATTTGGAAGTTGGATTTTTTTGCTTCTCAAGAGTTTTAAGAAGGGATTGGAATGGTTGTGTCTTTCTGATCTTAAAACCACTCTGAAAATGGGTTGATACTCTACCATTTGCCACCACACTTCTGCAGGAATTTCACAAATTTCAAACAAAATCACATGGATGTGCAGTAATATGGCTGACAGCTGATTGGAAATGAGTTGATTAAAAAGTGTTTGAAAGTTGCTGTTTGTGATAAAAACAGTGCCTTTTTAGATGTATGAGAACTATAAAGAGTAGAAATACGATAAAGTTCTCTTTTTTTCTTCTTTGAATTTCTTTTGCATTGTTTTTTAGAAAGCAGTGTTGTTTTGTTTTTATTCTATTCACTTTTAAAGAATAATCTTTCTTTTTGGAACAGATCTTTTTAGAGCAGATGATGAGACATAAACAAATTCAGTGACGTACATAACCATTTTTTTTCCATTTTGCTTTTTGTTTAAACATATTCTCTGCTTATTTATTGCCCTGTCTCTTAGGTTTCCTAGTATTTGAATTCTTCACCAAGGACTCCACCTAAAAGGCATTGGAAATTGTGAAAAATTCATTACAAATTTTTCAAATTTATGCTTGACCTCATCTTGAAGGAGTATATACAGAACATAGATTTGACTTGTCTCTACATTTAGTGATTCAAAAAATAGCTCAGTTCACCATGGATTACTTGGAACTCTTCCCTTCTCCAACTTGTGGACCAAATTATAATCTTGCTTTATATAGTGTTCCAATAAAATGAAAAGCAGAACGTTTGTCATGCTTGACATAAGTGGATGAAAGTATATATTACAAAACTCTAATGTTATGACAGAAACAAAAAAATATTTTTATCCTCTGTCCCCACACCATCTTAACCATGCTTTCTTTCAACATAGTTCAGGCATGATTTCCCCCAAATCACTAATTTTGTCTACTAACCACACCCTGCCAACAGATAGGAAGTTTGGAAAAATCAATTTAATTTTCCTCAGGACAGAGTGGTCATTTTTTTTCATGTTGTATCTATGCATGTTTCACATAAACTAAAAGGCTTCTAATTCTAATTCTAATTCTAATTCTTTTGCCTTAGAAAATTGGCCTCTTTCTTTTTCTGCCAATTTTCAGGTATTGCAGTATAATTTTTGAGATGGGACAGCTAAATCTTTTGACATTATTAAAATATGGACTTGGACATTATTTGAATATGGTGTATTATCTAAATTGACGAATTAAACATAACTCAGACACTTATTCTGAATCTCAGGATCAACTTATACATAGTTCTTTAAAATTCTTTAGGGATTTTGTTAGATGTATTTTGTCACATAGTTAATAGCAGACACAAATCCTGGTATCACCAGGACTATAAAAGTAGGAAAGGGGATGTTGGCTTGATAGTTGTTCCCCTGTGAGTGCTGCAGGGGTTGGTCTTCTCCCCACTACTGTTTAATACCTACCTAAAGTAATTGGAAGACATCACCTGTCATTTTAAGGTTCAATACCATCAGTATGCTGATGATACTCAGTTTTTATATATTTACTTGAGCCATATGGTTATTACGCTTGAGGTCTTCGTGTCTAGAAGCTGTGAAGGTTTGAATGTAAGATTACAATCTAAAATTAAATGCTAGCAAGATGGTGTTATAGTTTGCCCATTGGGGCTCTTGGGTAGCTACATGGGGCTGCCCTTGAAGAATATCCAGAAGATCCAGTTGGTGCAAAATGCAGTAGCCCGCATGGTTTTGTGCAGAACCCAGTGTGCACATGTTTCACCTCCTGCGGGAGCTGCATTGATTGCCAATTTGCTTCTGGGTACAATTCAAGGTGCTGGTTGTCACCTTTAAAGCCCTTCATGGCTTGGCACCAGGTTATCTGAGGGAACATCTCTTGCTGGTCACATCTACCCAAAACATCAAAGTGGGGAGGCAGGGAATGCTGTGGGTCCCATCGCTGGGGGAGATATACCTGGTGGTACCCAGAAGAAGGACCTTCTCTATGGTGGCTCCCTCTCTCTGGAACATCATTCCCCCAGAGATTAGACTGGCCCTCACTCTAACATTCTTTGGGAAGGCGCTGAAGACCTGGTTCTGCCAGCAGGCCTGGGGAGCCCAGAGCGGGATGGAGCCCATCAAATGGCTTGTGTGATCTGCTTTCATCAGGGCAGGGGGTGGGAGTTGGGGGGTGATTTTTTTTCCAGATTTTGTTCTATTGTACTTTATTAATTTATTTGATTCTTTTTGTTAGTTTTTATTGTTTTTTTGTTTTAAATATGGTTTTACATTCTGTAAGCCACCTCGAGTCGCCATGGGCAAATAGGCAATATAAATTCAATAAATAAATAAATAAATAAATATGGTAGCACGACCATGGACCAGAAGCTCTACGGCTTGGGGATCTATCTGAATTGTAGCTCTTGCTGAAATAACAAATAGAAGCCATGGCTAACAAGGCCTTTACCTGATTCCAGTCGAGATCCTAACTACAGTGAGTCAGGTTTTCTTTACAGCTTACTTAAGACTACTACAATGTATTCAACATGGGCCCACTTGCAAGTTTCAAATGATTCAAAATGCAGCAGCCTGTGTACAATCCAGGACTTAGCAGTGGAAATATATTACAACTATGGGCACCACATTGACTTTCAGTAGGCTTAACCTATAAAGCTTTTTATTGCTTGGCTCAAGTTACTTTCAGGACTCATTAAAATTAGCCCAGCCAGTTTGATCTTGCAGCTGATGGTTCTCCATGTTTAGGAATTGGGGAGAGCGGATTGGGTTTCAGAGATTAATTTTCTTTGGCAGAGTTCATAATCTAAGCTCTGATATGGCAGCCCTTTGGAGCTTAGATTAGCTCCAGTTTTAACATTTTTTTAAAAAACCATGTTGGACTCACTTGGTTTAAAAGAGGAAAAGTAAATGAAAACACCCCTGGGACATAGTATTAGCAACAGCCAAATTTGCATGAGAATAGCAGAAATGCAACTCTAAACAGAGGACAAGAAAAAGGAACTCACAGACATTATTCAAACAGGAGTTTTATTTATATCACCCCAAGGCAATATGGCCCTGAAATGTGGAAGAAAAGGGACCACAATTTTAAGTATGCTAATCTACTGTTTCCTTCATGGCTGTTTCTAAATTAGTGAATGGGTTTTCAATTGCTTTTATTGATGAGAATAACAAAATGTCAAGTGGTGATTGGGAGAGAAATAAACAGGCAGTGGAACAGAGAAAGATTGAACACATCTCCTGAAGGCACACTCTTCGAGAGCCAACATTACAAGACATTGCATCAAATAAAACCCTAACAGCAGCCATCTTTCAGTTCGGCGCCCCTCTCTCTCATTCAGGCACATATGCAGCACTTTCACCAAGAGTAAATTTTCTCCCACTTATTTCCCATTCTTTCCCACTAACAATGGACATCCTCACACTTGAAGAAGTGTGCATAGTCTTTCTACAAACGATATTCTGATAGTAAGAATATAAGCATTCTCATTTCTGTGTTGAATAGATCACTTTTCCCAACCTGGTGATCTCCAGATGAACCTCTCACAGATTTGCTATATAAAATAGCTGAACCAAGCTAATGCCAATTTTCTCCAGTGTTTTAAAAAATGTAGTCTCTGTCTATAAACTTCTTGATTAACTTCACTCATCTACCTTCACCTTTTACTGTTTTTATCTCAGTCTCAAGTTTCCCCTAACTTAGGCTCCTGCATGATCACCCTTAGTGCTACTATGGGCCATGCTGCCTGGGAATGACAAGAGTTGTTGTTTGACCGGTATGGTGGGGAGCAGGGGAGAGAAGAGGAAACAGCAGGGGAATAATTGCTTTGGGGGAAAATGCAGGTCAAGACAGACCCAGAACACATTGTACGCTGCAGGAGAATTCAAATTGGGCTCCAAAAATTCTAACGACCACTAGATGGCAACAAAGACATATATCAAACACCAATGTGCTTTGTGGATTTCTAGTGTTCATCTTTATTTTATTTATTCAATTTTTAAAAATCCCATCTTTATTACTTTATAAGTAACTCAAGATGGTGAACATACACAATACTCCTTCTCTTTCTATTTTCCCCACAACAATAACCTTAGAGGTGGTTGGACTAAGAGAGAGTGACTGGACCAAAATCAGCTTTCATTGCTAAGGCCCAAGTAGAATTTAGTTCTTTGTATCTAGCCTGGTGCCTTTTTCCTCCTTTCCTTTCCTTTCCTTTCCTTTCCTTTCCTTTCCTTTCCTTTCCTTTCCTTTCCTTTCCTTTCCTTTCCTTTCCTTCCTTTCCTTCCTTTCCTTCCTTTCCTTTTTTTTTGCAGTCCAGGTGTGGGGGCCTAACTGAAGGTACATCACAACAAATATCACTTGAGAATTTAAATCCCAAGGAACTGCATAGTTTGATCATTTGATCGATAAAAGTTCATGCTACCTCATAGCCATAACCAAAGAATATAGGTGTTGGAGGCTTAGCAATGTACTGAATTTACAACTAGCCTCATCAGAATATCCACTCACAATCTATTCTAGCTTGAAACATTAGACAAGACTTGGAATTTGTGATGCCTGTCCCTAATTCCAAATTTAAGGTGGAGTACCTTTCTGAGATAATTGCTGCCACCTTTGTACTATTACTGTAATGGCACAGCAAAGATAAAAATGTTAAGGAAAAAGATACTTTTGTGTTTAGAGTGTAATGTCTTTACATTTTGAGATTTCTGTGAACCTGTAGCATTGAACAGGGAAAAGGAGGCAGTGTGAAAAGATCAATGCCAATATTCATCAAAGACATGAATCTACCAGGGGTGGTTTGTTGCTTTTTCTGCAACAAGTCAGGGTTGTGTAAAAATGACAACACACCAGTGGTGGTGTGTTACTGGTTCAGACTGGTTCACTTGAACGGGTCGTAAAAAAAAGCCTCTCACGATCAGCTGAGAGGAAGGAAAAAAGCCTCCAACAATCAGCTGAGAGGAGAAAGAAGAGAAAAACAAAAGCGCAGGATCAGCCCTCCCACCTGCCTTTATCCTCTCAGCTGATTGGTCCTGCAGGCCTCAGCTGGTGTGGGGAAAGCTGCGCGCGTGCTAGGTGCGTGTGCACACGCATGATCATTGAACCGGTCAGTGGAACAGGTAGGATCCCACTGCTGCAATACACTCATGCTGAACTTATGATACATAATCTGTTCTTATACATTTGTGTTCTGGTGTCTTACCTGACACCAGCAGGTAAACCATGATGATGTGTGTCATAGCATCATGATACGCATTTTATCATATACTGCCCACTACTATCTTGAAGACATGTATTTTTTAAAAAAAAGTTATGCAGTTGCCCCAAACTGGACAACTTTACCCATGTGGAATGAAAGCAATGCAACGTTTTGAAACGTGGAATGTTTCATCCCCACTCCATGCATTTGCTTAATTTTTTAGAACTAACCCTATAAAAGCACACATTACTACAAATTTGAAAGGTTCAATTAATCACACAAAAAGGCAAAAGGCTATGAAACCTTTTTTTCTGATTTCCTGTGAGAATTTCCTAAATGTCAAACCAGCTTTCTAAGATCCATGCACCCTGGTGTGAAACCAGAATCTCAGACTCTTCTTACATTCTCTTATTTCTTTTCCACACATTCATCACTCATATTCTCCCTGATTCCTGAAATTCCTCATTTTTCAAATATTAGTTTACAATTCTCTTGACCTTCACACCTGCTCTGAACAGTTCACCCAACATGCAGACAATTCATGCTTTCTATTAACTCTCTTGAAATAGCAAATTGACCAGGAAACTAGTGGCCTCATTTCAGATGACTCACTTGGCACCCTGAAAAAAATGTCCTTTGTTCTCTTTCATAGCCCAGCAGTGCACTTTTAATGATAGATGAAAAGGCCGTATCCTATTCCACTGCCTCCATATCCTTAAATACAACTTTGGTTTTTGGTTTTATTTGGATTTATACAACATTCTTCCAAGATGTCTATCTCTAGCCTCTGTGAGAGAGAATTGGCATACCAAGGGAGATGAACTTAATGCAATCAGTTTTCAACTTCAATTTTCTGTTTTTCTTTCACTCCAGCAGCAACCACAGCAAAAAATATCTCTGGGAGGAAAGTGCGAATATAAACAGCTGCCTTTGCAATGGGGTTTGCCATGAACACTTCCTGCTTCTTCCTGTTCACTGTCCGTAGAATTTCTTCTGCTACCTCTGTTGGGTGGACACCATGAGCCAACTTTCTGAAGAAGTCTGGGAATTGGGCAAACAACAAAGTATTAAAAGGGATAACTGGCTGCTATGTGTCATGGTCTTGCTTATTTCAAAGATAATATGAAGCTCATTGTGGGGACAGGGAAGGAAAGAAATTTGAAGGAATGAAGGAAATATGCTATATCAAAGAAAAAGAATAAATAAAAATTCTGGAAAGAATCTTAAAATGGTGAAATATTGTTCCAGGAGAATAGGTAGACAGGTTAATGTTTATTGCCTTTAATAGACTACACAATAAAAAGAAGACTCAAAACTTTTTTTAAAAAGTTAAAAACTGCTCCAGTATGTCAAAATGAGGGATGTATTCTCCCTCTACATTTTAAAGGCAGAAAGAAATAATTGTTTTTTCTTTAAAGGGCCAGTGGCCATGTGAGGAAGGAAATTGCAATATTTATCACAAGGATGTCCGACACATTCACTTTTTGATACTTATGATGCCGTAGTGGTTCATGGCTAATGTATTGTTTTCTGTGCTGGAAACAAGCAGCACAGAAATATTTTACAACTGGTTTTCCCATATTTATTAATTGGACAGAAAAAAAATGGTATGAATGCCAAGAGTTAACACTAGCATTCTCTAGTTTTGAAAGCAAACATTTATGCTTGTAGTTAATGGACTGCCTTATATTCCAACTACAAACATCACTCATGGTTCTGAAATATCAAAGCTTGATGATAGTAGATTCTTTAGAGCAGGGGTGTCAAACTTGCGAGCCATGGGCCGGATGCATCATGTGCTGCCCAGTTTAGTGAAGGGGAGAAAAGTCCAGATACGTCATGTGATGACGCCATGATGATGCGAGTTTGACACCCCCGCTTTAGAGGGAATGTATTATAAGTCTTTGTCTCTATTGTGATTTGAATTTTGTCAGCAAGTTATTTGCTTAAATCATCTTTGTCATCTTGGGTATTTCTATCTGCTTGTGTTCTGCTTGTGTTCTGGTGCCCATCCCTGTGTGAATAACTTACTTTTCAATGAGGCGCCTTCACAATTCTTAGGCTGCTGCTGATTATGATCAGAACATATAAAACTTGGAGACACAGTACTGACACAAACACCAAATTCCTGCAGTTCTGCTCTCAGGCAATCAAAGAATCCTAGAGCAGCATGCTTCGAAGCAGAATCTAGGAGAAAGGGAGATATTCATGCAAGAAACATACTATCATATTGTAATATACCAAATACCCATCCATCTATCCATCCATCTATCCATCCACATTAGCTGGTCTGATTACCTATGCTAAGAAAAGAATAAAATAAAATATAAGTCATATTTGTTACAAAATGTGTTTATTCTAGTTGCTTCCTCATTTTCCTCATGCTATGAACATACCTTGGTATTGCTTTCCCCCACTTCAGTTTCATCTCCAGCCCATATCTGAGGTAGTTTAATGTTATCCTTAACTGTACAAGTTTTCAAAATTGTGTTTTCTTTTCTCTTCCTAAACAGTTTTTGTCCTGCCAAAGTTCATTGGCAATATGGTTGCTGATGTGGTAAGCAGTTGGGATCTGCCTGCTTCTCGTTGGCTTCTTAGTGCTGCTTCAAGCAGCCTCCTCCTCTCCAGTTGCTGGAATAGCAAATCTAGACAGCATACTAAAAAGCAGAGACATCATCCTGCCAACAAAAGTGCATATAGCAAGGCTATGGTCCCAGTTGCAATGTATGGCTGTGAAAGTTGGACCATAAGAAAGGCTGAGTGCCAAAGAATTGAGGCCTCTGAACTATGGTGCTGGAGAAGACTCCTGCAAGTTCCTTGGACTGTCAGTCCAAACCAGTCAGTCCTAAAGGAGATCAACCCTGACTACTCTTTAGAAGGCCAGATCCTGAAGAGGAAATTCAAGTATTTTGGCCATCTAATGAGAGGAAGGACTCACTGGAGAAGAGTCTAATGCTGGGAAAGATTGAGGGCAATAGAAGAAGGGGAAAGCAGACAATGAGGTGGCTGGATGGAGTCACTGAAGCACTTAAATGAACTTAAATGGACTCCAGAAGATGGTAGAGGACAGGAAGGCCTGGAGGAACATTGTCCATGGGGTCGTGATGGGTTGGACACAACTTTACAACTAACAACAACACCCTCCGTATCCCTTTTGGCTTATGCTGCTGAAGAGGCTAGAAGCCTGTCTTCCATAAAACATCTCCATAAGGCTGAACCAATGCTTGCTGCAGCACTTGTCAAGTCTTATGCTGGCTCCTTATAACACAGGTTTAGCACTTCCTGAAAGAATGCTCAGCCTGTGTCTTGGAGTACAGAAACAATGCTCTAAAAAGGTGCTAGCCCTCTGTCACATAGAAAGTCAATATAAAGCAGGTTACAGGCAGGCTTCTGTCATCTTGCTAGTTCACATGTTTTGTTTTGTTTATTTACTATATTTACTACTTTTATTCCTGAGGCCCTACACATAACTGCTAGGACTGTCATCTGACCATTCAGTGTCTCTAGAACCAGTATTATGCAATTGTATTTGCAGTGTTCATACAGTTCACCATTGTTATTTGTAATACCTGAGAGGAGTGTGATGGCATTTTTCTGTTCCATTCTATTTGGACAAAGCTAGATGTCAGAGTAATGACTGTTGTTATGTACTGGCCAATCACAATATCTCATTGGCTCCTTCTTTGGGGCCATCAATATTGGTCTTCTTGGTTCCTCATCTGATGGTTCTGAGGTTTGGAGGAGGAGCTGTTCTTACCAGGAGCTTCATCTAATCTCCCTTCTGTTTCTCTCCATGCTCTTCCCAGAGTCTATCACTTGGATAATTTGACAGGTGGCTAAACCTGCCATTCTGAACATCTGCTTACAATAATTTATCCTATCCCATATTAAGAAGGATGATTCTTTTTCCCATCAGAGGGTGACATTTGGTGGGATGGAATATAAAACCAAGGGAATCTATTCCCTTACCTTGATTTGTATTAAGTAAGAACAATACATTTGCCAGCTTTTTGCAAAATTGGATTCATTGGTGGGAGAAGCACATTTTGTACAGCTGGACTTGTGGATAGCTCCTTAAACTATTCATTATATCATGTCTCATTTCAGCAAAAAGACAAAAACAAAAAAACCTCCCACCAATCAGATAACCTACACAATCACAGCAGTTACCAGTTTCATAATTTCGTAAAAGACAGGAACTAGAGTAGAAGTTAATAACAATATTCTTACATCATGCAGCACTATGATGTGCATAATCATGACTCACTGAGTAAGCCACAATGCCATGAGTTTGTACCATACCCTAGACTATAGTTTATACATTTAATCAAAATCAAACCAATTGTGTGTTTGCCTATATCCAAATGGAATATCTAGATGACTGAAAAGATTGTTCAGTGGCATTGTCTGTAATAACATGGAGGAATACATGGATTCAGCTGATCAAGTCCATCTGTATCTTCTGGCAAATATGGAAGACCACTGAAGATAGCATGTGGTAGAATTGAAGGCTATTCTTACTTGGTGAAACTAAAGTTCTTTGTCTTTCTCTTAATAATAGCTAGATTCAGAGAAACTTAAAAATATTTAAGAATCTCCAGTGGTTTTAGACACTAATTGGAAGATCTCAAGCTTCATATTGTTCTAATTACTCAGAAATAAAACAAATAATGAGTTAGATTCATAAACTTACAGGCTGTACGAAAGGGAACACCCAATTTCCCCTGGATATTGTTGACTAGCACAATTTGACCAGTTCTCCTGGAGACCATGTTGGGAAGAAAAGCTAGAGGGCAAAATATGAGAGAAAATCTTTTCAGGTTAACAGAAATGAAAATACTACTTCCTTATCCACTAAACTAATAGCAAATGAAAATATCACAGTATATCAGCTTACACTATACTATATAGAAACCATGCAATTTTTTTGTTTGCTATACATGCATTTTTCAGTGGTAAACACAGGTTTCACACATTTTTTTCCTACCTGTAGCTAGATTCCTCAGGAACTGAAAGCTGGAAAAACATTTCAGATACTAAAATAGCAATTGATATTGTGCCTGGGATGAATAAAAATGCATTGCTGATCAATGCAGATAAGGTAAAAAATATTTCTGATCAATTAAAAAGCAGTTAAGTAATTGCTAATTCCCTTGAATGTCATGGGGGAAGGGAAGGGAGGGCATAAATCTGATGAAGAATTAAATAATTTCCTTAGTTGATTTCAGCAATGCAATGTCAATTAATCTAATTTCTTCTTAGGTGACCCACAAGAGATTGAATATGTCCAGTAGAGATCTTTATGAGGTATCTACTGGACATATGAGGCAAGATATTAAGCATCCACACAGGGGTGAAATTCAAAATTTTTCCCTTCCAACTCTGTGGGTGTGTGGGTGTGGCTTGGTATAATAGTAATAGCAACCAGGGGTGATTCTTTACTGATTCAAATTGTTCCTACCACCTCTCCTCAACCGGGCTGAAGCGGTTGAATTTCACCCCTGCAGCCACACCTTTAACAAAACTACTCAACACTCAGATTTCCTCAAAGGGAGAAAATACCCCATTCCAAGAGGCTGGAAAAGAAAATCTGTAGCCTTGTTAAACACTGTTATTTTTTACCCTAACAATTTCTCCAGTTCCTAGTCAATTACATTGCTGCAGTCTAGTATGCCAATCATCAGAAACATAAATGGGCTTGGACCTGAGCCATACTTGGATGGGAAACTATCAGAAAATTCTATGGCTATAGGCTAGTTTGGGAAATAAATAATAAAAACAGAACAAGGCAATGGCAAATTATTTTCCATATCAAGGCTCTGAAAATTACATGGATATGGCCATGTGGTTACCAGAGCTCAACGTGAGGGAGTTTTTGCTTTATACTACAATTAATTTCAACTGTTCTATTACATTTCCCTTAAAACAAAATAGTATGGCAGACACCTGAATAACTCTGGATAACTCTGTAAGACAGTGTTTCTCAACCATGGCAGCTTGAAGACGTGTGGACTTCAGCTCCCAGAATTCCCCAGTCAGCAAGAGAATTGAGAAACACTGTTGTAGGAAGTAATATACCATTTACCCCTGCCTGAAAGTTTGGCATAATAATGCTAGGCTATCTTGCAGACCTGGCTTACTTCATATTCATCCTGCCATTAGCTATCCAGATAACAATGATGGAATTCATTTATGTGCATTTTAAAAATATTTAGCAACTAAACAACAACAACAAAATTGTTTTTAAAAATGACAATTTCTATCTTTGCTTCTGTCTTTTTTTTGTAAATAGATTAGTGTCTAATCACAGCAACATTAAAAGTCTGTATTTTTTAATTGTTTTTTTAGTAGCAGTAATTGCTTCCCCTCAGGAAGATTATTTTTTCGTTGCACAATATTTATGTCAATCATTATTAGGATGATTCATGTCTCCTACAAAGTTGAATGTCATTAACAAGCCTGCTTTACAAGTTAATTCAGGTAGTGGTTTTACTGTACATTTTGTTTTATATCTTGGCCTATGATACTTCCACTTTGATATCTTTTGAGTAAATCAAAATGGAGAATTTGGAGATTATGATGTTTGAGCAAAGGCCACCCACTTCCTAGAATGGTCTTGTAACAAAAAAAACTGTATTAAAAATGCATGCATTTAATGCATACGAAGCATGCTGTCCCTTTCTAAACTATTTTTAGCATTAATTTATTACTGAGCATGGTTTTATCATTTTATTTTATTTTTATTATCGTTTATTAATTTTTTAGGCAACCCATCTCCTCCATAAGGTGACTCTGGGGGTTTCATGCTACTTGCAGTTAAGCCCCCCCCCCATATTTTCTTTTACAAGTAGTAAATAATTATACAACCAACCATATATCCATCCTTTAGTTTAAAACAATGAGCTTGGCCATGCCATAGACCAGGGGTGTCAAACTCACACCGTCATGGCGGGGATGTATCAGGACATTTTTCCCCTTTGCTAAACCGGGTGGGGATGGGGCAGGGTCAGCATGTGATGCATCTGGCCCATGGGCCGTGAATTTGACACCCCGCAATAGACCATTCAGTTTGCAAACAATTCCCACTGCATGTTAATCCAGTCCATTTCTCCTTTGAATTCTTCTTGTCAACTGCCAATCACAGACCCTTTCAACTAATTATTGCTGAAAGGCAAGATACACTGTCTACACAATGCAGAACTACAGGAAGTAGGGAGGGACTGTCTTCCAAAGACTGCAAACCTGGTAGAGGTTTTTCTTCCTTTTTGTGCACTAGCAGTAGTTGGCAACTAGCAGCATTCAATTGATGAGACTGTGTCCTGAGACAGACATAAGACATAACCTTTGCATGGAAAATCCATATCATTTCTCATTTTAGAATGAGATTCCTTCATGCTATAATTGCTACTTAGGAGTTTGGGATGCTTCCAGATGGAGGATTCATATCACTAGTAATTTAAAAAAATTGCATTTATCTTGCAGTTACCTTTTTAACAGATTTTCTGTAGTGGGAAGAAAGATGAAATAGAGGAAATACAGGGTTGCAGATGGAGGACTGGACACTCAATAACATTGTGTGAATATATTATAAAACGAACAGTAAACCTTTGGAAATGTACTATGATCTAAATTTGAGTCAGATCCATGTGATCTGGAAGCACATCATTAATCTGGCAGGACATGCAGGCAAGATACAATCTGAAACAGCCAGGATGTACTGTAATCCGAGAACTAGCAGCCTTTAAAAGGTGAGTGATACTGTACGGTGTCCAACAGCTAATGGGTGAGTTTATATATTTCCTCACTCTTATTTTTCCAGGATAAACCACATCTCTATATTCTTGACTGTACCACACATCTAAGTGTGATGACCCAGGATGGGATACAAAACAAACACAGTCACAGAAAACAGGTGAAGCCCCTTTTATTCCTTCACTTTGCTTCCAAGCTCTGAATATCTTTGACGGAAGACAAAAAAAAAACTCCCACACAAACAGTTACATGAAGAAGGAAAAAAGCAACACAAACCAGGCAAGATAAGGGCTGGAGGATGTCCACAGATAACACACACTGGAAAAGATGCCAAACTCAGAGAGGAACTATAGAGGTATTTACACGCTTTGTTTCCAGCGTTCGCCAGTACGCAGGTCCATACTCTTATTCAGTTGTCACAGCTGCAGCCCATGAAGAGGATCAAGGCCCTCTCCTCCCAAGTAGACCACAGTTCTCTCTTATCCTCTCCTCCCTGCATGCCCTAGGATGGATAGGGGATGGGCCTCTGACTGCTCAGCTGGCCTCTGCCCTTCCCCAGCAGCCTCCACAACCTCCAGAGCCACACTTCCACTCCCTGTCGTCTGTTCCTCCTCTCCCTCAGAGTCCGACTCTACCAAGGGCATGACACTAAGTTACTTTTCACAAAAATACAGATGGATCGTAATTATTTTTGGGGTCTACAGTTAGTATTCATTTCAAACCATTTTGAGGACCTCAGAAGCAGGATATAAAGCTGTAATGAAATCATCCACAGAGAATTGTTAGTGAAAAATTAACGAGCAAACCCAGGAGATGTGATTAATCTCCCCTTGGACTCCAAAACAAAGTTCCCAAGAGTCAGACTCTTGCTGCAGAGATTAGTTCATAGTAGCACATAAATATTTGAGGCGTGTGGCAAATGGACTAATATTGGGCAAGGTGTAAGTGTGCTCAATGTAATTATGGGATGAGGAATTACAACAAAGAGCACCCAGAATGAATCCCAGCTTTTGAACTGCTGTATTCAGACATTCTTGTTACATTTAACCAAAAAGTGTAAGCTAGATCTTATGGATTCTTCCCACTCCCCAAAGTGTAAAGTATAGTCTTTTTTGAAGGAAGGGAAGCTTCATTTGGTTAGCTGGAGGCAGACACCACCAGTGGATCCAGAACCACATGTTATTTGGCTTCTGCAGCACAAAGCAGTCTCTGAATGTACACATGGTGTGACATTCCCTGCAAAACTCTGTGGAGGCCTAGGACAGAGGATAATGCTGCTATACTTAAAAATGACTGCCATTTTGGGCCACATAAACCCCTTTGTATGTTCCTTTTTATTGTAATTAATACTATCCCAGAGATGGCTAATATTAGAATTGGAAGGTCCATGGAAGAGCTGTGGGTTATCAATCAGTCAACAATTGAGCAGCTTGTTGAATGGATTGGATTTATTTTATGGTCAAAGACCAAAGCAGCTGAAGTTATCACCAGAGAAAGGTTAAGATGACATGTATTTTTCCATACAGTCCCCAGGGGTCAGGGTTGACTCAGTGGCATCTAACCCGCTACAGTAAACACCTCCAGTAAGGTTGAGCCCAGCAATCCAGTCATTAGATACATGTACTATTAGGGGAAAATGCTTTACTAGCAAGCAATATTCTGCCAAATCCCCTTCATTAATAAATCTCTCATCAAACTCAGCAAGTCTTTGGAATAATTCCACAATGCACCCGAGTTTGCAATCAATGCAGATGTAAGCACAAGCTGCTAAAGATACTACCTCATTTTTCTTTATTTAACCACTTTTAATTCTCTCTCCATCCTCCACTTTTCCATGTGAAATGATAGATTATGGTAACTAGAGGTGTTTGAAGTAGTTACACGCCACTGAGTCAAGTCTAGTAAGAGTTGAAACAGCTATCAGAAATTAAAGCATGTTGCCCTACAGATATGTTTTATTTCCTCCAGAGAGCCTTAGCAATTAGATTTGGGTGGCGCTCTATAGCCTGGAGATTATCTGGGGAAAGGCATGACAGTTAAACTGAAGTAAAATTGAGGTAGTTTGTTGTATGTATGTATATAAAATTATGAAGGATTCCTTCCTTTCAAGAGCAAATATATAGTACGGGTAGTCCTTGATTTGCAACAGTTCATTTAGTGACCGTTCAAATTTACAACGGTATTGAAAAAAGCGATTTGTGACCATTTTTCACACTTACAATGGTTGCAGCTTTCCCATGGTCACATGATCAAAATTCAGTTTAGCAACTGACTCTTATTTATGACGGTTGCAGTGTCCCAGGGTCATGTGATCACCTTCTGTGACCTTTTGACAAGCAAAGTTGACTGGGAAGCCAGATTCATTTAACAATCATGTTACTAACTTAACAACTGCAATGATTCACTTAACAACTGTGGAAAGGTCGTAAATCAGGTCAAAATTCACTTAACGACTACCTCACTTAGCAACAGAAATTTTGGGTTCAATTATGGTAGTAAGTCAAGGACTAGCTGTATCCCTAAGACACAGAGAGACAGTCTTCTGTATACCTTTGGTGAGGGTTATAGGTCCAAAGTAGTTGGCATCCATGATCTTTTTGTCGAGTTCCAGTGAGACATTTTGAACTGTCCCCTTGGCTTTTATGCTAGCATTATTAATGAGAATGTCCACACATCCATAACAATCCAGGATTTCTTTGGATACATCTTGGATACATCTTACATCAGAAAGATCTAAAACGATAAGCTTCGGTGTAAATGTCTACAAAAGAAGGAAGGTTTGAGGGTTACTGTATTATAAAACAGAGATATCCCAGTACTTTTTGAAGCATAATACTTAACAACACAAAAGAGAGAGATAATTCCTAGAGACAATAAAGCATTTTCCCCAATTTGGTGACTTGCCTATTTTTGAATTTTCTGCTCCCAAAATTCCCAGTCATATGGCTCACAGTAAAGGAAATGGGATTTATCAGATGACCATGACTATGTAGAAGGAAATCGGATCCAAATATGAAATAGAATTAATGTATTAAAAGTAGAAATTGTAAGAGTTCCTTAAGGAAAAAAGTATTAGTGTTAAATATTTGGAAGTACTCTTGTTGTTTAAATCTAGGATCACCTATTTGTCAGTTTATATAACTGTCTGGCCTTAAATTTGGAAATAACTGGTTGTGATTATTTGTATGGAAAAAAATATGTGGATCATGTACATTAGATCTTTATTGTAAGACAGCATCCTTCATTCATCATTTAAAAACAAACTAATTAGACTGACCTTAATTTTGATATTTTCCAGTAACATCCAATAAAAAGTGGGATCATTATATAAGACAATACTATGAGGTAACAAAATTATACAATTGCAAAGAGAGGCAATAAAAGTAATTTTAAATTGCCTTGGGAAATAAGTTAGTTTTGATCTAATACTAAAAATATTGCAATATTTACACTGTATGCCCTGAATACTGTTTGAAATACTGAATACTAATTATATTTTTCTGAAACTGCATATTACAGCCTATGGTCTATTGCCATCCTTTAACCTCAGTTGAAAGATATGCTTGTTCTAGAGGTTTTTTTATGACATGATGTGTCTTCCTAATGTATTCTTTTATGGTACACAAACAAAATTAAAGATTAAATATTGTATTTATTTACATGTGAATGTTATTAGGTTGCTACTATCTTCAGACAAGTGCATTTCTAGCAAGCTGAGACAAGTGCCTCTCCAGCAAGCAGGCAAAATTATGCTTTGTGGTATCATGACTATAGGTGCTTTGCTTAAATGCTATCATTTAATTGCAACCTGCCTAGAGCCTCTTTGGCAAGATCAGTGACATATAAGTTTAATAAATAAATAAACCAGTGAATAAATAAATGACACAAAATCCATCTCTTACTTGCATGAGAGTATTGTACTAAAGAAACAGAATTAGATTTCATAATTTGCCTATGTTCATAGGACAGTAAATTCATTCTTAACTACCTTCTTCAGTATTCCAACAATTTCCAAAACTAAGTTCTCCATAGGTGGAGATGGTGGAAATAATAATTTAAATCTTCTGGAAGTTTCCAGACTGGGGAAGGCTGGAATATAATAATCTTTCATGTGTTTTCTTTTGTCCTATAATTTCATCAACCACTTTTTTTTTACTTTCATCCACCTTCTTAAATTTAGGCTGATCCCTCAAGTTCTTTTATAGTAGAAGCAGGGGAAAAATATTTGCTTTCCTGAGCTTGAGTAGCAAGTAACTTTTAGTTCAATAATGGCAATGGGGAAGCATTTTTGTCCCCTGCATCTAAGACCAATAAGCAATTTTAAGGAAGGCAAAAAAGACAGTGTGTCACCCATATTTGTTCAGGTAAGGTAAAAGCAGGTAAAGAAACCACTCTCCTTCTACCTAATTGTAGGATTGGCTCTGCGAGTAATCAATTTGTTGGGAAGCAATGTCTGATTCAGAGACCCTGAAAAAATTGCTTGATCATTCTAGATCCAGTGTCTTTTGTTGCCTTTATATAAATCTTGAACGATATACAAGACAGGAATCTTACTGTAGTAGGATCAGCCGCACTATTTAAAGCATCACAGAGAGCTTCTAATTTATCCAGGTGTTTCCCACACAAAATCAATCTTGCTCCTCCTGCATGAAATACTTGTGCACATTCTGGAAGATAAACCAAGGGATAATTCAATTAATTGGGATTGTAATAGATTATACCTGTTCTCATTCATTCAACCTTAACAACAGAAATAAATATTCTTCCCACATTCAGCATCAGCATACAGATAAACTCTCCTCCCTGATGCAGTTGTTTACATTTCAACTATTGATCTTGTGGGTGGTTAAACAGATGTATAATCTGGGCACTTCTGAACCAATATATTTGTACCTGACTTTGCTTATAAATGGATTCTATGAAGTCTTGTGCATGGCACTGAGAGCAACCACTAGAACCCAGGACCACTGTGGTTGGGTTACACAAGGATGTCATGTTTCCAATGAGCAGATCCTTTGATTGAGAGAAGTATGCAAAAAATTAAGTGAAATCATCAGAAATTATCAACTTTGATATGCTGCTTAGTTAGGAGCCTGCAGCTATAGGAGGTAAATATCCATTTATCTCAGTTAACTATAAATCCAGCCAGATTGCTACAGCAAGGACAGGAGCCAGTTGTATGTCTATGCTGGTTGAGGTGAAAAGTGACTTATTTAATATTTCCCATTTAAATATAGAAATGCAGAGAGATACCAGAGCAACATTTTTGCTCTGTCTCTGTTTACTTGGCATCTTCCACACAGTATGTGATGAAAAAGATTTATTTTCCTCTGTTGCCAGCTTGGAAATGAATGGCTGGAAATATATTCCATAGAAAAGGTCTCTCCACACCACTTTGAGAAGGCAAGACTGGGAACCCCGGGAAGCCAACATTTCCATGCATTTGAGTAATGTACGTCAGTAACAAACGTGCCCAGGGGAGAATCAGCTGATGATGGTTGCCGTGATTGACCCCTTGTGATTGAAAGAAAGAATCCCATCCCTGGAAATCCTCACAAGAAATAGCCTAAGATATACAGAGCATGCTCAGTAGCTGCAGCATGAAATGCCACATGGAAAACCAAAGAAATATTGTTTAGCAGGAAGAGAGACAAAATGGCAACTTGGAAAGAATGAATGGTTTTCTGGGCAAAACCCAGAGTAAAATCATTAACTGAATCAAACTTTACTGAATTAACTTGGTTTCCTGGGTTTACACAACACAGGGTTAAAAATTAAGCAACACAATTATAATTCTCTATGTGAAAATAAGCACAAACATTTAAAACAGATTCTTCTTTTCATAAAAGCCTACCACAGTCTTCTTGTAGGGTGCACTTTATAGGGGGAACCTGGCAATGAAGTTAAGCAATTTGATAGAATAGACTAGGATAGCTGTCTACAATTTGGAATGATCTCATCCTTTTTATCAAGAGATTTATTAGATCTTTCACTCTCCGTCCTGGTCCAGCTCCAGTAAACACAAGAGTTCAGGAAAGTTCACTATTGGGGATGAAAGTGTAACATTGTCTTGTTCTATCACTTGATGCACTTTTCCTAGTATGTCTGCCAGTGGTGCACATGACCCTGATGATTTCTCAGTTGACACCCCTGTTTCCTCCCCCCCACAGGCAGCAGAGCAGCAAACCTCCTGCATATTTCTGAGAGGGATCATTTTTCATTCCCCTGACATTTTGATGACTATGATTTTCCTTCATTCACCAAACCAGGGTTGCAGGTTCAAAGTTTTCACTACAAGGTCTGCCAATAATTTTGCTTCAAGATAACCCTTAGTATCTCAACTTGGTGCAAGATCTTAAAGCTCACCGCTAGTGCATAATTTAGGGATTACAGAAATAAGCTATTTATATCAGATTGCTGCCACTTCATAGCTCCTGTATGTGCAAATGGTTCTCACCATTACAGCAGAGCCAGCTAACTAAAAATAGATTCCCCCAAAGACATAGTTTGTGGAAGAACTTTTCTAATTAACCGTGGATCTAAGTACTATTCTTTCTAACGGATGGTTCAATAGTTGCATCCTAAGAGATATTAAGCGGATGCCAGTCTCGAAATAAAAAGAGCTTTTTATTGCTGTTTGCAGTTTGCAAAATGTGAATAATTTTAATGACATGGAATTCTGAAAGTTGGCTCCAAACAAAACAATAAAGCAGTGTAGGATCTAATTTCTTGCAGACTAGATCAATTGTCAATACACTGTCAATGCACCATTCAGTCCCCCTTTCTCCTCTCCTCTTGTGTCTTCATGCCACATGGTTTGTATTTATTTTCTCTAATTTGTTTCAGTTGCAACATTTGGAATTATGCAGACAATGTAATTTGTTCCAAGGTGTTAAAATAGGTTCAGAATGCATACAGACCATTAAAAGACAATGTTTCAGATAGAGCAAATGGACATACAGATTGTATTTTATAGGAAGAAATTTGTGATGAATAGGAATAAACAGAGTAGTTTAAAGTTTAAATGAATGCTGCAGCTCTTAGAATCCTGGATGCATCAAGAAGGGTAAAATTTTCAGGGTATTCCTATTTTTGCAATCTCTCTTTCTCTTTCCCTCCCTCCCTCCCTCCCCCTCTCTCCCCCCCTCTCTCACACACACTATAGAATATGCTGCACGTCTTACCCTTGCCCACACCAGACAGACCATCAGTGATTACTACAACTTTGCTCCGCACAGCAGACTTTGTCATCATCTGAGTAACTTTCCGATAAATGTATATAATTCCACTAATTCCAACCACAAGCAGTGGAAGGAAAAGAATAGCCCAAATGCCCATCTTCACCTAGCAAAAAAGATAACAAAGTCACATAGGAGGTCCTTCATACTGTGTACATGCCAAACAGATTTATTTTTCTTTTCAAAATATACTTACTCAGAGGTCAGTGTGTAGGACAATTGCTAACATATTACACATTCCACATCCCATAGGAAATTATTTATTCAGCATCAGACAGTGCATATGGAGATTTTCAAAACTGCACAAACCCCATTTTTTTGCTTCTGCAAAGCAACCCATTTTTATAAAATTTTATCTTGTAAAATCAGGACTATGACACAAATCCATTTAAATCCATGTTGTATTCATTTCCTTATTGCTTGTTTTATGTTATAAACAGCTTGCATGCAGTAGTCCATTTGTTTATCGCAATGCAAAGGGGAAAAAGGGGGGGGGGAAGAGGAGAGGAAAAAAAACCACTTAAGTATTTCCTCTTATAATTATAAAAGGCCAAAAAGTAATTACTAGACGTTAATCCCATTTGATATCCAACTACAGTTCTGCAATAAAGCTAATAACTTACTTGGAAAGCAAGCAGTCAGCCCGCCAATAAGGTGGTGTCTCCTGCCAACTGGTTTATTCCAGAAGTTTAGTTAAACTTGTAGACATTTTTGGAAAGGAAAAGCAGCCCACAAGCTGTAGCCTAGTTCTTTGAGCAAAAGCAGCTATGTATAGTGCCCAGCTGCACCCCAGACTTTAAAAAAGTAAATATAGTATCTGTGGTCTCAGCCACATACCTGACCTATTTTGTTTCACTGGTCTTCCAAGTCCTTCTGCAGCTTGGAACAGTAGAATATCTGAATGTTAGGAAGGAATGATCTTCATTTATTTGTTAGCAGGAACCTTGAATTAATTCTAAATATGCTCTTGGAATTTCTATTTACCATGGGGATCATTGTTAGGAGCCTCCAGGCCATTAGCAAGGTTACTGGCCCCATTTGTGATAATACAAGATGGAATTGCTTACTTTTCATAGTTCTTAAATGGTGGGAATGCCACTAGAAACTGACTATAATTTTTCTACATGTAGATAAGAATATTTTAAATATATATCAATATATTTTAGTTTATGTCAGTACTATCATTTTGTGTTTTTGTAGTAGCTGGAGTAGGAATTGTACAACTAAATAATACAGCTCTTGTGCAAGTTAAATGATGGACATTTTTCCAAACTTCAGTGGTGGAGTTAGCTGTCACACCTTTTAGATGCAAATGACATTTTGAAAATTTCATCCAATTTGTGGAAAAAGAAATCAAGTAGAAGACTTCAACCAATTTCTGGTTGAAGTATTAACAAGACTCTTTTAGAAATCCACTATAAAAAAGAAATTGACATCAGCCAATTTCATTTGTATGTCTTATATAACATCTTTTTGCATATCATTCTGGCAGTCTGTCTATCTGTAATGACAGACACATTTATAGTTCACTTCTGGATCCATTGTTCACAAATATCTTTCAATGTGTCCAATTCTAAAACATTTTGCTAGCTTCTGTATTAGTAAGTCAAATTTAACTGTTCTTCTCATTTAATTGTTAATTTTACTTCCTTCAAGTCCCTTACACCGGTAGTTCCAACCTTCAAAGTCTCATCCTATCATTTTTAAAAAAGAGAATTCAAAACAAAAACATTTTTTTTCCAAAAAAGCATTCTTATAATTGATTCCAAAATATTAATTCAAATCTACTTTGGTCCTTAGTCCCTTTGTAACTTTCCAAAATCAGAGTTCTAAACACTATTAATTGTTTATTCTAAAATATTTTAAAAGATTTTTTTTAAGTATTGAAGGAAACTCAACTGGTACTGTAAACTTGTTGATCAAAAAGTTACTAATATCTGAAACACTACTAACAAGCAATTTCCAAAAACAATTAGAACAGGAAGTATGCAAACCTAATGTCCTTTTGAAAATGCCAATCATGGTTTCAAAAAAAAGATGGCTATTACTTCAAGTCCTGTAGCTCATCAGAAACTGTTATCTTGAGGCCTCCTTGTATGTAGCACTTATAGGTGATCACAAATCCTCTTCTTACCCAGAGAACAACTACAAAGAGTCATCTATTAATTGGCTCTTCATCCCAATTGTAGGCTCCTCTTTAATAGAGCCATTTCCAACTTGCCATTTCTTCTCTAGATGTCAATATAAAATCCTTCTAAGGAAGGTATCTTGTTAATCAACAAGATTAGCTCTAGGCCAAAAAAACCCATTATTATAAAAATTCCCTTTTCAAGAACTCCTGCGAAAGGGTCCCAAGAGGACCTTGTTATAAATGGCAGCCTATTTGTAATTTTATGGACAATAACAATCTACCTCCAAAACATGGAAATGACCAAGAAAAGTAGCCTCTTGACCATATTTCTGATAAGTGATTTACATTAGACCTTCAAAATCCACATATCATTTCAATCAACCCATATAGAGTTCAAAACAGTTTGTGATCATTATTAGCTTTGGATATGAGTCAAAGAAGAACGAAGTTCGTGCTTCTTTGTTCCTATAGTCCCCAGGAGACGCTTTGGTCCTTCAGCTTGTGACAAAGGTATGTGTGCACTTTGGGATTTCCCAACTAGCACTTTCATCTTATAATGGGCTGTGTCTGACACTATGGAACTTCATGCTGAATGATCACTCCTTTTTTGTCTGATATTTGAAAGATCAAATACTTTTGGCAATGAAATCATTCCATCTCTGGATCTCATGAAGCCTGTATATCTGGAAAACCAAAATAATGCAAGTAAATTCATACTTGGGCTCAATATGTTTTGTGCATTAGTTTTCTTTAGGCATTGTTTGACCATTGGATTATCTGAGTAATAGTTCAGACAATAGATGTTATTTAAAGGATTTTTGAGTATCATGAAATGATGGATTCCTTTCACTGTAATAGGATTGTATGTCTTGATGTGAATTGTGAGAACTTTTATGATAATTTTTTAAAACAAATTTTTCCAAATAGTCCTCATGAAATCTATAAGAATTATATTTTGAAATATCTCCCAATATCAATGACTCTATAGATTCAAAAAAATTTAAATCCTATGGATTTGTAGCATAATTTTTCTTAGGAAAACTTTTCTTTGCATAGCACACAGAGTGTTGATTTAAGCAAGTTTTACCAAGAATAAATAAATTTGATTTTATCAATCATAAAGCAAAGGTGCAGAGCTTAAGATTTCTGATAGACTCTAAAGTCCTTTCAAAAATTATCATCAATCTGTATATTTTATATACAGTGTCAGCAGGAAGAAAATATTTTATATGTAAGAGTAATCAAATTAACTGGACGTAATTACCTAAAGTCCAATTCATTTTTCTCCTGGTATGCCATTAAAAGTTCTTCTGTGCTTTTTCTGAAAAACAGTTCATTATTGCTGTAAAATATACAGATTCTCCCTCAAATGCTATTTCATTTATTTATCCCAGTGAATTCTAAGAAATTGGGAAATGGAAAATAGAACAGATAGTAATTTTTATACATCCGGCATTCTCTGATTCATTCATCAGTATATTTGACCCCATCAACATGAAGGTCAATTTCATATGTTATTTTCTAATAGCAGCAGACTTACAATTTACAGCTGAGTGGGTGTCAATATACCTTATGAAAAGACATCTGCACAAGGGGATTACAATTATTCTGTCTATGATCATAGCTTGTTTTAAAAGCCAAAGAAAAGCAGGCAGCTCCTTGAGATTCTCAACTCTCATTTTCAAATCATCCCAGATTCTAAGTTTTATATTAGGAGGGGAATATCTACATGGGTTTATCTACAATGGTATTAACTTCAGAAAACAAAAAGGTGACTATATAGGTGTTCAGATCTTTTAGCATTGAGTAAATTTCTAACCTCAGTATCAAACATGGTTTGCATCCAGCACCATATTGTGTTATTCTTCTTCCAGCAACTGGTTGTTTAGATAAATATAAGAGATTTGCAAAACTGCAGATTTTGCAGTGCAACCAATAAAAATCATATCAATGTGATCTGCACTGTTTAATGACGCTATAAAAGTTTTCTTGTTTTTTTTCCCCCATGTCTCTCTCAATATGCCTAAGCTTAGCATTTGATTGGATGCTTATTGGTCTAAACTAGATATTAATTTAAATTGTGTAAATGAAATAATCACTATTACCTTAAAGATAATAGAGATAAAATTTGGATTGAAATTTGGTAGAGATGCAATCAGAGAAAAAAAGAACTAAAGCTTATTCCTACATTCCATAGTAGCCCATTCAAACTATTATCTGTAAGGGAAGAAACACAATGAGTCACAAAAACTATATTATTAATTTTCTGCTTCTCTACTAACAACTATGGAGAGGAAGTGCAATGAAAAGAAGGAAAAGAAAAAGTAGTTCTAATGACAGAGCAATAGATTTTTTTTCTATCCTTTTTTCTACCCAAGACAGAAATCTAGGAATTATGGAGCATATGGTTAAAATGAAAGAAACAATTCTAGAAATTAAAAAGAAAGAAATCTAAAATACAGTTGAATAATAGATCTTTATATCAAACTAATTGGAGCTGTATTTTGATTATCTGTGCTTTTTCTGATCACCCAACCTCAAAAAGGATATGGCAGAAAATGAAAGAAAAGACACTCAAAGCAAAGCAAGTGAGGGGAAATAGTGATATTATGTTTATTATTACTATCATTATTATTACTATTATTCTTTAGGTGATAAGATAGGAGGTAATTTTGTTCTCAATGTGGAGAAAATAGCTAGAAACTGGTTTTGTCTTCTTCTACAGGGTAGACTTTGAAATTTCCCTATGACATCCATGAACAAGTTGTTCAAGATAAATATATATTTATTTAGAATAAGTGCATATCATGCATCGTAATACATTACTTTTTGCTAACAGGATTCCCCCCTGCCCCCTCAGCATGGCCTGGTTTGCCTGGGATGATTAGGCTTGATGCCCTATCCTTTAGAAGATAGAGATGGTTGCTTTAAGTTAGAGACCATAATCTTTCAGGCTGATCCAATGAAGACAACATTTTTGATTCCCCCAAGATGAGCGAGAGGGAAAAGGCACTTAGATGGCTTCAGTGTATAAAAGGAGGACTAGAACCTGAGTCTTGTCCTGAGAACCTATGTTCTACTCCAGCATTTGAATATCATACCACAATAGCTCTTCTTATATTAACTAAGAACTAAGGAGAAATTTCTTGAAAGTTAGAACAATTAATTAGTAGAACGACTTGCCTGTAGAAGTCGTGGGTGCTCCAACATGAACGTTTTTCAGAAGGACAACTATCTGTCTGAAATGGTATAGGGTTTCTACTTCAGCAGGGGGTTGGAGTAGAAGATCTCCAAGGTCCCTTCCTACTCCATTACTCTGTTATTCTGTTGCATTCAATGGGATTTCCTTCCAAATGCATATAGTACTACATGCTATGTTAAAAATTCACTGTTACATGATGCAGTAGCAAGATGTATATAAAATCAATTACGTCCATTCACAGAGGATGGGTTAGCTTTCATTGCTCTGTTGGGAGAAGCAGGGGAAAGATTACTGCCTTTGTTCCATGATTGGACTTTACTAAGGCATCTAATGGACCCTTATGTTTTGGACACCTAGGTAGGTGTTTGTTCTGTTCTAGAAAGGATTTTATCATTTCCTGTACTCTAGCTGTCATTGCCTCACATCTAGAATTGACTGGTACAGGTAAATGTCTGGATGTTTTGACTGCTTTTTCCATTAGCTCCAGTAAGTATAACCAGACAAGTGGGGGGAGGTGGTGTTGGTGTGTGTGTGTGTGTGTGTGTGTGTGTGTAGGATGGAGGCTGTAGGATGGAAAGTCTTTTTTGAATTTATTCTAAGCCATTTAACAAAGTGGCT
This sequence comes from Naja naja, assembly GCA_009733165.1. Classification (NCBI taxonomy): domain Eukaryota; kingdom Metazoa; phylum Chordata; class Lepidosauria; order Squamata; family Elapidae; genus Naja; species Naja naja. The sequence goes on along the minus strand of CM019149.1, from coordinate 129,965,579 downwards.
TCCCTCTCTTACAGTTGGCTATTCTCAGGATGTAACAAACTTTCCCATTGTGCATCTCACTTCAAGGCAAAGTAGCTCATCCTTTGCTACTGCAATTCACAAAACAATTGCTAGGACAGCTCTTCATTTTCTGCATCCATTCAGAGAGTACTACACATGGAGGAAGCAGTAAGCAAAATGTGTAAAGTGACAATTTGTAAAAGATCTGCAAATCAAGAAAGCCTGCAATGTTTATTTTGCTAATGCATGGAGATAAGATCCTTATTTGTATTTAGAAATGGTTCTATTTTACACATATCTCACCAGATACACCAAGAGTGCTTGTTTAGAACTGGAAGGTAATAGATAAATTAACTTCAAGCATGAGTAGGCAACTGGGTGACTCTTGGATGTTTAGAATGCAGCTTCTGCAACCTCTTGTCATTGGCCTTATCTGAAATTGACGGAACTGGAGAGCAGCCAATTGCCTGTCCCTCCTTCCTTTACCAGGACATTGATATACAACTGTACCAATACTTTTGTCCTTGCGGTTCTGGGCTTATAAACAAAAAGGAATTGCTTATTGCAATATGCTGAAACACCTTTAGATGTCTCTCTGCTTATGTGGCTTTTGTGCAAAAAAAAGGGGGGGAAGGGGGAAGAAATTGTTTGTCTGCAGCTGTTTCCTTAAATAAACTATTTTGTTGCTTGGATTGTGACAGAAATCAATAACAGCAAGCAATTGCCCAGCCAATGTTTCCAGTTACAAAGTGATTGTGCAAAGATGATGCATATCCAGACTGATAGGGAGAAGCTGGCTTGAAGTTGTAAAACTGCAGACAGAATTACATCTGGAAGGCAGCAGGCAGAATTTTCTCCACATTACACCATTGTTATACTAGATCTTGTAGGTTTAGTATAAACAAAATACCATGCTGAGGATGATTCCGTTTTGGCGGGGAAAGGTCTGTCTTTTTCTTTCTGTAAGCCAGGAAGTTGTGACTTATTTCAAAGACATACCCAGCAGCTACCATTCTATGCAACTGTAGAAAGAAAGAAAATTTTATTTAAGGCAGCACTTCCCAACCTAGGCAGCTTTCAGCCAGATGGGCTGCAATTCCCAGGAATTCTTAGCAAAGATGGCTAGGGAATTCTGAGAGTTGAAGTCCACTTATCTTAAAGTTACTTTTTTTTCTTTTTAAAGATCAGCATAGGTGTGCATGTCTAAACTTACATTTGTGCTTATCACGGCCATGCTGCTATCTGAATGTTTTGGGAACAGGAACAACAAGTCAGAGTGAGACCATTTTAATGGACCATATCGACTTCCAAACCAGGACCACATTGGACTAGGATCCTGTCTAAAGCAGGTCCAGCCTTCTCTTTCTGTAGTGACTCTTATGTCTTATGTTCTATATGCCCATATATGGCCAAGGAGTGGAATCGACTGAAAGATTCCACTCATTGGCTCAGCCACCAGCGGGAAAATAAAGTCCCATCAGTGGCTGAAGCTTTGGACAGTGCTGGCAATAAAAGCCGGTGCCAGCCATGTGTAAGCGGCAAGTTTTGGTAATCCCAATAAATAAAAGATGCTGGTCACTAGCTCACTGTCCTGCCTCTCATTTACCTCAGAACCCCTCTAAACAATGGCAACCAAGGTGGGATTTTTCAAGTAGAGAGTGGGACCCTCCACGGAGCTTCGCCACTGGCTATCCAATTCACTGCCAAACCCAAACCTCTCCATCACACGCAGTCAGCATGGCGCAATGAGTGACAAGTCTGGCTCACTGTCTGATGGCCATCCCCTATGATCCGGCCAAGGAGAAGTGGTCCTCATACATGGGGTGATTTAACCTGAAGCTGGAGGTCAATGGACTCCAGGCGGCCCCCAACTCACAGAAGAAAATGCTCTTTTTGACCTACTGTGACATCAAGATCTATGAGATGGCCAATGCATTGGTCGCCAACAATCTCCAGACCGTATCCTGGGACGAGCTCCTACGTGCCCTCCGAAGTCACTACGGTCCATCCCCGTCCTATTTGCCCAGCTGCTGTGACTTCTACACGTGGAGCCAGAAGGAGGGGGAGACAATCAATACATTTGTCATGGACCTAAGAAAGATTGCAAAAAATTGCAGGTTCCCCGACATCAAGGGAATGATCAGGGATCAAATTATCCTTGGGATGAAGGACTCCGGACTACAGAAAAAACTCCTGGCCCACGAAGACGTGTCCTTTCAGGAAGCGTTTGATGAGGCCCAGGCCGCCAAATCATTAGACAACTCAGCGGCACAGATCTGGGGCAACGGAAGGTCCATGCCACCCAGACCAAACTCTGCCATGGCTCGTCGAGTCTCAGTCGGAAGCCAGCGATGATGGCGATGACTGCGATGTGTATAAGTTACAGACTGGCAAGCTAAGCGGAAAACCGGGGAGCTGGGAGTGCAATAGCTGCGGCAGCAGCCATAACCGGTCAGCGTGCCGGTTCAGAGACATCGTGTGTCGAAGGTGTGAACGATGAGGGCACATCACAGAGGTTTGCTGGGCCACACAACCAACAAACAAACCAAGCTGGCAAGCCGCATCTCCTGCGAGGCAACATGGATGCTGGCGGGGGGGCAGAAACCCTCTGGCGGGAAAATCAAAAGGCGGGAAGATGCGAGGGAAGAAGAAGCCCATTTTACATATGTGGGCTATGCACAAGCCGGAGTGAGACACACAGCTGCCTAGGAAACCAACAAGGTGATGGCCACAGTCCGGATAGAGCATAAGCCGTGCCGGATGGAAGTCAATTCAGGGTCCTACATTTCCATGGTATCCTGGAAGATCCTGAAGGAGCTCCTACCCAACCTAAGGTGGGACCAACTGGAGCAACAAGCCATCGTGCTCAGAGACTACCAAGGCCACCGCATACTGGTCCTTGACAAAAAGACAGTCCGCATTGACTACGGAGCATTCAGTGGAAAGCTGCCACTCACCATAGTAGACCGGAGCCTACCCAGTCTGCTCGGCTGAGAGTGGTTTTCACCGCTCCAAATTGGCATTGCCGGCGTCCATGCAACCAAGACACCCCCCCACGACCAGAGAGGAGACATCGCGGAATTGGAGCAGGAACTCAGCGCGGTGTTTGACAACAAGCTGGGCAAGTATATGGGGACCCCGATTTCTTTCAGCCTAGACCCCGCCATTGCCCCAGTCCACCTTAAGCTGTGCTGAATTCCATTCGCCCTGCGACCTAAGGTCGAGGAACAGCTCAACAAGCTAATAGACCAAGGGGTTTTGGAACCAGTAGATCATGCCAAATGGGAAACCCCCATCATGATTTCTGTGAAGCTGGATGGGTCAATCAGAATATGTGCGGACTATAAAATGACCCTTAATAAGGTGCTGCAGCAAAGCGCCTACCCCGTACCAGTGGTGCAGCATCTATTGCACTCCTTGGGACGGGGAACCATATTTGCTAAACTGGACTTGGCACAGGCCTATCAGCAGCTACCTGTTGATGAAGCCACAGCAGAGGCACAAACCATAGTCACCCACAGGGGAGCCTTTAAATGTAAAAGACTCCAATTCGGGGTTAGCATAGTCCCGGGGCTGTTCCAAAGCATCATGGAATGGTTGCTACATAACATCCTGGGGTCATTCCCTATTTTGATGATGTTATCGTCTCAGCCACCAACCGGACACAACTAATGGGGCAGTTAAGGGCAGTCCTCGGGAGGTTTAAGGAAGCAGGCCTGAAAATCAAGAGGAACAAATGCCAAATAGCCATTCCCCAGGTCGAATTCCTGGGATTCCTGATAGATGCCACAGGCATCAGACCCACCAATGGGAAATTAAAAGCCATCCAGGAAGCCCCCACACCACAAAACAAAGCGGAACTTCAAGCATTCCTGGGTGTCCTAAATTTTTATAATATATTTCTGCCACAGAAAGCGACAATTGCCGAGTCGCTTCATAGACTACTGGACAAGATGGCAAGCTGGACATGGGGACAGCACGAAGCAGAGGCGTTCAAGCAAATAAAAAACATCGGACAGCGTGCTCATTCAATACAACAAAATGCTACTGCTGACATTAACCTGTAATGCCTCCCCATACGACATTGGAGCAGTTCTCAGCCACAGGCTGCCCAATGGGACCAAAGTGCCTATCGCATACTTCTCGAAAACTCTGTCCAAGACCCAAAGGAATTACAGCCAAATCGATAAGGAGGTGCTCGCTGCAGTCGCAGGGGTCAAACGGTTCCATGAATACCTCTATGGGAGACCATTTGACCCCATCATGGACCACAAACTGCTGCTGGGCATACTTGCTGGTGACAGAGCAACGCCAAAAATTCTATCTCCCCAGATGCTGAGATGGACTGTATTTCTGGTGGCCTACAGCTATACATTGATACAGAGACCTGGCAAGGCAATTGCCCACACTGATGCCCTCAGCCGCTGCCCCCTCCCAGAGACAGCCGAAGACCCAGCGCCATCCACTATAGTCCTTCTAACGGAGAGCATATGGCCATGAGTGATGATGTCATTGGAGATCGCAAGACTTGCAGCCTGTGATAAAACCATGGCATGGATTTTAAACCTTTCGCCGCGCCCTTAAGACATGGTTGTTTAAGCAGCCGATCTATCCCTATGAGATATTTTAAATTTTAAATTTTTTGATTAGATTTTTTGGGATTGGATTTACCGTTTTTAACTAATGTCCTAAATTTTTAAAATTTGACATGGGTGGGGCTTAATTAATTGAGTTTAATTTTATTTTAATATCTGTATTGTATGTTTTTTAATTGCCCTGTAAACCGCCCTGAGTCCCTTTGGGGAGAAGGGTGGTATATAAAACCAATTAAAGTTAAAATTAAAAAGTTAAAAGGTGTGGAGGGGTTGGCCATAGGCAGTGCAAGGGGAGAAATATAAACCATACCAGAACAGACAAATGAAATTGTCAGTTCTGAAGGGGTGCCTACTGTGCCCGCTAAAGAAGAAAGTACTGGACTCCCTGCACGAGGGTCACCCAGGCATGGTCCGAATGAAAGCTGTGGCAAGGAGCTACGTATGGTGGCCAGGAATGGACACGGAAATAGAATCCTGTGTCACCACATGCACACCATGCCAGGAGTCCAAGCCAGTGCCTCCAACCGCCAAGCCCAGGAAATGGGAGACTCCAACAACCTCCTGGGCTAGACTACATGTCGATTTTGCCGGCCCCTACATTGTAAGGGGACCTTACAATGGGTGGGCAAGGGGAACTGGCAAGAAAAGATCGACCTGCTACTACTAACACAACATGTCACCCCACATACGACAACGCACCGCAGCGCCGCCGAGCTACTAATGGGCCGGAGACTAAGGACAATACTGGACCAGGTACACCCAAACTACAGCCCGGAGATGCCCCCGGACTCCACCGGAAAATGCAGGCGATTCTCAACAGGGGACCCGGTCTATGCACACAATTACACCGGAGGCCCGACCTGGGTCCTGGCGAGGGTACTCGAGAGCACAGGGCCCTGGTCCTACCGAGTGGAGACAGTAGAAGGAAATATATGGGAGCGGCACATAGACCAGCTCTGGGGCCAAGTCCTGAGCACGGACATCCAGCCAGAGGTCCGTTACACACATGCAGAACAAACAACAACACAAGCCCAAACCCCAGAACAAATTCACCAAAGACACTTAGCATGTGACAGGGAAGTCCAGCAGCATCCGTCTGAGGCCTCAAGCTCGATGGTCCCTGCTGCACCAGTGGAAAGGTTCCAGATGATTCCACCAGTGGGGACTGGAGCAGCAGCAGAGCCGTCCGTTCGGACCGCTGCCCAGGATCAACTGAGGTGCACAGGTCCAGTCGCACCCATTGGAGCCCCGCCTACTTACACGACTATGTTCAGTAGTCGGGCTCCGATTGGATGGACACTAGCTAGGAGGGGAGGGGTGTTCTATATGCCCATATATGGCCAAGGAGTGGAGTTGACTGAAAGACTCCACTCATTGGCTCAGCCAGCAGTGGGAAAATAAAGTCCCATCAGTGGCTGAAGTTTGGACAGCACCGGCAAAAAAAGCTGGCGCTAGCCATGTGTGAGCGGCAAATTTTGGTAATCCCAATAAATAAAAGATGCTGGTCACTAGCTTGCTGTTCTGCCTCTCATTTACCTCGGGACCCCTCTAAAAACCTTACATTACTACTTTAGAGATGACAAACTTTCTATAGGAAAAAAAAGTCAATGATGCAAATAAGGGAAGGAGGGTTGGAAAAATAAACTAAGGTCTACACAGTCTAGCAAACTAATTAACTAAATTAACTAAAACTAATAAAGACAGCCATCTCTTTAAAGTGCTTGAGAGGAAGCAGTGGAATCACTAGTAACAAAGAGATCAGGGAGGGAGCATAAAAAAGGAGCAAAATAAATATCTGAATGAATTACCTGTATCCTACACTGTTGACTGGAAACCAGAGAATAGCATATTTTACATTAACTTCACTCTGGAGTCACCCCTTAGCAAACAATATGAAAGTATGTGACCTAACCAATGTTCCCTTGTGCAAAAGAGTGAATAATGGGGGCAGTGATAAGACCTCCTTCTGACCTTTCTTCTTTCTGTTTCAGTTCTGCAGTGTTTGGCTGGCTGACACACGTGATGGAGTGGTGCAATCAGAGCTCTATAGCTGAGTTTGTTCTCCTGGGCCTGGCAGAGGGGGCCATGACCGAAACTATGCTTTTTGTTTTTTTTGGTCATATACTTAGTTACCCTAGTAGGTAACTGCTCCATGGTGTTGTTAATTGGGGTTGAACATCACCTACATACCCCAATGTATTTCTTCCTCCTCCATTTGTCTTTGCTTGACCTTTGCTATTCCTCAGTTACTAGCCCACAGATGTTGGCCCACCTCCTTTCTAGGCATAAAGCCATATCCTTTGTCCGGTGTGCCTTCCAGATGTATATTTTCCTGGTGTTTGGTATGGCAGAATGTGTGCTGTTGGGTCTCATGGCCTATGACCGCTATGTGGCAATTTGCCACCCTTTACACTATACCACCATCATGAACTGGCACTTCTGTAGTTGGGCCACAGGAGCTGCTTGGTTGAGCGGCTTTCTCAATTCCCTCATTGTCAATGTTTTTGCTCTGCGCCTGCCATACTGTACCCAAAATCGCATCAATCAGTTCTTCTGTGAGGTACCAGCTGTGATCAAGCTGGCATCTGCTGACTCTTCAGAGGCAGAGATAGTTGTGTTTGTCTTCGGCTCCCTTCTTCTGCTGCTGCCTTTCATCCTCATCGCTGCCTCTTATGCCCGCATTGGGATTGCCATCTTGCGCATTCGCTCAGCTGAGGGCCAACGCCGTGCCGTCTCGACCTGTGGTTCCCATCTCCTGGTGGTGAGTCTTTTCTATGGCACAGCACTCTTTGCCTACATGAGGCCCAGCTCCGTCAGTTCTGCCACAGGCCAGGATAAGGCTGTGTCTGTGTTCTACACAGTGGTCACCCCCATGATGAATCCCCTCATCTACAGCCTTAGAAACAAAGAAGTGAAGGGTGCTCTGAGAAAATTATTAAGCAAGAAAACAACCTCTCCAAAGACGTGACTATGGTGCTGTCTTCAGCTCTGTTCAGAAACGGAGGCTGAGAATAGGAATCATATCTGTACTGAGCCAGGAATACAGAACATTTGATTGATAAAAGAAAGGATCTTTGGAATTTCTTGTAATTTTTGTAATTTCTTATAAGCAGTTGCTTATATTTCACATACTGATCTTGTGGATGATTAAACAAATGTATAATCCAGACATTGCCTAAACAAGCATATTTGTACCTCCTTTTTCTTACAAATCTATTCTATGAAGTCTTTTGCATGGCACTGAGGGCAACAGCTAGAACCCAGGACCACTGCAGCTGGGTTATAGTTCTGAAAACAAGGAAGCCATGATGCTTCCAGCAAAAGATCCTTTGCAGAGAGAGATATGCAAAAATGTTAAATGAAATCATTAGAAGTCATCAAACCTGAAAGTTAGGGGCCTGCAGTTACAAGAGCTAAATAGCCATTTCTCCCAGTTAACTATAAACTCAGCCATGTTTCTACAGCAAGAACAGAAACCTGCTACATGTCTATGGTGGCTGAGGTAAAAAGTGACTGCAGAGAGATAGCAGAGTAGAATTTTCTTAGATCTTCCACTCTCCATCGTGGTCCAGCTCCAGTAAAAAAATTCTGCAAAGTCGACTTGCACTCTCTCTCTCCCTCTCTCTTCTACCTCCCCTCTTTCACATACACACAGAGTGGAAGAAATAGTATAGCCAAAATGCCCTAGCAAAAAAGATAACAAATTAAAGTCACACAGAAGGTCCATCATACTTGCCACAGAGATTTATTTTTCTTTTCAAAGTATACTTACTCAGAGGTCAGTTAGCAGGACAATAAGCAATATATTACACATTCTAACTCAATGCCATAGGAAATTATTTATTCAGCATCTGTCAGTGCATATGGAGATTTTCAGAACTGCACAACCACTATTTTTTTGTTTCTGCTTTGGAAAGCAAGGCATTTTTTCCTTACCAAATCAACCCATTTTTATAAAATTTTACTTTGTAAAATCAAGACTATGACACAAATCCATTTAAATCCATGTTGAATTCATTTCCTTATTGCTTGTTTTATATTATAAACAGCTTGCATGCAGTAGTCCATTCATTTATTGCAATGCAAAGCAAAGCAAAGAGTAGAGGAAAAAACAACTTAAGTATTTCCTCTTATAATTATAAAAGGCCAAAAAACAATTACTACAGACATTAATCCTATTTGATATCCAACTACAGTTCTGAAATAAAGCTAGTAACTTGCTTGGAAAGCAAGCAGTCAGCCCGCCGATAAGGTGGTGTCTCCTGCCAACTGGTTTATTCCAGAAGTTTAGTTAAACTCATAGAAATTTTAGAAAGGAACAGAAGCCCACAAACGGTAGCTCTTGTGCAAGTTAAATGATGGACATTTTTCCAAACTGCAGTGGCAGAGTTAGCTCTCATATTTTTAGGTGCAAATGACATTTTGAAAATTTCTGTCAAATTTGTGGAAAAAGAAATTGAGTAGATGACTTGAACCAATTTCTGTTTGGGAAGGAAAAATCTTTTCAAAATCAGAAGCAGTATCATAGACAAATCCCAATGGAAGTTTTTTTCCCCAAGCATTTTTGCTTGGAATTGATGAAATGGAAGAAGGCAATGCCCTGGAAAGAAATTTGCACAAGGACAGAGAAAAAATTCTCACACATTTCTTGGTGACCAACCAACTGAATGAAGACAGTACCATCACCTGTGAGAGTTTAATTTTCTCCTGATTTTAGATAATTTCTAAAATAACTTTTCTTTCATCAAACTGAATGACACCTAAGAGAAGAGAAGTTAGAATTTCCATTCTAATCGTCCCATAGTATGGAACACAAAGATTGTAGCTTACAAATCCACAATTGGTTGTATGGACAGTTTTCACAGAAATAACATCTGAAATACCTCATTAATGCAAAGGAGGAGGACATTCAGTATCCCAATTCAAAATGTAGATGGGTCTAAAAGAGGCAGAGTTAGAAAAAAACGGCACCCCAAAATATTGATTGCCTACTTTTAATCACTATTGAATAAACCTATTCAGTGTCACTAATTTAGTTCAAGGATCACTAAATATAAATGAACTACTATTCAAGTGAAATGCAACAATAACTTTTTATGAACTTCAGCTTTTACAGAATTGGATTCTGTGGTTTGAATCCATTGATGGCAAACCAGTGGCTCAATGGTTTGTATTAACTCCTCCCCCTTTAAAAAACTCAACAAAACATTGTTCAAATTCAGATCAGCTGAAAAGGTGGGGCTGATATTGCCCTGCTTGAGAATTCTGGGAAATGTTTCAACATAACTGGAATATACCAAGTAGGAAATGCTGTCTTATTTTAATTTGATATTTTCTTACAACTTTATCAGTGGACAAGGTTGTTCAGAGAGGTGAAATGTTCTCCTTTGCTGGAAGTCCCATAGATTGAGAATCTCCATAGACACTTTTGCAGGATTCTTTAAGTGTAAACCTCCAATGCACTCTAGTTTGCCAGTCCATTATTGAAGAGGAATTCTAGTAGGCACCATCTCTCATTTTGACATTCTATAGCCTTTTGATTAGTTTTGGTTAAGTTTATGTAAATATATGAAGGTTAAGATAAGTTGGGACACGATAGGTAAAAAAATGCTGAAGGTATCTGGAATTGGTGGAAATGGCAATATAATAGTGGTTATGACTAACAGACTAACAACACTAGGCTCACAATACTTTTAATAGTATTTTTATTAAAAGTAACAATTTAAAAAGATGAAAACTAAAAAACGAACAAATAATGAAAAATAGAAAGAAAAATAGAAAAGAATGACTATAGTTTATAGTCATTTATATTATGATTATAGTAAAGAAAAAGAAATGAAGTCTATAAATAAATAAATGTTTCTGATAAGTGATTTATATTAGACCTTCAAAATCCACGTACTACTTCAACCAACCTGTCATGCCCCTGTTGGAATCTGGTTTGGAGGAGGAGGCTGAGCAGCTGACAGGGAATGGGAGTGTGGCTATGTTGGCTGTGGAAGAAATTGGGGAAGGGCAAAGTCTGGCTGGGCAGAGCAGGGAAGAGGTAGAACAAGGGAGACGGAATTCGGAGGAAGACCCAGGCCCACTCCCTGTTCATCCTAGGGCATGCAGGGATGAACGGAGAAGGGAGCAATGTGAGTTTCGTGGCTTACGGCAGAGGAAAGGGTACTGATTCCCTTCATTAGCTGCTGCTGGGAACACAACGTTTAAAAAGGGAAGCTGCACACAGCAAGTTGCTGGGAGCAAATCGTGATTATCTGGTATCTTCGAGGCTTATCTATGTTCCTGGCATCTTCCCAACTGTGTGTGTTTTGCTGTGCTTTCAAGTCTGCAATTCCTTCTCCTGCCCTATCAAGTTAATTACTGCAGCGTGGTTTGTTTGGATTTTTAGTTACAGTTTGTATGTACTTTGCTTTCAGACTGAATTTCCTCCACTTAAAGGCTGTTCCTGGGAGAGTTTTTCTCCACCCGAAGGTAACCTGGACATTGAGGGCAAAGTTGGAGATAATAAAGGGACTCTTCTTGCTTATTTGACTTTGTGCCACACCCCGGGTCATTACACAACCCTTATAAAGTTCAAAATAGCTTGTCATCACTATTCGCTTTGGATATGAGTCAAAAGCAGAACAAAGTTCATACTTCTTTGTTCCTATAATTCCCAGGAGATGCTTTGGTCCTTCAGCTCATGATAAAGTTATGTGTGCACTTTGGGACTTCCCAATTAACACTTTTATCATAATGGGCTGTGTCTGACACTATGGGACTTCATGCTAAATAATCACTCCATTTTTGTCTGATACTTAAAAGATCAAATATTTTTGGCATTGAAATCTTTCCATCTCTGGACCTCACGAAGCCTGTATACTGGATATCCAAAATAATGCAAGTAAATTCATACTTGGGCTCAATATATTTTGTGTATTAATTTTCTTTAGGCATTGTTTGACCATTGGATTATCTGAGTAATAGCTCAGACAATAGATATTATTTAATGGATTCTTGAGTATCATGATGGATTCCTTTCACTGTAATAGGATTGTATGTCTTGATGTGAATTGTGTGATCCTTGGTGATAAATATATATTTTTTACATTTTTTCCAAATACACCTCATGGAATCCCTAAGAATTTTATTTAGAAATATCTCCAATTATCAATGACCCTATAGATTTTTTTTAATCCTATAGATTTTGTAGCATAATATTTCTTAGAAAAGTTTTTATTTGCGTAGTAAACATAGTGTTGATTTAAATAGGTTTTACCATGGATAAAGCAATTTGATTTTATTAATCATAAAGCAAAGGTGCAGAATTTCAGAAATTCTTATCAATCTATATATTTTAAGCACCAGCTGAAGGAAAATATTTTATATGTAAGAGTAATCCTATTAACCAGGTGTAATTACCTTAAGTCAAATTCCTTTTTGTCCTGGTTTGTCATTAAAGGTTTTTTTGTGGGTTTTCTGAAAAACAGTTCATTATTATTATAACATATATAGATTCTCTCTCAGATGTTATTTCATTTATTTCTCCCAGTGAAATGGGAATGAAATGAATGAATTTTGGGAATGAAAAAAATGAAATTTGTGAAATGGAAAATAGAACAGATACTAATGTTTACACATTAGGCATTCTCTGATTCATTCAGTAACACATTTGACCCCATCAGCATGAAGGTCAATTTCATATGTGACTTTCTAATAGTAGCAGATTTACAATTTTACAGTTGAGATTCAAATGGATGTCAATATATGAAAAGACATCTGCACAAGGGGATTATTAGTTTCAGAAAACAAAAAGGTGACAGTGTAGATGTTACCAAAATCAGATGATCAGATATTTCTGTCATTGAGCAAATTTCTGACCTCCAGTATTGAACATGGTTTGCATCCTGTGCCATATTGTGTTATTTTTCTTCCAGCAACTGGTTGTTTAGATAAATATAAGATATTAAAATCCGCAAAAGTGCAGATTTTAAAGTACAGACAATAAAAATCATATTAATGTATGTTATTTAATGGCACTATAAAAATGTTTTTTATCTCTCTCTCTCCCTTTCTCCCTCCCTCTCTCCCTCTCCCCCTCTTTCTCTCTCTCTCTAAAAAATTAATCTATGCCTAAGTTTAGCATTTGTTTGGATGTATATTGGTCTAAACTAGATATTAATTTAAATCCTGTAAATGAAATAATCACTATTACTTTAATGATAGTAGAAATAAATTTAGATTGAAATTTGGTAAAGATGTGATCAGAGAAAAAAGGAACCAAACCTTATTCCTACATTCCATAGTAGTCCCACTCAAACTATTATCTGTAAGGGAAGAAACACAATGAGTCACAAAAAATATATTAATAAATTTCTCTTTCTCTACTAACAACTGTGGAGGAAGTGCAATGAAAAGAAAGAAAGAAAAGGAAAGGTAGTTCTAATCACAGAACAATAGATCTTTTTCTATCCTTTTCTGTATCCAGGACAGAAAACTGGAACATGTTCAAGATAAATAAAAGAATAACTGCATAAAATGCAGTTCTCCAGTCAGTATAACTAGACATGTGTAGGGAGGTGGTGTTTGTTATGTATGCAGGTTTGAATGTCATTGGTTAAGTTTGAACTGTTCTTGTAAAATGTCAGAAATGATTGGTTTAAATAGTGTGGGAAAACCCTGCACTCTGATTGGCTGGCAACTGCGGCTGCTGGCTATAAGTAGCAGTGCAGTCCAGCCAAATCGGGTCTGTTATGAGCTGTAGTCACTAATAAACTCTTCACTGAAGCACTCCGCGTCTGACTCTTCATGCAAATCTAACACTGGCAACGAAGGTGGGATCCTTCCTGAAGAGAAGACAATGAGGAGAAGAAGCTGAAAGAGATGGCTGTGCTGAACACCCCCCCAGCCCTGTTCGATCCGACAGCAGAAGACTGGGACTCGTATGCAGATCATTTCCAAATGTATTTGGAGGGAAACGATCTCGCCGACATTTCCGACAAGCAGAAGAGGGAGGTCTTTCTTACCCACTGCGGTCAGGCCGTTTTCAAGATGGCGAAGGCATTGGCGGGAGCTGCAGACGTGAAGGTAATGGACTGGCCCGATTTAGAAAAGTTATTAAGAGCCCATTATGCGCCACAAGTATCATGCCTCATTAAGAGACACGAATTCCACCGTCGGGATCAAGGGGAAAGCGAAAACGTTAATGACTTCGTGGCAAGTTTAAGGGAACAAGATTCCAGTAGTTGGAACAAGAGAATTCATCGTGAAGTTCAAAGGCCACACCAAACGTTTGCCCCTGACCATCGTGGACAAGGACTGCCCAAGCTTGCTGGGACCTGAGTGGTTCAATCCACTAGGCATCGAGGTGACTGGCATCAATCACGTGAGCAACACTGAATGGAGGAGGCCCTGAAGTCTGAGTTTCCAGAGGTCTTCAGCGACGGATTGGGCAAGTATATGGGGACCCCTATCACTTTCAACCTAGATCCCAAGGTGCCCCCAATTCGTTTAAAGCCCAGAAGGGTCCCATTTGCCTTAAAGGGAAAAATTGATGCACAATTAGATAAACTAATAGCTTAAGGAGTTTTAGAGCCCACTGACCACTCCAGATGGGAGACACCCATAGTCACACCAGTCAAGACTGATGGGTCAGTGAGAATCTGTGGGGACTATAAGGGGACATTGAACCATGCACTTCAACAGAGCGCATATCCAGTTCCAGTGGTGCATCATTTATTACATTCACTTGGCAGGGGTACAGTCTTTGCCAAATTGGATCTGCCCGGGTATATCAACAACTAACAGTTGATGATGCCACTGCAGAGGCTCAAACCATTGTAACTCATAGAGGTGCCTTCAAATGTAAAAGGTTACAGTTTGGAGTAAGCGTGGCACCAGGCATTTTTCAAAGCCTTATGGAAAGGATGCTCCAAGGACTGCCAGGGGTAGTGCCTTACTTTGATGATGTGTTAATCTCTGCTGAAAATGACACTCAATTACAAGAGAGACTCAGAGAAGTCCTTACCAGATTCCAGAAAGCGGGGTTAAAAGTCAAGGAAGAAAAATGCACTCTGAGAACTGACAAGGTTGAGTTCTTGGGCTACATGATTGACAAGTATGGCATCCATCCCACAGATGCCAAGGTTCAAGAAATCAAAGAAGCCCCTAGACCAAAATGCAAAACAGACTTGCAAGCTTTCCTGGGACTCATGAACTTTTATCACATGCAACCATTGCAGAACCATTACATAGATTACTTGACAAAAAGTCTGTTTGGGTCTGGGGCAGGAAGGAACAATCAGCATTTAAGAGTATTAAAAGACTAATCACGTCTGATACTGTACTCATACAGTTCTTTGAGAATTTACCTGTTGTACTGACTTGTGATGCATCCCCTTTTGGAGTGGGGGGGGTTTTGAGCCACAGGCTTCCCAGCAGTAGGGAAGCCCCTATTGCATTTTACTCTCGCACCTTGACCAAAGCAGGGAGGAATTACAGCCAATTGGACAAGGAAGCATTGGCAATTGTTGCAGCTATCAAGAAATTTCATGAGTATTTATATGGGAGATCATTTACCATTGTCACAGATCACAAACCTTTGTTAGGCATTGTGGCAGGAGACAAACCTACACCCACTATCCTGTCACCAAGAATGCTGAGGTGGACTGAATTTCTTGCTGCTTATTCATACAAACTTATTCACAAGCCTGGCAAGGACATTGGACATGCTGATGCCTTGAGTCGTGCCCACTTCCTTATCACAAGGAGGACTTTGAACCTGAGGCACACACCTTTTTCCTAGAAACTGTTGCCAAGCTTCCAGTACACGCTGCTGAAATTGCAGAGAGACTGCCAAAGACACTTTATTGGCTCCTATTATAGGCTGGATTAAGAAAGGTTGGCCTCTTCAAGATCTACCTCACCTTGCCCAACCTTTTAAATCCAGGCAAACTGAATTATCTGTATTAAGAGGATGTATTTTGTGGGGTAACAGGATGGTTATTCCTCCAAAACTGCAAAGGGAGGTTTTGGAAATGTTACATGAGGGTCATCCTGGTATTGTAAGGATGAAGGGATTGGCCAGGAGTTATGTATGGTGGCCAGGTATTGACAAAATGGTTGAAAACTGGGTAGCATCTTGTCCCAACTGTCAGGTAGTCAGGCCTGCCCACCTCTCGCCCCAAACAGGAATGGGAATGTCCTAGGGGCCCATGGTCTAGGATTCACATTGATTTGCTGGCCCTACCAGAGGGCACACCTTCCTTATTATAGTAGATGCATATTCCAAATGGCTAGAGGTAATCCCTATGGCATCCACCACAACTGATGCTGTCATCAAGCAGCTTAAAAGCTTTTGTAACCCACGGGTTACCTGAAGTTCTTGTCTCTGACAATGGCCCTCAATTTACATCCAACCTTTTGAATCCTATCTAGCACAACTGGGTATCAGACATGCCCTGACAGCCCCTGGGCACCCTTCGCTAACGGCGGGCTGAACGAATGGTACATTTTACCAAGGAAAAGCTTCAGCAATTGGGTCCTGGGGACATCACTGAGAAAGTTGAAAAACTTCTTAGTGTTCAGCACATCACTCCTAACCCATCAACTAACTTATCCCCAGCAGAGTTGTTGATGGGTAGGAAACTTAGGTCTCCCTTGACCGCCTTCATCCCACTTACGCACCCAATGCACCACTAGATTCCACTAGCAAAGTTCGCACGTTCAGTGTGGGTGATTCTGTTTATGCTAAGAACCTTATGGGTGAGCCTTCATGGATTCCTGCTGAAATAACTCAAATCACAGGCCCTCATTCTTACAGGGTACAAACAGAGGATGGAGTCCTCTGGAGCAGGCACATTGATCAGCTTAGATCCAGGTTACCTCAGGAACATCGCAATTGTTCCTCTCTAGTTCCCATACCTAATGCTTTTTCTAGGAGGGAGGGGGAGGAACATGAGGATAATCAGCAAGCAAGAATCAACCCCATGTGTAATGAGCCATTACGACAGGAACCATCCCAAAACCTGTCACAATGCCAAAATCCATCCTTACAAGTGGAAGATTGCACATCACTGCCTGACTTGGGTGCTGACATTGGGCTGGAGATGGGTTGGGAGGAGAGACCAGATTCTAACAATCAAACAGGATCTTCTTTCACAGGAAGTCCAACTAGGGAAATGTCAACAGACACATTTCCCTCTCACTGGGTGAGAACGTTAAAACTTCTGAACCACGAAGGTCTCAATGTACACGTAAGAGCCCCACCTATTTAAAAGAATACATTAGATAGGTTGGGGTTTGAGTATGGACTGAACCTAGTGGGGGGGTGTTATGTATGCAGGTTTGAATGTCATTGGTTAAGTTTGAACTGTTCTTGTAAAATGTCAGAAATGATTGATTTAAAAGTGCGGAAAACCCTGCACTCTGATTGGCTGGCAACTGCGGCTGCTGGCTATAAGTAGCAGCGCAGTCCAGCCAAATCGAGTCTGTTATGAGCTGTAGTCACTAATAAACTCTTCAGTGAAGCACTCCACATCTGACTCTTCATGCAAATCTAACAGTGTTGGCAGTGTGCAACTGTAATCAACATATATATCAGATTGGATTTCTGTAGTGTAGAGCTATTTTACACATATCTCACCAGATACACCACGAGTGCTTGTTTAGAACTGGAAGGTAATAGATAAATTAACTTCAAGCATGAGTAGGCAACTGGGTGACTCTTGGATGTTTAGAATGCAGTTTCTGCAACCTCTTGTCATTGGCCTTATCTGAAATTGACGGAACTGGAGAGTAGCCAATTGCCTGTCCCTCCTTCCGTTACCAGGACATTGATATACAACTGTACCAATACTTTTGTCCTTGCAGTTCTGGGCTTAACTGCTTATTGCAATATACTGAAATATCTTTAGATGTCTCTCTGCTTATGGGGCTTTTGTGCAAAAAAAAGGGGGGGGGAAGGGGGAAGAAATTGTTCGTCTGCAGCTGTTTCCTTAAATAAACTATTTTGTTGCTTGGATTGTGACAGAAATCAATAACAGCAAGCAATTGCCCAGCCAATGTTTCCAGTTACAAAGTGATTGTGCAAAGATGATACATATCCAGGCTGATAGGGATAAGCTGGCTTGAAGTTGTAAAACTGTGGACAGAATTACATCTGGAAGGCAGCAGGCAGAATTTTCTCCACATTACACCATTGTTATGCCAGATCTTGTAGGTTTAGTATAAACAAAATACCATGCTGAGGATGATTCTGTTTTGGCGGGGAAAGGTCTGTCTATTTTTCTTTCTGTAAGCCAGGGAGTTGTGACTTATTTCAGAGAGACACCCGGCAGCTACCATTCTATGCAACTGTAGAAAGAAAGAAAAGTATATTTAAGGCAGCACTTCCCAACGTAGGCAGCTTTCAGCCAGGTGGACTGCAATTCCCAGAATTCTTAGCAAAGATGGCTAAGGAATTCTGAGAGTTGAAGTCCACCTATCTTAAAGTTACTCTTTTTGAGACACCCTGATTTAAAGCTTAAATTGTTTTTTATTTTTTGTATGTAATTGTATTATTATTGTGAGCAATGAGTGAAAAATATGTTAACCCAGTCATTGCACTGTCCACGGAAAATGCTACTTGTTTAAGGAAAAACTGTAAATAAAACATACACAAAAAAACCTTAAATTGTTCAGAAAGTTATTAGGTTTACACTTTCCTCCTTTTTAAAGATCAGCATAGCTGTGTATGTCTAAACCTACATTCATGCTTATCATGGCCATGCTGCTATCCGAGTGTTTTGGAACAGGAACAACAAGTCAAGATGAGACCATTTTAATGGACCATGTCCACTTCCAAAGCAGGACCACATTGAAGTAGGATCATGTCTAAAGCAGGTCCAGCCTTCTCTTGCCTTATATTTCTACTTTAGAGATGACAAGCTTTCTATAGGAAAAAAAAGTCAATGATGCAAATAAGGGAAGGAGGGTTGGAAAAATAAACTAAGGTCTAAACAGTCTAGCAAACTAATTAACTAAATTAACTAAAAACTAACAAAGACAACCACATCTTTAAAGTGCTTGAGAGGAAACAATGGAATCACCAGGAACAAAGAATCAGGGAGGGAGCATAAAAAAAGGAGCAAAATAAATATCTGAATGAATGACTTGTATCCTACACTGGAGACTGGAAGCCAAACAATAGCATATTTTACATTAACTTCAAGAGATTCAGTGTGGAAAGTAAGTATCTGTCAGGAGATACTTGACATTCACTCTGGAGGCACTCCTTAGGAAAACACTGTGGAAGCAGGTGACCTAACCAATGCACCAATGTACAAAATGATTGAATAATGGGGACAGTGATATTCCTTCCCTCTGACTCTTCTTCCTGTTTCAGTTCTGCAGGGTTTGGCTGGCTGGCACACCTGATGGAGCGATTCAATCATAGCTCCGTGACTGAGTTTATCCTTCTGGGCTTGGCAGAGGGGGCCATGAACGAAACCATGCTTTTTGTTCTCTTTTTGGTCATATACTTAATTACCCTAGTAGGTAACTGCACCATGGTGATGTTAATTGGGGTTGAACATCGCCTACACACCCCAATGTATTTCTTCCTCCTCCATTTGTCTTTGCTTGACCTTTGCTATTCCTCAGTTACCATCCCACAGATGTTGGCCCACCTCCTTTCTAGACATAAAGCCATATCCTTTGCCCGGTGTGCCTTCCAGATGTACATCTTAGTGGTGTTTGGTTTGGCAGAATGTGTGTTGATGGGCCTCATGGCCTATGACCGCTATGTGGCAATTTGCCACCCCTTACACTATACCACCATCATGAACTGGCACTTCTGTAGTTGGACCGTCGGACCTTTTTGGTTGTGTGGCTTCCTCAATTCCCTCATTGTCAATGCTTTTGCTCTGCGCCTGCCGTACTGTATGCAAAATCGCATCAATCAGTTCTTCTGTGAGGTACCAGCTGTGATCAAGCTGGCATCTGCTGACTCTTCAGAGGCAGAGATAGTTGTGTTTGTCTTCGGCTCCCTTCTTCTGCTGCTGCCTTTCATCCTCATCGCTGCCTCTTATGCCCACATTGGGATTGCCATCTTGCGCATTCGCTCAGCTGAGGGCCAACGCCGTGCCATCTCGACCTGTGGTTCCCATCTCCTGGTGGTGAGTCTTTTCTATGGCACAGCACTCTTTGCCTACATGAGGCCCAGCTCCGTCAGTTCTGCCACAGGCCAGGATAAGGCTGTGTCTGTGTTCTACACGGTGGTCACCCCCATGATGAATCCCCTCATCTACAGCCTTAGAACAAAGAAGTGAAGGGTGCTCTGAGAAAATTATTAAGCAAGAAAACAACCTCTCCAAAGACGTGACTATGGTGCTGTCTTCAGCTCTGTTCAGAAACGGAGGCTGAGAAGAGGCATCATATCTGTACTGAGCCAGGAATACAGAACATTTGGTTGATAAAAGAAAGGATCTTTGGAATTTCTTGTAAAGAATCCTCTTTAGCCTTTTATACATATTTAGAAATCCAGACCAAGCATTATTGGATCTCTACAGAGGCTTACTAGTCAGTTTATTAATACTGTATTTACTGGAAAGAAAGACTAGATCTGCAAAATTAGAAAATCCTCTTAGAACCGCTGTGAAAAGGGCTCCAGCAGAAGCAGATGAGTTTTCCACACCTAAATTTCACTTTTCCCACTGGCCAAATATATTTTCTTCTTATTCAATTCTTCCCCATGGCCTTTGTGAAACAATTAGTCCTGTTTCAATAACACCTATTGTTTATACAGTAATACAGGCCTCCCCATTCAGTGTCTAAAGGACCTTTTACCCAATTTATGTTATGCTTTCTGTAATTGAGAGAGTGAGAATATGCTTTGAGTAAATTACAATTAGCTGAAGATCTATGTCCTAGAGAAAACCAAATAACTAAACCATTAGAGTTCTTACCTACACATATCTTTTTACCTGATGATTTCTGTGAACCAGATTAGATACAGAGTAGCTTTTACCTGAGTTAAGAGAACCAATAAATGGTTAGAGAAAAAGGTGAGTGCTTATATAGCAGGATTCTTGAAGCTTGGAGCCTATTAAAGACCTGATCTCAGAGGAAAGGGGAGGGAAAAATTAATCTGCAACATCCGTTCAGACTAGTCTGTGCAAGTCTGCTTTTCCTCAACCACCCATGGGCACATATATTCCAACTCAGTTTTAACTTACCGTTGAGCTTCCTATAGGTGGAATAGTAAAGAATAGCACACTGTATGCTTTTGTAATACCATTTACTCCTTTTTTATTTATTTTTATTTATTTATATTGGGATTTCTATGCTGCCCTATTGCCTGAAGGACTCAGGGCGGCTCACAACAATAAAAACATACAAAAACATACAATACAAACATTAAAAAACATTAAGCAAAGATTCCAATACAACAATTAAAACTGACAAACCACCACTAAAACTCCACCCCCTCCATCAGTCCAGGTTGGCAAGCTGGAAGAGCCAAGTTTTCAGGCCACATTTTTAATACATGTTTTCTGCTATTGACTCAAAACCCAGAAAAAAAATGTGTGAAAAAGTTTTAATTCCTTATATCTAAGAACCTGTAAGTTATGGTGTATATTGAGCTGGCTTGTTGACTTGCCCATATGGAAATAAAAACATATTTAAAATATATGGTTTGTTCCAAAAGTCCCCTTTTTTGCATGTAAACATAAACCGTATTTTGGATAAAGTTTTGGCAGTGGACTTTTATTATTTTTGTCCATAGCAGTTTGCAACTCATGAATTCGCAAGGTGATGTTTCCCTTCCTTTTTAATTGTTTGTTATGAAAATCTTTCCAAGCTTTAATTTCTACATAACAGATTTGTTTCTTGATTAGTTTCTGTATGTCAACACCAAGATCAGGAAAAACTAATTACATGATGGTCAGGAAAAGCTGTTAATTGCATTTTTGGCACAGCAAAATGTTTGATTACACAGTGAGTTGACCATAACCCTTTCCATATCAGAACAGCTCTGCAGCTCACCCAGAGTAATTTGTTTCTTTATTTATCTATTTATTAAACATTTTCCATTCCCCTGCAAACAAAAAGACTTTTGGTAGATTATATAGATTATAATAAAACAATTTGGAACATCCACAATAAAGTTCAAAATTAGTCAAAAATATCATACATTGCCATTAAACCATCCCAACTGAAAGAATAATAAAGAATAAATAAACCATGCCACCTGAAAGAATAATAATGAATAATAAAGGTAATTACTAAAAAAAATACAGATGGCATAATTCAAAGAAGGTTCTTTGAAAAACTGTCTTCAGAAGTTTTTGAAAGGTCAACAAAAAAGGGACTAGTTTGAGAAGTTGAGAAGTTGAGAAAGGAAGTAAGCAGTGGGGTGCCACAAGGTTCCATCTTAGGCCCAGTACTCTTCAATATCTTCATTAATGACTTAGATGAGGGAATAGAAGGGGAACTTACCAAATTTGCAGATGATACTAAGCTGGCAGGAATAGCTAACACCCAAGAAGATAGGCTCAAGATCCAGATGGATCTTGACAGACTAGAACGCTGGGCTGTATCTAACAAAATGAAATTCAATGTAGAGAAAAGTAAAGTCCTACACTTAGGCAAGAAAAACCAAAAGTACACATATAGATTGGGTGAAACCAGGCTCAATAGCAGTAACTGTGAGAGGGATCTTGGAGTCTTAGTGGACAACCCGCTAAATATGAGCCAGCAGTATGCAGCAGCATCCAAAAAAGCTAATGCAATCCTAAGTTGTATTAACAGAGGGATACAATCAAGATCAAGGAAAGTACTAATACTACTCTATAAAGCCTTAGTAAGACCACACCTAGAGTACTGCATCCAGTTTTGTTCACCACATTACAAAAAAGATGTTGAGAGTCTAGAAAAAGTACAGAGAAGAGCAACCAGGATGATTAGGAGACTGGAGACTAAAACATATGAAGAACGGTTACAGGAACTGGGCTTGGCTAGTCTAGTGAAGACAAGGACCAGGGAAGACATGATAGCAGTCTTCCAATATTTGAGGGGCTGCCACAGAGAGGAAGGGGTCAAGCTATTTTCCAAGGCACTCGAAGGCCAGACAAGGAATAATGGATGGAAACTGAAGAAAGAGAGATTTAACCTGGAAATAAGGAGAAACTTTCTGACAGTGAGAACAATTAACCAATAGAACAGCTTGCCCTCGGAAGTTTTTTTTTAAATTCATATTTATATCCCGCCCTTCTCCGGAGACTCAGGGCGGCTTACAGTTTTTGGGATACAACCCAATGCGCTCAGCAATAGCCTTCCTTCCATTGTATATGCCTGCTTATTACTAAGTGGCATTTTTACAAAGTCAGCTTATTGCCCCCAACAATCTTGGGTCCTCAGTTTACCTACCCCAAGAGGATGGAAGGCTGAGTCAACCTTGAGCCTGGTGGGATTCGAGCCTGCAGTAATTGCAGGCAGCTGGAACTAAGTGCTAGGCATTTAACAGCCTGCACCACCAAGGAAGTTTTGGGAGCGCCATCACTTGAGACTTTCAAGAAGAGATTGGACTCCCATCTGTCAGAAATGGTGTAGGGTCTCCTGCTTGGATGGGGGGTTGGACTAGATGACCTACAAGGTCCCTTCCAACTCTGATTATCTGTTATCTGTTATATTGCATTGATACACACATACACACAAAGAAGAGAGGGTCAATCTAGTCTCTAAAGCACCTGAAGGCAGGAATGGAAACTAATCAAGGAGAGAACCAACCTGAAACTAAGAAGAAAATTCCAGACAGCTAGAACAATTAATCAGTGGAACAACTTGCCTCCAGAAGTTGTGGGTGCTCCCACATTGGAGGTTTTTAAAGAAAGATCGGGGAACCATTTGTCTGAAATGGTATAGGTTTTCCTGCTTGAGCAGTGGTTGGACTACAGCAGTGGTGCATTTCAAAATAGTTTACCACTGGTTCGATGGGCATGGCTTGGTGGGCATGCTTTGTGCATGCGCACACACCTTGCGCATGCACATGTACCAAATGCACACTTTCCGCAGGCGCAGAGGCTTTCCGACTCACCTCCTGAAATCCTGCACTCTCCCTGTCGCTTCAGCAGCTGACGCACGGCAATCTGCTGTGCCACACAAAGCAGCTGCACTTCAAAAGCCGGAGATAAAGGTCAATATGGAAGCCCAGGTGGGCAGGTGGGCCCAACAGCAGCTCCTCAGAGAGAACTGGTTCAGTCTCTGCTGATCTTTGGCGCTACCGGTACGCCAAAACTGGGCTGAACTGGTAGAACACCACCACTGGACTAGAGGACGTTCAAGGTCCCTTCCAACTCTGCTATTGTTATCTTTTTGGTTCGGTCCTGTGAACGTCCCGGAAGTGTGGGATTTGTACTATTTTCTCTGTCATTGATCAAATTGGTCAGACTGGGTGGAATGGGTGGTCCTGTGCCAAGAGGGCTGCATAGGTGAAAACCAGCATGTTAAATGTACCTGGAAGCCAATGTAGGGTCTACAAAGCCACAGTGACATGTTCCGAATGCGGAGAACCAGAAAATTTTTTTGGGGGAAAGATACCTCAACAAAATGAATTCAGTTCTTCTTAATATTGTGCATTTTTTAGTTCACACTGAACTCAAGTGAAACAAAAATGTCTTTTTGTGTTTGTGAAATGATATCGTAAAGAAGTTTAAGATATTAATTCTAATTAAATCCTTTCATTCAGATATAGAGGAGAGTTAAATTATACAAGATTAGTTCCCCTTAAAGTAAGTGGAAAGAAACATGGAGGTTGATATAGTGTCTCCCTCCTTCTTGTGAATATGTATATTCAGAAAGTTCTCTGTTTGAGGAAATTGAGTTTGAAAACATTGGCGCAGCTAGAGGTATATGAAAATCATTCTCCAGAATATAGTAATTCATCATATCCAGACTACTGTCAGTTGCAGGAAGCTTCAACATTGCCTTACTTTGCATTTAGTAAGTGAAAGTAGTCCTTGTAGAGACATGCAAAATGAAGCAGAACTTTTAAGTTTCGTTCTTTCTATTGAAGCACATGGGCAACATCCCTCTTATCCAGAGTCCTATGCCAAGACAACAATGGTCCCTTGGCAATTGGTAGCTCTGGACTCAGGCTTATAATAAAAATATGAAAATACAGCTTTGATGGAGCGGAAGACAGGAGGAGAAAGAGGACCCAGAATCCAACTCTATTCCGATAAATACAGTTCTGCTCTGCTAACCAATTCTTTTTCATACAAGGCCTGTGCTTTCATGCTGCTTATAATCAGATTGGAATATCCTTTCTAACTGGAAATTTATGTATGATGTCCCTTTTAAGTGACTATCTGCCTGACAATATTTGTATAGATCAATGGGAGATGATAGATGGATGGATGGATGGATGGATGGATGGATGGATGGATGGATATCTGTAGATACAGATAGATAGATGATAGATAGGTAGTTAGATAGGTAGTTAGATAAGATAGATAGATAGATGGAGATAGATAGATAGATAGATAGATAGATAGATAGATAGATACATAGATAGATATCTGTAGATATAGACAGACAGACAGACAGACAGACAGATAGATCTGTAGATACAGATAGATAGATAGATAGATGAAGATAGATAGATAGATAGACACTGTAGATGATAGATAGATAGATAGATAGATAGATAGATGATAGATAAGATAGATAGATAGAGATATATGATAGATAGATCAATAGATGATAGATAGATGATAGATAGATGATAGGTAGGTAGGTAGGTAGGTGGTAAGATAGGTAGGTAGGTAGGTAGGTAGATAGATAGATAGATAGATAGATAGATAATGATAGATAGATAGATAGATAGATAGATAGATAGATAGATAGATAGATGATAGTGAGACAGACAGACAGAGACAGACAGGCAGACAGACAGACAGACAGACAGACAGACAGACAGATATTGCAGTACATTTGGGGCACCTTTAGATGTCTCCCCATGTATGTTATTATGATGTCTGTTTCATTCTGAGTTATTCTCTACAGCTGTTTTAAGTAAACAATATTTTTTCTTAGGGATTTTGATAGAAGTCAATAACCTTCCCATGAGGCAAACTTTCTTGGCCCAGGGAAATTGTGCAAATAGATTGGAGAATCCAGGGAAGGGGAAAGCAGTTGGGGTTGTAAACCTATGAACAATCCTTTTAGCAGAACATCTTTCTCAGTAAGTTCTTTCTCTCTCAACTGCTTTCTCTTTTTCTATCATCATTTTTCCATGCTGACCCTCTTTGCCTATGTTGAAAACTGCATAGCTGTCCTGATGAACATACACCAGGAAAACAGCTGTTGCTTTTCCTTCCCTACTAGGGATATCTTCCCCCAGTTGATGGATTGATAAACATTAATAGGCAGGATAGTTAAACAGCTGCTGCTCCCTTCACCCATAGTCAAGAAAGGAAAGGAATCTTGCTTGAAAATAATTTCAGAGGCCACATGTGTACGTGATGTGTGAACACACATCCAGCTTCTAGATGATTACAAAGCCATTATTTATTTATTTATTTATTAGTGGGACTTGTATGCGCCCATCTCCGAAGACTCTGCTCACAATTAAAACAACGACAACAATAAATAATTAAAAAGAATTAAACTAAGCAAGCCCCAAAGAATATAATTACAGAATACAGAAATAAGAACCACCCCACCCAAAGGGGTCATTATGTGATTAATCATTATGTGATTAAGCTGCCTCCAATATTGCATCTGAGTTTTCATTCCCACAGGACCTATGCAAAAGTTCTCGCAGCCATCATAGGAAATGCCTGTCATCTTATGAATGGAAGGCTGGGACATTCAGGACAGATGCAATTCCCCCCACTTCATTGGTTATTAGTGGTTATTAGCAGGGGTGGAATTCAAATTTTTAACAACCCGTTCTGTGGGCGTGGCTTAGGTGGTGGGCATGGCTTGGTGGTCATGTGACTGGGTGGACATGGCTTGGTGGTCATGTTATTGGCTGGGTGTGGCCAACTCAATATCACTCACATCGAGGCATGCATCTCCTCGCCTGGCCTCTCATGACTGTGGGGATGCTGCAACAGTCGTAAGTGTGAAAAATGGTCATAAGTCACTTTTTTCAGTGCCATTGTAACTTTGAATGGTCACTCCACACAAGCAAAGTACCAGCAAAGGAAGGAAAAAAACTCAAGAGAAGTTCCTGAGACAGGAAGTCTAGTCTTACCAAGAATATAATAAGGGTTAATGGAGAGGCAGTTTCTGTAAGCAACACCAGAATGTTTCCTTCCTGCCTTCCTTACAGGATTAGGCCATTAATTTCTTCTAACAACCGGTTCTCCGAACTGCTTAGAATGTTAACAACCGGTTCTAGAGAATAGGTGCGAACTGGTAGAATCCCACCCCTGGTTATTAGTCATGATGGCTGTGTGTCACTTTTCACATACTCTAAAAGATAATATGTTTCTCAATACCCCCTGCTAAGGTGTATAAGGCAAAAAGTACTGGTGGGTTGATATTCTGGCTTCCTGCTTGATTACCATGACAAAACAGATGCTGAACAAAATGAGTTATATTGGACGGGTCTAGCAGAACATTTTGTTGTGTTCTGGAGTCTGTTCCATCTGAATGGTTTGATTAGAAATCCAGAGGTTAATTGCATTTAATAAGTACGCTTGTAATGTTTGGGGGAAATTTTTTTAGAAAAGGCTCAGTGATGAGGATGCCAATTATTTAATTATACTTTGGTATCCAGTGTCGATGAAAAGAAAAAGAAGCTACTTTCCCATCAATTGTTTTCACTGGATGCTTTATACTAGAGTTTTTTCAGCACATTATTTCATCCCTTATACAGGTAGTCCTCAACTTACAACAGTTCATTTAGAGACCGTTCAAAGTTACACCAACACTGAAAAAAGTGACTTATGACCATTTTTCACAGTTACAACCTTTGCAGCATCCCCATGATCACGTGATCAAAATTCAGATGCTTGGCAATGGGTTCATATTTATGACGGTTGCTGTGTCCCAAGGTCATGTGATCACCTTTTGCGACCTTCTCACAAGCAAAATGAAAGGGAAGCCAGATTCACTTAACAACCGGGTTACTAGCTTATCAGCTGCAGTGATTCACTTAAGAACTGTGGCAAGAAAGGTCATAAAATGGGGCAAAGTTCACTTACCAAATGTCTCATTTAACAACATAAATTCTGGGCTCAGTTGTGGTCGTAAGTCAAGGACTACCTGTATTTTTTTCTACACAAAACTGTTGGAAAAGGTTCTTAGAATCTTGGGGTTAGCATCAACAATATGTCACCCGGATCTTTTTCCTCTCTATCTCTCTTTCAGATCAGGAGAACACCAAAAGAGGGACTAGGAAACTTAATCCTTTTCTGGATTCAGCAAATGATTTAATATGGGAAATATAATCCATCATGTTATTCTTTTTTAAAAAAAATTGTCTGGTCCTTTGGTTTATTTGTTGTCGTATATGACTTAGACTTTATTAGCTCTTTTTCTTTCAGTCAACGACCAGATTAATCATACATCTTGTTGTAGCTAATGCAACATACATTTGTTGAACTAATTATCTGGTGGCTCAGGCTGTTAATTGCCTGCACTTAAGTTCCAGCTGCCTACAACTGCTGTAGGCTCGAATCCCACCAGGCTCAAGGTTGACTCCTCTCGGGTTCCATCCTCTCGGGGTAGGTAAATTGAGGACCCAAGATTGTTGGGGGCAATTAGCTGACCTTGTAAAAATGCCGCTTAGCAATAAGCAGGCATATACAATGGAAGGAAGGCTATTGCTGAGCACACTGGGTTGTATCCCAAAAATTGTAAGCCGCCCTGAGTCTTCGGAGAAGGGCGGCATATAAATGTAATAAAAATAAAAAATAAATAAAATAAATTTTATTTCCTATTCTCCTTTGCGATTTTTCTGTATGAACATGAATCTATAAACATCTTTAGTGTATAGCCATTGCACCTATCTTTCTAAAGTACCATATAAAGATATGAGTAAAATAATTGAAAAATAAGAATTGCATATCTCTTTCCAGTGACATGCTGCAGTACTCAGAAATTAACAAAATGTGCAAATGGACAAAATGATTATGATCTGACAGGAAACAAGACTAAGTATAAAGTGTTTGTGTCTCCGGTTTCCTAATATTGCTCTCGGAAGTAGTTTTGCCATCTCTACGATAGGCAGGATTCTAATTTGAGCAGGTGAAGAAGTTTGCTCCAGAGTTATCAGCTTCTAGCAGAAGGGATGTTGGAGGGGACAACAAAACGTTTCATGATGTTTTCTCATGCAAAATGGTCGTTAACATTACTGCTAATATAAACTAAAGCTGGAAAGAAAAAAGAACTGGGGAAAAAAAACAGATTGAACAAACATCTGACGTACATTTTGTCCTTAATGGATGGGGTAGAATATAAATATGGAACCTTCTAAGGAATGAGCATATCCATTCTGATTTATTATTCCTTCTGATATCACTGCGGTTGTTTCCATCAAGAAATGGGGACATTTCTGATGAAAAGATAATAATTTAAGCAGAGTCACTTTCTCTCACTCCACCTGCACACACAAAGAATTCTGAAAACTGAATCGAATCTATAGGAATTTCCCCAGTTCTCCAATAATGGAAGATGACTGAAGCTTAGCACACTTCTAAAGCACAGTAGGACATCATGCCATCCTGTAGCGAGGTTTGAAAAGGTTTCAGAAAAAAGCATACTGCGCTGCGTAGTTTCTACACCCGTGGCAAACCAAGAATTAATTGCAGGATTTGTATTATGCACAAAAGCAAAGTGCTAACATTACTCTCCAATTGCAAAAATTACTGCAATATGGAATTTTATCACCAGTCGAAAAGGGAAAATAACTGGAAATGGGGGGAAAAACTAGAAAAGGACTGATTTGCCCTGTGTCCATCTCTAACTTGCTGTCCTTTAGGTATTACCGTGTTTCCCCAAAAATAAGACACTGTCTTATATTTTTTTGGCTCCCAAAAACACACTAGGTCTTATTTTCGGGATAGGTCTTATATATTTATGGTGCCAAATAGTGGGTGTGAGTGTGTAGGGGGGTTGTTTCGCGGGTGCACGGTTGCTCCCTGAAAAGTCTTCCTGGAACTGTAGATTTACACTAGGTCTTATTTTCGGGGTAGGTCTTATATTAGGGCAGGTTTAGAAAATAGTGCTAGGTCTTACTTTCGGGGTAGGTCTTATTTTCAGGGAAACACGGTATGTGATTACAAGTTCCCAAATTCCCTCTAGCAATACTTCTTGTAGGGCATTACCTTTCAGAACATCATTCTCCCCCACATTATCTACAAAGCTATTCCAAACCTATTAAGAAGTATAATTTATTTGCTTCTTGTGAAAAAAAAACACATACTGCTACCAAACAAGATATTTATTTATTTGTTTATTTATTTATTTATTTATTATTTTATTTATTAATTGGACTTGTATGCTGCCCTCTCTCCGTGAGGACTCAGGGCGGCTCACAATTAAAAATACAGTAATACAAACAATAAATATTTAAAAAGAATTAAATCAACAAGCCCAATCTTAAAACCCAATTAAAATAATTTAAAAAAAAACCCAGAGGTCAGTCCAACCCGGCCTGCTCAAACAACCAGGTCTTCAGATCGCGGCAGAAGGAGCGAAGATCAGGAGCCAAACGGAGCTCCAAAGGAAGCTGGTTCCACAAGGTGGGGGCCGCAACAGAGTAGGCCCTTCTCCAGGGTACCGCCAGCCGACATTGACTAGCCGACGGTACCCCAAGGAATCCCTGTCTGTGCGCACGCACAGGGCAACCGGTGTTTGATATTGGCAGGAGACGCCCCGCAAGTACCCTGGACCCATATCGTAAAGGACTTTGAATGTTAACACCAACACCTTGAATCTCACCCGGAGGACAACCGGCAACCAATGCAGCTCGCGTAGGAGGGCGTAACATGGGAGTATCGGCAAACTCCCATCACAGCCCGCGCAGCCGCATTTTGCACCAGCTGAAGCCTCCGGATGGTATGCAAGGGCAGTCCTAAATAGAGAGCATTGCAGTAGTCTAGTCGGGAAGTCACAAGTGCATGAGTGATCATGCGAAGGGCATCTCAGTCCAGATATGGGCGCAACTGGTGAACCAGTTGGACCCGGGCAAAAGCCCCCCTGGCCATGGTCCCCACCTGCTCCTCCAAGCCATGAGTCCAGGAGGACTCCCAGGTTCCGAGCCCTATCCACAGGGGGCAACACCTCTCCCCCATGACCAAAGATGGAATCAACTGACTGGGCCGAGATGCCTGTACGCACAACATCACAGTCTTAGGCAGGTTGAGCTGCAGTCCGTTCCTGCCCATCCAGATCCGTACCGCATCCAAACATTGGGTCATCACAGAGAGGGCATCACTGATTTGGTTTGGGGTGGAGATATACAACTGGGTATCATCAGCATACTGATGATACCTCACCCCAAAACCACGGATGATCTCACCCAGTGGCTTCATATAGATGTTGAACAGGAGGGGAGAGAGGATCGACCCCTGAGGGACCCCACATGTGAGTGCCCTTGGGGCCAACCTTTGCCCCCCTGCCAACACCGATTGCGAACGCCCCAAGAGGTAGGAGGAGAACCACTGCAAAACAGTGCCCCCCACTCCCAACCCCTCGAGGCGCCGCAATAGGATGCCATGGTCGATGGTATCGAAAGCTGCTGAGAGATCTAACAGGACTAGGACAGAGGAAAATCCCCTGTCCCGAGCCCTCCAGAGATCATCCATCAGCATGACCAATGCCATCTCCCTGCTGAACCCGGGTCGGAAGCCCTACTGGTATAGATCTAGATAGTCCGCTTCCTCCAGGAAAAGCGGAAACTGCTGAGCCACCACACTCTCAACAACCTTTGCCAAAAAGCGAAGGTTGGAGACTGGACGGAAGTTGTTTAAAACAGCTGGGTCCAGAGCAGGCTTCTTCAGGAGGGACCTCACCACCACCTCTTTCAAGGCGGTGGGAAAGGACCCCTCCCTCAGCAAGGTGTTAACAACTGCCCGGAGCCAGCCAAGACGTGGTCTCCCTGGAGGCATATACCATCCAGGAAGGACACAGGTCCAATAAACAGGTGGTGGAACTCAGGCGTCGCATAATCCTGTCCACTTCATCCTCAGAAACAGGATCAAACTCAGCCCAGATGACATCAGCCAGACTCTCTGTGACTCCCTCCTCAGACCACTGCAAATTAGAGCTCAGCCCCTCCCAGATCCGAGCGATCTTATCCGACAGATATTGTCCAAATTCCTCAGTCCCGCCCTGCAAAGGGTCCACCTCCGGCTCCCAATGTAAGAGGGAGCGCATGACTCTGAACAGGGCAGCCAGGCGATTATCTGTGGATGCTACAAGGGCGGAGAGGTAAGCCCTCCTCGCCGCCCTCAAAGCTCCCAGGTAAGTCCTAATGTAGGCTCTCAACTGGGTTTGGTCGGATTCGGAACGGGTCGACCTCCACCTGCTCTCTAAACCCCTCCTATGTCGCTTCATCTCCCAAAGCTCCTCTGTAAACCAGGGAGTCACCCGGGATCTGCAACGAGTGAGGGGACATAAGGGGACAACCCAGTCGAGGGCTTCTGAGGCAGCCTGTTGCCATGCAGCTGCCAGCACCTCAGCCGAGCTGTGGATAAGGGAAGCGGGCAGAGACCCCAGCTCTGCCTGGAACCTCTCAGGGTCCAGCAGGCATCTGGGGCGGAACCATCTCAGCGGTTCCTCATCCCAGCAGTGTGGGGCGGCCTGTTGGAAGACCAGCCGTAGGAGATAGTGATCTGACCATGCAACGGGTTGGGCATTAACACTGCTCACCCCCAGATCACTACGCCACTTATCCAGCTATGCCATTTATCCAGCTAGTAATAAACCATCCATCCATCCACCCATCCTCTCCACTTTCATGGACTTTATTTGATAAAAAATGGTAAAACACATATAGGGGAAATCCAGTTTGGAAATGGAGGAGCATGAGATCTGAACACAGACTTGAAATCTTTTCTCACACTGACACCACAGAATAATTTGCCAACCTCAGTCTAACTCCATATCCCCAGACATGATTTATATACATTCTTAGGGTAATGTTTCCATAACTGCAAAACATCTACCAATTTCAAACCACAAAAAAAGCCCAGAGAATTGGTGCAAGTATTGTGCAGCTCTTTTTATTGCACAGCAAGAATCAAATTCCACCAAACATCACTAGTGAAGAAAGGTTTTTACAGTTGTAAAAAGACAATACAGGGAGTCAACATGAAAAAGGTTCAATCCTCAAGCACACCCATCGTAACTTGAACATTTGAATTTAAGTGCCAAATTTAGTTTAGGTTAATATGGACCTCCAATTATTTCAGAGATCCAGCTAAACATGTGGGAAACTGAATATAAGGGGGAGGGGGAGGAATTTTGCAAATCAAGCACAATTTTCCTCTCAACATTTATTACAGAAGTTTTACACTGTGCCTTGAAAACAGATATGATTTTTTTGAAGCAGAACTCACAGTGATGTGTTCTTTTCCATATCAGTGTCATCTGGCATGATAAATTAACCAACATTTCTACCAGCTCAGTCTAGTTAATCCTATACATACTTATTTGAAAGTAAAACCCATTTAAAGCAATAATTCAGATTATATCTGTTTGCCAGTTTGCTACACTTGTCTCATAAATCTGGGGACAAATCATGGGTATTTCCTCTAAGCTACATTTGGGCTGATATCTGGATTTTAGAACACTGTCTGATTATACAAGCTGCTTTGTAGGAATTTTTAACGCATTTCAGTACACCAGAAATAGGATTTTAAGAGTAATATATAAAACTCTTTTCCTGTATCTTGCGGATCAATGGTTTCTTTGACATTCTGTATATCATTTGTTGATCCAGGCTGAGGAACTGCAAAAGGGCATGGCATCTGAGGCATACAGCAGTAAGAGTAAAATACAATAGAGTTCTTTTATCTCATCTAATACAAAGATGGGAAAATAGTACCCATAGGTGAACCATACTCTAGCTGGCTTTATCTTATGGTAAGAAGACCTTGGACATTTTTCGTAAAGTTTGATGACTGATGATTTTGTTCTCCTGTCCAAATAATGCAGGTTGCTTTAACTGTCACTCACAGCAAAAATTACAGAACTCTTAATCTAAGACCAAGAAAGGCATCAAGAAGATTGAGCTGTTAAATACTTCATAATAACTTCCTTTGTTTATTTCACCTTTGCCTGCAGCCAAAAATATAAAACTCAATTGGTGAGATTTGCTTGCCAGATAATAATTAGCTGCTCAAAGCTGCATCTCTTGGCACCTGAAAGTTAAAATATGAAAGTTTTCTTAATTACTCGCTGGAAGGGAACTTTTGCTGATGCCTCTCTGGGCATTATTAAAAGTGTGTGGTGGTTTGGGAAGTGAAACTCCATTCTGAATTATAAAACTTCACTTTTAATAAGAAAGGTGTACTGAAGTTACCCAGAGCTGAAACCTCTAAAGACATTTTAAGGAAAAAAGGACAGATCAAAACAAAACAAAACAAAACACAAAAGTTTTCTTTGCTCTATATTTAGCTTCATCAAAATGTATGAATAATCATAGAAGTACTTTTTCTCTTCTAACTTTTTTGAAATATTTAGCACTTTCTCAATATTATTAACTACTGGTATACACATCAAATATACCAGCTGTAAGTTTTCAATGTAATGCCATGACCTAGTCAAGATAAAATGCCATGTTGCAGAGAGGAATTAACTGTAAAGGTGCTAGACTCACTAAAGGAGAACAAGGACTTTTCTGCATTATAACCTTAAACTGCCTGACTCACATGCATAAACTTACTAAGAGCCAATTTGATTTAGTGGTTAAGGCACCAGGCTAAAAAGCAGAAGACTATCAGTTCAAGCCCCATTTTAGGAAGGAAAGCCAATTGATTGCTGTTGTGAGCAAAGTAGGAAGAAGAAGGAGCATTATCACTATCCTGAATTATTTATAAATATAATAAATATAATAAAAGTGGGATTTAAAAAAAATCTTTAAAAAAATAAAGCTTTTTTCTTCCACTTTGGTCACAATGGTACCTGACATAAACCATGCTTACTATGTGCCCCCTTCTGCTTCTCATCTGTCTGGCCCATGTCAACAAATTAAGCATTAGCCACATCTTTCCCCCAGCAGGCAGATCTGTAGTACACTGGTTTTCCATGGAGATTTTTTGAATCTGGTATGTCCATTAGTGGACTAGTAAGAAATTTAAACAATTGAAAATTCTGTTTTGCTATGTTTCCTAAATGACTAGGCTAGGAGATGAAACTGGTGGAACAGTTCTATCAATTTAATCTGGTTTAAAAAGAAAGATTAAAAAAGAAAGATTTGCCATTTCATAGTTGCATCTGGCTAAAGAAAAGAAAGAAAGAAAGAAAGAAAGAAAGAAAGAAAGAAAGAGTAATAGAAATAGCACTTAGACTTATACACAGCTCCCTAGTGCTTTACAGCACTCTCTGAATGGTTTACAAATGTTAGCATGTTGCTCCCAACAATCTGGATCCTCATTTTACTAACCAGTCAGAATTGATGGCTGTGGGCAGAGACAGTCTGCAATACTGCATTCTAAGCACTGCATCCCAAGAAAGAAAGGAAAGAAGGAAGGAAGGAAGGGTGGGTTTTAATTGGACTACTGATTAAATGAATAAAGTGAGTACAAAAAATCCACAGGTTCCCTGGTTGAAGTCCCTTCAGAAGTGGGTTGGTAGCCTGGCACAAATGGCCATGGAAGGCAGTAACAATGAGCAGATGAAAAGAAGGGTTCCTGTAATAGCATGTGATAGCCAACAGAAGTGGAACAGTATGCCAACAATGAAATGAACAGATGAAATTGATAGTGCTGCTTGTGCCAGCACAAGTCAGAAGCCACTACTTTTGATGTACAGCAGGGAAAGACAGGCAGAAGTTCCCTATCTGATGGGCTGGTATGGATAGAGGATGCTATCAACAGATCTGATATTAGCAGATCCTCGAGAAATGGTTGTTGATCCATACTCATGTTGGAGCAACCTGGTTGTTCAAATGAATGGTAAGTCCCACTGGAATCATTGGAATTTTTTTTTCTGAGGATACCTGGATGGGATTATGCTATCAATCTCTCTCCCTACCTAACTAGTGCTGTCAAAGCAAAAGAGAACACCCCCAAATTAGAAATGTTAAAAGTGTTTCCTTTGTAGGTCATCACCATGGGTTTCCACTGGAAGATCAATTCTTAACATACAAAAGAAAAATGCAACATACATACATTGGTACTTTCCATAACACAAAACACAACCAACATTCCTGGATCTCCTTCTTAGCAATATTCTTCACAATGTGCCACAGGAATATTATTTAACTCCACAAATCCCATAGGACTGGATGGGTTGTGAATGTCTGTTAAGGGATGCATGAAGTCCTCAGTTGTTCTCTGGAGGGTGTCAACATACATCTTCCAAGCCTTTTCTGGAACAGGAGGCTTGGATTTAGCTCGTAGACCTCTCTCCAGTTTTTTCTGTTTATATTTAAATTCCAAAATAGTTTTTGTGTATCTGTTCATTGTGGTCACAGAGGAAGCCATGCAGCAGGCAAAGGAAACCCACGCCAAGCTGTCAATTTGAGAAAAAAAGGGGGGGAAAATGACAGGACACAGTCATACACCCGCCCACCCCCAGACTAAGCAGCCCGCAGATCTCTTACATTTATTTCTAACAACCTGTCTTTTAAAACGTTTTCCCATCATGTAAGAACATCCTGTTGGGCTTGTTTAGCAATTAAATTCATGGTGATTTCAGATTTGCGCCTTTACCTTCCATTGCTTTTAAAGTCAGGCTGAATGAGTACACATGAACATTTCTAGGGTGAAATTTTGCAGAGGGAAGAGGCAAATCTGTTCCACGTGTTCATGCCACCAGGGAAAAAGTAGAAATGCCACTACTAGGGTTCATCAGTGACATTTTTTTGTCATTCCATTAGCATTTCTTTTTAATTCACCACAGGACCCCCAACTAATGAAAAATGATGCATCAAATGAGATGATCTGATGATATTTCAACCACCAATCAGTAGCAAAGCCACCAAATGCAATTTATGCTGTTTTAAAAAATGAGGGTCATCGTTCTTTTGACAATACTAGGACGGGGAATCCCATTCCTAACACTAAAATGGTTGCACAAAGAAACTTTTTACTAGTATATATGGGGGAAAATGGTTACTGAGCAGCTAATACCTATTTATAGGTTCTCAATGTATTTGTAAAATATACCCCTTCCAGCAGATCTCTAATTGGCTTGGCTGCTAAACTAAGAAAGCTTATGCAGATGGAAGATTCATTTTCTCATCTCCTTCAGCCACTCCATAACTATATTTCTTTTGGGCAACTTGATGAAATTCCTGGGGTCAATATCTGTATAGAAAGAAATCATTCCTTTGCAAAACCTCAGTGATAGGAGAAAGATAACTTAATCAGAGCTTTCTGGACTCAGAGAAAGACAAGATATTTTTCATCTTTGAATTTCACACACAACCGTTGCTGTTAAGATGTCACCATCAATTTTAAGCCCCTGTGTGGTACACTTGAGAAGCAAGCCTGCAAGGTCTTGTGATTCTATTCTCAGACATGGCTACAGTTCTTTGTCATTGAGATAAGAAATTAAAAAAAAGACAGCTTTAATTTCAATGGCTCCCTCAGAATGATTTGACTCATGCCCACCTTTGTGTGGTACATTTTGCTTCAAACTTACCAGTAAGACCAGCCATAATCCCACATCTGAGGCCTCCAGTCCTCCGGACCAAAATTTACTGTCATTTGAAATACGGTTGTATACATCATGTGAGCCACCATTCCAAGGAGACCTGTAACAGTCAATCATAGTTTCAACAAATTACTCCTTGATGAATTGATTCTAGGGCATGTAAAGTACTGAGTGAATTTCCCAAGGGGTGGGAGGAAGACATACCTGAACAGATTTAGCTCTTGCTAAATCACGGTGAACTTAAAAGATAAATAAGAAGAAGATGACAAGTACAGAACTAATCCAATCACCTCAATGTCTTTGGTGTGAGGAATTGTACTAACTGGAGATGAACTAGGACCTTTTACATTCAAAGCAGGTGCTCTATTTGTTTGGACTTTCTGTCCATTCCTTGGCTGTCATTGCAGCCATCACTTCTCAGAATTCCTTTGCTGAAATGGGTGGCAGTTTTTCCTCACACTAAAACACCCTTTAATGTGGAGAGTTTGAGTATCAGCAGCTAATTCTCTTAGAACAAGACAACTCTTCCCATCCATAAGAACTTATCTTTCTATGCCTAGTATAAAAAATAATTTATTTCTATTGATCATTTCTTCCTTTGGCTTATTTTAACTCTCAACAGAAACATTCCCAAACTGTTACCTGCCAAAACAGTGAATATAGCAGCAAATGCATTAAGCTTCAGCCCATCCAGGACGCTGATGGAATGACAAATTTCAATCAACATGAGAGTGATGCCCATCAGGAGTAAAATAATGTAGAGGATCTCTGCTGCAATGGACAACCATAGAACTCCTGGAACATATATATACACATACACACATAAATCAGTGCACTAAGACCATTTTAAAGACATTTTGTTTCTATAAGCCAGCAACAGAGCTACATATTGTACATGGTTATCAAATTTGATTTCTTTTCAGAGCAGCTGGCAATTGATTTTAAGGATGGGTGAGTATAGCCACTTCCCCCAATCTGTCAGATGTTTGAGACAGTAATTATCAGCATTCCTATCTAGTCTGCCATCAATTTGCCAAGACAATTGGACTTAGCCTGCAGAAGAGTCTTGCTTTTCCTGCTTTCAAATTAGAAAACCAGATTGGACCTCTTTAAGATTTATCTCTAAGCTGACATATACATTAACTGCATGGAGAATGAAGGACTGTCTCATCCGGGCCTAAATTTACATTCAGCAAAAATTCTGAACATTTATCTATCTATGGCAATGTATGTTTCATAAAACCTGGATATGTGTGTGTGTGTGTGTGTGTGTTAAAGATTGTTTTCCCCTGTGATTCAGAACACTAGATATAAATATAGAAAGAACTTGAAACACTGACAATATATAATTACCTTGAACTGCTGGGGGTGTCAGGCTGATGAAACTTCTGCATTTCTCACCTATAAGCCACATAAAATGAGCACTTGAAAATTAAAGATTTTTTAAAAAAGAAACACAAGTGTCATATTTGCCCCATTTGGGTTCTTATCTTGCTAACATTTATAGGAACAAGAGCTTCCCACAAGCAGCAAGTTGGAAGCAGATGGTGGGGAAGCCAGAAGCACTGAGATAAAACATTCCACTACTGTTTTATTTGGAAGGCAAATCCCTGTGGAAGTCATCTTTTGGGAAAGCATCCATCCACCTGTTTTCATGTGTCTTATTTTGGTATTTTTATGGTATCAGAATGCAGATACAATCAGGCAGTTTTTGATCTGGAGTGTCTCTTCTCACTTGCACTATTTGTACTTTTACAAAAGGGGCTGTTGGTAGTATAATCCATCAGCACTTTTAGGTTTGTTTCAAATGCCAGGATAACATTATCTCATCAGAAACTCCCCTGAGGGAGTCACTTTATCACCCAGTAGCACAGACTCTCCAAATAACCGATTGTATCTCCTATTTATGGAAATGTAGACAGTTGTACCAAAACATGCAGCATCTTCAGAGAGACAAATCAGTGGATAAACTTTGAATAACCTTGGTATGTTTCAATATTATTTTCTAGCTTTTAGAAAAATATCCTCCAACTGGATGGGTTGCATACAATTACCATCACAGACAAATTGGGGAAAAATTATTTTAGGGCTGCTAAAGAAGCAATAGTGGACTAAAACACAGCTTTGATTTTAGCAATGCTCATGATTGCAGCAGAAAATGGAACTGGTGAAGGAATTAGGTCTCCAAACCTTTCTCTGGATCAAGAGAAGACTTGGGTTTGCCATGAGTGCTCCTTATGGATGGTCCCAGCAAGGAGACCAGAAAACAGTAGTCTCTGGTAGATTTTAGAGGTCTGGGAACTGGGAGAGTCAGCTTTGCACAAAAGGATGGTACAGTTGCCCAGTTCTCCTCCTAATCACATTTACAGGAAATGATGTAAATTCAAATAACAGATAACAGATAATCAGAGTTGGAAGGGACCTTGTAGGTCATCTGGTCCAACTCCCTACCCAAGCAGGAGACCCTACACCATTTCTGACAAATGGCAGTCCAACATCTTCTTGAAAGTCTCAAGTGATGGTGCTCCCACAACTTCCGAGGGCAAGCTGTTCCATTGGTTGATTGTTCTCACTGTCAGAAAGTTTCCTATTTCCAGGTTAAATCTCTCCTTGTTCAGTTTCCATCCATTATTCCTTGTCTGGCCTATAGGTGCTTTAGAAAAGAAAATTCTTTCTTTGATACTAAGAATCTTCAGAAGGACAAGTTTTATTTACACTGGATGTTTTCCTCCAACCCTTAGTAAAAGATTTGTGCAAATTTAAAATACAAAAAGCTCTTTATTTGGAAGTAAGTGGAAAAGGCATAATTAAAATGTGGATTTTGGGCATTTTTTAACTGGACTAACAATCCAGTCCAGATTGATTGGAAACAAAACTCTGAAAAAGAAAAATTTGAAATATTTCCTGTAATTATTTTAAAAATCATTTTAGAAATATAGGTTTATATATCTTTAATGTATGTTAAATAATAATATATTTATTTTAATATATTTATTTATATTTTAATATGATTGTAAACAATACAGGAAGTATTCTAAACTCTTCCTGGGGAAATGTTCTAGATGAAATAAAACCATGATAAGAGGAGACTGTGAAGGCTCATTACTAGAAACAACTAAAAAAAGAAATTAAAGGAGAAGATCCACTAATACAAAATAGAAAAAAAGTATTTTAATTCTGGAGAAATTCAACAATATTTGGTAACAAAGTACCTAGGACTTACTCTTTAGACCATCTCATACAATAAGAATGGGCTTTAAAAAGAGATAGAAGAGAATATAATAGAAAATCAGGCTGGTTTAAATTCAGATTTAAAATTGTCAGGATACAAGAATAATACTGATAAGTATATTATATAGTACTAACAAATGAAACTGGCTGAGGTTTTATCAGTTAAAAGGGACACCCAAATAATAAACCAAAAGAGTTACTTGGAAAAATAGGTGTTAACTCAAAACAGTGATTTGGACAATTTTCATACTTCCAAAGTATTATAAATCCAAAGTACATCTGAAGAGATGCATTATATTTAGAAAGAATTCCTGAGAAAAGGAAAAGAAAAATGAAAATACATTACTTAAAAATAATAAACATCAAGACTTTTAAAAGTAAAATAAATGATTACAAAGTTGGCTTATTTGATCAAGGTTAGACTGTATATGATTCTGCTTTTTTTCTAAGAGCTTTTCTTGACTAGGACTGAATGATGAAGTTTTTAAGAGTTGTTTGTAGATAAGATAAGGGAAGAAGAAAAATTTTGTTGTATTTTTAGAGAAAATGATAAGCTATGGTATTAAAATTAAGAGGAGATGAAGAAAAGATGATAAATAAATTTTGTGGGACATCATTTGAAGGGTATATAATAAGGGATATATATCTATATATATATATATATATATATATATATATATATATATATATATATATATATATATATACATACATACATATATGTCTTGGTGTATTCGGGTCTTGTCCCGTGTAAGATTGAGAGTATCTTGGCAACGTTTCGACGAAATCTCATCCGTCATCTTCAGGCTGGTGTCTTCAGCTTCGTTCTTCTGGGAGAAGTGTGTGATAGTGGCTGTTTTTCCCTTTTAAACTGCCAGAGTTGGCTGTGTTGTTACTTCTTGATTGGTTGATGGAGTTGATATATGCAGATTGGTTGGCTTTTTCATAAGACCCTGTGTGGCTGAGGTACTGGCTGTGTGTCTCTCAGCCTTTTGTGTTGTAACAACCTGGGTAATCCCCTTATATATATATCCCCTTATATATCTATATCTATATCTATCTATCAATCACTATATCTATCTATCTATCTATCTATCTATCTATCTATCTATCTATCTATCTATCTATCTATCTATCTATCTATCTAACTAACTATCTATCTATCTATCTTGGTAGTTCTTAATGAATTTTTGCTGACTGCAAAATGAGGCTTTATTATTTGCCAGTAGATAAAAGATGAGATTTGGGATGAAGGTGGTTTTTTTAGTTGCAGCATTAGAGAAGGTGTTAAGAAAGTGTTTGTGCTTGTATTGATGAAGAGGGAAGTCATTTCTTTCGATATTTCTTTATTGCCTCTTTTAAAATGTATTTTCCTTCCCCTTGTTTTCTTTTCTCTTTGCCCTTTCTACTTTTTTATATTTTCTTAGTTTGCATTAGTTTTAATAATAAAATAATTATAACAAAAAGGGAAGCATTGCTTTAAGTGCTCTGGGTGAAGAGAGAGATGGCAGTCTCTTTATCACTGGATGTGTTTATTCAGAGACTAGGCAACCTCTTGTTGTGGGTGCTTTAATCTTGACTTTTCCACAGATTAGGTTTCGGTGTTCATGGACGAAACTTTTCCAACACTGAAGAGTTCATCTCATAGCTCCTTTGTTCTTATTTTAATTTTCTAATTTTCTCACTGTCTTTCCCTCCCTAGAAAAGTTACTGCATTTCTAAACCTCTTCCCTTTCTCTAAACCTCTTCAAGTTCTCTTAGCCGTTTACTTTCTCTTCTGATTTAACAGCTTGAATATGCTGTAACTGTTGTTGCCAAAAGTTACTCTGTAATCTGGGGCTGAAACCTTTTTTCCAATCCCAGAATTTAGTCCAATTTCCCTCTCTGCCCCTTACTATAAAATCTTTCTCTATGATTGTAATGATCACTTCAGATCATTACAGCTGCTTTACTATTAGATGATATAGAAGAGAGAGCAGCAGTCAATCTTCCAAGGACAAAGCTATGTGTTATCTCTGCAGTAGGTGATTTCTAAGTCCACTGTCCTTAGGTGAAGCG
The DNA here is from genome assembly GCA_009733165.1 of Naja naja. Taxonomy (NCBI): domain Eukaryota; kingdom Metazoa; phylum Chordata; class Lepidosauria; order Squamata; family Elapidae; genus Naja; species Naja naja. The sequence continues at coordinate 129,922,890 of CM019149.1, read as the reverse complement.
GATGATGTTGTCTCTTCTAGCATTGCTTATTTTATCTGGTTGCTGGAATCATCTGAATATCAAAGCGGGTGTGCCTTGTGCTATAGGCACAAATGTTTTGTACTAGCCTATTATCACACCACTGCCCTGGTCTGCATTGCCTGTGGAGTGACTCAGTGGAATACTATTTAGAATGAAATGGAGTGTGGAGAAAACTTTAGGTAAATCATTGTATAAATCATTTCAGTTTGGGTAATTCTAATCTTGCCTATCTAGTCCCATGAAAGAGTACCCTGTGAAAAACATCTTCTCTTTTGGGCAGAATCTGATATGAAATTTGCTTTGAGGTAGGCCAGTCAAGAAACAGATACTACTAGAATTCCAGTGATGCTACTTTACTGTTGTAAGGTATACAAACAGAGTTTTGAAAGCCTGTCCATAACCTTTGCTGCCCCTCTCCCCTTTAAAAAAAAGAGAATAAGATCAAGGCAGGGTGGTTTTGAGTCTCACACTTTCTTTCTTCTCAGGGCTCAGTAATGGTTTCACCCCACCCCCTTTTGGAGGCCAGATCCAAATTCTCCTGAACTTTCTGAAGCATCTTCTATATGTATGGTACAAGGAGATTCAGAAATAATATAAGCACTAAATATTAAGCACTTCTTTGAAGAATATGGAAACTGTTAAATGTGTTGCATTTTCACAATGATTGCCAGTACATGATGAAGCTTACATATTTGGACTAAAAGAAATAAGAGCCGATATGTGGATGGGTCCTCAGCTTGCCAACAGCAGGTAATTTGCAGAAGCAGGCAACTGACCTGAGTGTTTTGCTGTAACAATTTGCCATCCTGATGCAAATCACATCTAATATTAAAAATGATAACAAAACTGGCAAGCTGTTGTGATCCAAGGGCCAGAGACCAAGTGGTACGACTAGCAACACTAATAGTGAGGTGCATGTTCCATCTTCAGGCATGCAATGAGGGCTGACTGGAAACTGGCAGAAAGAAAATGAGCTGTCAGAACAGGACTAAGAACTGGCTTCCAGCACCTCATCTGTGACCCACAGAGTTGTCTCAAGAGTGGGTGGAGCCAAAACCTTCAGAATCTTCTCTTTGGGAGGATTTATGTAGCACCATGACTAGGATGATGGGTTTGCCATATATTCATTCAGAAGAGAGGTCAGCTTTTTCATAGTAGGGGTGAGAAGCACAGAGGATTGGAAAATGAAGTAGGGAGAGTCACATCACATTGGCAGGAACAAGGATCTCCTTTTTCTTTCATTCAAGGCAGAGAGATTTCAGGAATTTGTTCTAACCTGAGGTAAAGAATTGTACTGTAATACTTTTATTGCTACCAGCTTAAAAATGGCAGGAAACCACATTGGCAGTCTCCAGAGGCTACAGTTTGGTCATGACCTCAGGGAACAAAACCATATTAATTTTATTCAATTACTTGAAAACGGAGAACCCCTTTTCATTAAAAGTAAACACAGTGGAAGTTTTATTTTGCTTGCCTCCTACAAATAAGTAAACACAGCATTCATAAGAGCACATCCCGAGGGCTCAATGCGTTTTAACATCATTTCCTTAGGAATCTCAATACTACCATCCTGTAAAATGGAGCAGTTTTGTCCAGCAGGGCAGATGCTCACAGAGAAAGGTTTTCCAGAGGCCAACTAGCCCTTGTGTGGTCAAACAAGAGGTGACTTTGTGGCTCTGTTCTATGCTTTGGGGTGAAAGAATGGTTCATTTCAGCAAATGACAGTTCCAAAAGCTTTGGAAACATGTATTTTTATCTTATATTAATATCTATGGCAAGAGAGAGAGCTGACAGCAGTTTTCAAAGAAAAATCAGCCTGAAAACTTCTCCAAACCTAATTTTCATCTATATGTGTGCTTTTAATTCCCTCACATCTCCTCATAAACTGACTTATTCTTGCTCAGGAAAAACAATTACAGGTAATTAAAAGGGTGCTGTATGGCAATGGTCAGTGACCATTACAGTTTAATACCTTGCACTCAGGCTCTATTTGAAGAGAAAATAAAGGTTTGGAAATCCCACACTTGATCTGCAACATTAATTCTGTCCTTGGCTGCCTACTCAGGTTTCCAATTCTGCTCAGTTATAATTTGAATTATTCTGCTAATATTTTGGTAAATGTATAGAGTCTGAAGAATTCATATACCCAATAAAGGAGTGTAATGAATCCATATATCTAATAAAAGCTGTTATATTCTTCATGCATTAAAACATGATAAATGGTGTCAACCTCCCTCTTATTTAATATAGGTAAAAGGCAATTACCCTGATTCGCCTGGAATCCATTTTTACTGGTGGCCCAAAATATCTGAATAAAGAAGCAAGGTTTTATTTTTTTCAATCATATGCTGTATTTTAAAATATAAGTTCCTCCAAATTCCCCAGATTTAACACCAATTATTGTTCTGCATAGAAGTGTCTGTATGTGTGTGTCCTAAAATTGGAAACAAGGTGAAAAATTTTCTATCCCACATTTTTTACTTTTATTTATTTATTAAGTAGATTTATATAGCTACCTACCTCATCAAAGATTACTCTTTTAAACATTTTTCTAGTTGTTTTATAAATTGGGTGAAAGAAATAACTTTATGAGTTTTAATTACTTATTTCCTACCCAAATACTATTCATTTCAGTGTTAACTCTGCTGTATTCTTTGCAAACAATAGAGTGTCTTATGGCCCTTTAAAGTCTAAATATTTATTATGACTGGAGTTTAAAGCTCTGTATAGTTTCTGCCAAATCAGTCAATGGGTCCATTTCTCTCCAAATAGTGTTCTGTGATGTCCCTTCTTGCATTGAATGAGGAGAATATGGATCAAATCATTTTAATCCCCATAATCTTTTCTTCCCTTCCAACCTCATATTAGAATAGCAAGAGAATTTTGATCTGTCAGTTGCCTAAAAGGATGAGAAATAATTGTCAACATAGCTTTGGGAAATAACTTTGCAACAGATGTCATCGGGTAATAGATTGTATCCTCCCTTAAAGCATTTCACAGTCTTTGAAGATTATTTTAGAATTGGTTGGATATGCGCTAAGCCATGGTTTGTTTTATCTTCAATTTATTGATCAAATCATCATGGTTACATTTACATGCGTTAGCATATAAGTCATGGCTGAGAAATCTTGCACTGTAACGTGCAGAGCCAAATCAAATCACATTATAGACTAACATGATGTGTATAATTTAACAGCTTGTTTATAAATGGGATATAAGTCATATGTAAAGAAATGCTTCCATTATACAGATGGAAGAGTAAGGCTAAAAAAAGTAAATAAATGAAACAGCTAAAATCTGAACATTGCTTTTGCCAGGTGGAAACAGCAAACTGACTGGCTGATCCTGAAAAACCAAACAGCAACAAATCTGATTATTACTTGAATGGGAGACCACTGAAAAATCACAAACCATATTTGGGTGTAAAAATAAATCTGGAAGAAGGCAATATCAAACTACTTTCATGAGTTGCCACTCAGAGCTACACAGAGTTATCTAAGAAGATCATAGGAGTCATGCTTCATTCCAGGGGGTCCTTATTTCTCGCAGTTGTAACCCTGATTGCACCACAGCCACTGTTTTTCACCCAGCCCCAGACAAAACATGAAAGAAGTTACACAACTATCTTCTCTCTCAAAGAAAATCAGGACGAGGAAGACTGTTTCCCAGAAGGGCACTCACCTCTTCCACTGATCATCTCTTCACAAGAATGCCAAATACCGGCATGAAACTTTCGATCCACAAACTTGTCATCTCCCGTCTCCCAGATGTACTGAACCATGCTGCTGTCATTCCCACCTGGGCTGTTCATCCCAATGCAGTGGGTGCCACCTGCAAGTTCGCTGCAGAACGGTTTGGCTACCTTCTGGGTTCCTTCACACCAGTAGCTGCTGCTGAAGGCTGTGATAGAGAAGATTAAAGAGAGGAAGCTGAGCGAGAGGGCTGCCGAGGCTCTCTGCCGCCTGTCCACCCCCATTGCCTGAGAGCTGCCTTCTTGTAAAGGCAGCAGGAGGCAGCGTTCAAGGATGCTGGAAACACCCACTGCTGATGCTCTCAGCTGCACATCCACTCAAAATCCCCTCTCTGAATTTTCCCCATCAGCAACAGAGAGACAATCCTGAACTTAAGAGGAGCAGAGATTCCTACACACACTCCAGGGACTGGGTGATTTGAGCCTACTTTATCACTACCTGAAAGCTGGGAGCTCTGCTCCAAAGCTTTTGTCACTGCTGATGGAGATCAGCTTAAGAAGTTCAGAACCTGGCAATCACTCTTCTAAGCACACAGGAGTAGTTCCCGACTGCCCCCCCCCCTGAATACACACCTCAGGAAAAGTGTTCAAATCAGACAGTACAACAGGCAGACAGGCTCTGCCTTAGCACTTTGCTCCCTCAGAACAGGTCATGGCCCAGGAAAATCGTAGTCCCCAAATTGGATTAGGGGATTGACATCATGGTGTCAAAGCTCTGCTCCAAGCTAAGGGAAGATTAGAAATGGAATGGAATGAAATAATAACATGAAATCAGAACTCAGAGGGGAAGATCATTCATTCACATGCACCACCCATACATCTGTGGAGACCTAGGAATATAATTAAGTCCCATGCAAACATGGGAATTAAAGAGTTCCTAACTAGATATTAGAGAGCCAATGTGAGGTAGTTCTCAACTGTGGCAATTTTAATATTTGACTCCCAGCATTCTGAGAGTTGAAGTCTACATATCTTAAAGCTGCCAAAGGAGAGGAATGTAATGATTAAGGCACCAAGCTCGTAATTGAGAAACTGTGAATTTTAGTGCTACCTTAGCAGAAAACCAATTGGGTGATGTTGGGCTAGCCACTCTCTCATCCCCAGGGCTGTCTTAATGCGTGGGCCTGATGTGCACTTGCCCATGGGCCCCATGAACATAGGGGCCCCGTACTAATCTGTTTGTGTTAAGCCTTCAGTGCACCTTGTATCATATAAATACAACAACATATTTATTACATATTTATTTGTTGGAAGTGCCAATAAAATAAATACATGCTTAATTTAATACATTTTTATTCCTGTGAGTAGTTGTTATAGGGGCTCCAGTACACTGCTTTGCCCAGGGCCCATAATGCTGTTAAGATGGCCCTGCTCATCCCAAGGAAGGAGGCAAGGAAAAAAAACTTCTTGCCTAGAAAATCCCAAGGAAGGAGGCAGGGAGAAACAACTTCTTGCCTAGAAAATTGCAGGGACTAGCCCAGGCAGTTGCCAGGAGTCAACACTGACTTGGTGCACAAAAACAAACAAACCAACAACAGCAACAACTTTTCTTTCTCATCCATTTTCTCCTTAGTCAATACCTTGCTACCCACATGGACCATAGAGAGTCAGCCCTCCCCCATCAATCTTGGCTGCAAGGCTCAAAATGGCTACAAAGTCCGTTAGACTTCTGCAGGTCAAGCATCAGGAAGGAGCTTCTGCAAGGGAACTTCCAATTAAAGCTTTTTCCTTAATCTGCACCTGCATCATAAAGAAGCAATCTTTTAGCAAGATACCTGAGCTGTGGGCTGAAAGTCTCTGGTTCAGATTCATTGCAGTACTAGCCTTACAGGTAAGGCAGGTAGTCCCAAAATTAAAATCTTGACACACCTGAGTTTTGAGCCCTATCCAATAAGATGCTGTGCAGTGGTGAGAAAGGTAAGGTCCTGCACTTAGCCAGGAAAAACCAAAAGCACAGGTACAGAACAGGCAATATCTGGCTCAACAGTAGTAACTATGACAGGGATCTTAGTGTCCTAGTGAACAACACTTAAATATGAGCCAGCAGTGTGCTATAGGAGAAAAAAAAGTCAGTGCAATCCTAGGCTTCATCAGCAGAGCGATAGTATCAAGATCACAAGAAGTGATAGTGTTAAGTTTGCATGAAGAGACAGACGCGGAGTGCTTCAAGCTCTTTGTTTATTAGTGACTACAGCTCAGAACGGACCCACTTTGGCTGGGCTGCGGCTGCTACTTATAGCCAGCAGCCGCAGTTGCCAGCCAATCAGAGTGCAGGGTTTTCCCGCACTTTTTAAACCAATAATTTCTAACATTTTACAAGAACAGTTCAAACTAAACCAATGACTTCAAACCTGCATACATAACACCCCTCCCCACTAGGTTCAGTCCATACTCAAACCCCAGCCTATCTAATGTATTCTTTTAAATAGGTGGGGCTCTTGTTGAGACCTACGTGGTTCAGATGTTTTAAGGTTCTCACCTTGTGAGGGAGGAAATGTGTCTGCTGACATTTCCTTACTAGGACTTGTAGTAATGGTAGAACCTGTTTGGTTACTACAACCTGGTCTCTCCTCCCAATCCATCTCCAACCCAATGTCAGCACCTAAATCAGGTAATGATGTGCAATCTTCCATTTGTGAAAATGGTTGTTGGTATTGTGACAGGTTTTGGGATGGTTCCTGTCATGTTAGCTCGTTACACATGGGGTTGATTCTTGCTTGCTGATTACACTCATGATCCTCCCTTCCCCTAGAAGAGGCAGTAGGTATGGGAACCAGAGAGGAGCAAAAGCGATGCTCCTGAGGCAATCTGGATCTTAACTGATCAATGTGCCTGCTCCAGAGGACACCATCCTCCGTTTGTACCCTGTAAGACCTGGGGCCTGTGATTTGGGTTATCTCAGCAGGAATCCATAATGGTTCACCCATAAACAGAATCACCCACAGTGAATGTGCGAATTTTGCTAGTGGAATCTAGTGGTGCGTTGGGTGCGTAAGTGGGATGAAGGCGATCAAGGGGAGACCTGAGTTTCCTACCCATCAACAATTCAGCTGGGGACAAATTAGTGGAGGGTTTGGGAGTGATATGCTGAACACTGAGAAATTTTTCAACTCTCTCAGTGATATCCCCTGGACCCAATTGCTGAAGTTTTTCCTTGGTAAATCATACCATACGTTCAGCCCAGCCATTAGCTGAAAGATGCCCAGGGGCTGTCAGGGCATGTCTGATACCCTGCTGTGCTAGATAGGATTCAAAAAGGTTGGATGTAAATTGAGGACCATTGTCAGAAACAAGCACATCAAGTAACCCGTGAGTTACAAAAAGCTTTTTAAGCTGTTTGATGACAGCTTCAGTTGTGGTGGATGCCATAGGGATAACCTCTAGCCATTTGGAATATGCATCAACTATAATAAGGAAGTTGTGCCCTCTGGTAGGGCCAGCAAAATCAATGTGAATCCTAGACCATGGGCCCCTAGGACATTCCCATTCCTGTTTGGGGGCAAGAGGTGGGGCAGGCTTGACTACCTGACAGTTGGGACAAGATGCAACCCAGTTTTCAACCATTTTGTCAATACCTGGCCACCATACATAACTCCTGGCCAATCCCTTCATCCTTACAATACCTGGATGACCCTCATGTAACATTTCCAAAACCTCTCTTTGCAGTTTTGCAGGAATAACCACCCTGTTACCCCACAAAATACATCCTCTTAATACAGATAATTCAGTTTGCCTGGATTTAAAAGGTTGGGCAAGGTGAGGTAGATCTTGAAAAGGCCAACCTTTCTTAATCCAGCCTATAACAGGAGCCAATACAGTGTCTTTGGCAGTCTCTCTGGCAATTTCAGCAGCGTGTACTGGAAGCTTGGCAACAGTTTCTAGAAAAAAGGTGTGAGTCTCAGGAACAGGGTCCTCAATGTGTGAAGGAAGTGGGCAGCGACTCAAAGCATCTGCGTGCCCAATGTCTTTACCAGATCTGTGGATCAGTTTGTATGAATAAGCAGCAAGAAATTCAGTCCTTCTCAGCATTCTTGGTGACAGGATCGTGCGTAGGTTTGTCTCCTGCCACAATGCCTAACAGAGGTTTGTGATCTGTGACAACAGTAAATGTTCTCCCATATAAATACTCATGGAATTTCTTGACAGCTGCTACAATTGCCAAGGCTTCCTTATCCAGTTGGCTATAGTTCCTCTCTGCTTTAGTCAAGGTGCAAGAGTAAAATGCAATAGGAGCTTCCCTCCCGCTCGGAAGCATATGGCTCAATACCCCCACACACACACACACTCCAAAAGGGGAGGCATCACAAGTCAGAACAACAGGAAGATTCTCAGAGAACTGTATCAGCACAGCATCAGATGTGATTTGTCTCTTGATATTGTTAAATGCAGCTTGTTCCTTCCTCCCCCAGACCCAAACAGATTTCTTGTCCAGCAACCTATGTAAGGGTTCTGCAATGGTTGCCTTCTGAGGTAGAAACATATGATAAAAGTTAATGAGTCCCAAGAATGCTTGCAAATCTGTTTTGCATTTTGGCCTGGGGGCTTCTTTGATTGCCTGAACCTTTGCCTCTGTGGGGTGGATGCCATGTTTATCAATCATGTAACCCAAGAATTCCACTTTATCTGTTCTAAGTGTGCATTTTTCTTCTTTGACTTTTAACCCGCTTTTTGAATCTAGTTAAGACTTCCTGAGTCTCTCATGTAACTGAGTGTCATTTTCAGCAGAAATTAAAACATCAACAAAATAGGGCACCACCCCTGGCAACCCTTGTAACATTCTTTCCATAAGGCTTTGGAAGATGCCTGGTGCCGCTTACTCCAAATTGCAATCTTTTGCATTTGAAGGCACCTCTATGGGTTACAATGGTTTGGGCTTCAGCAGTGGCATCATCAACTGTTAATTGTTGATATGCCTGTGCCAGGTCCAACTTGGCAAAAACTGTGCCCCCTCCAAGAGAGTGTAATAAATGATGCACTACTGGAACTGGATATGCACTCTGTTGTAGCGCATGGTTCAATGTCCTCTTATAGTCTCCGCAGATTCTCACTGACCCATCAGCCTTGACTGGTGTGACTATGGGTGTCTCCCACCTAGAGTGATCAGTGGGCTCTAAAACCCCTTGGGCTATTAGTTTATCTAATTGTGCATCAACTTTTTCCTTTAATGCAAATGGGACCCTTCTGAGTTTTAAACGGATTGGTTGTACCTTGGGATCTAGGTTAAAGGAGATAGGGGTCCCCAAGTACTTGCCTAATCCGTTGCTGAAGACCTCTGGAAACTCAGACTTCAAGGCCTCTCCCCACTCAGTGTTGCTCACGTGATTGATGCCAGTCACCTCGATGCCCAGTGGGTTGAACCACTCAAGGCCCAGCAGACTTGGCCGGTCCTTGTCCACGATGGTCAGTGGTAGGCGTTTGGTGTGGCCTTTGAACTTCACGTTGAATTCTCTTGTTCCAACTACTGGAATCTTGTTCCCTTGGTAGTCTTTAAGAGTCAATGCTTGCTTCTTGAAGTGCTTCTTCTGGATGTTGGGAAGAAGTCTGTGAATAGTGTCCCATGACACCATAGATAGGTATGAGCCTGAATCCACTTCCATTTGGCAAGGCCTTCCTTCAATAAGTACCTTGACATGCACTTTTCTGCTTCTTAAAGGTGATGAATGACCAATGGTGACTGTTTGATGAGTTTCATTCTTCCCGTTTGCTTCTGTGCTGCGCCCCATTTTCTCACTGAGATTGTTGGGCCTGAATTCTTTGTCTTTGCTTGTAGCAAACTTTCTTCTGTTGGGTGGAGTTCTGGATGATTTGCAGACTCTTGCTAGGTGTCCTCTTTTATCACAACGGAGGCAAATGGTGTCTAAAAACCTACATTCAGTGCAGGGGCGGCTTCCCCCACACCCTCTGCAGTAGAAATCTTGCCTCTTTCTTCCCAGGTCTTTCTTTTTCCGCTCCATTCTGAGTCTGTAAATTCCTTCCTCCACCTCACTACAGTCTGATTCAGAATCTATTTGCTTACAATGAGTTGTTGTGGACTTTTCCACATCAGGATGGCTTGTGGCCTTGTTGATTTTCTTCTTGGCCACTGCTGAGGACTTGGTAGCTTCTGCTGAAGAGGCCTCTTCTATTGCTTCCTTCAGCGTGATCTTAGGTTTTAGTAATAACTTGCTCTGTAGCACCTTGTCTTTAAGGCCCAGAACAAATCGATCGCGCATGGCCTCTTCTAAATTGTTAAATTTGCATGCATCCCCAATGTCTCTTAAACTTGCCATGAAGTCGTTTACATTTTCGCTTTCCCCTTGATCCCGATGGTAAAACTCGTGTCTCTTAATGAGGCACAATACTTGTGGGGCATAATGGGCTCTTAACAACTTTTCTAAGTCAGGCCAGTCCATTACCTTCATGTCTGCAGCTCCCGCCAATGCCTTCGCCATCTTGAAGACTGCCGGATCGCAGTGCGTGAGAAAGACTGCCCTAGGAATCATCAAAGATCGAATACCAAAAGAAGTAAAATACTTACTGCTACATATTACAACAGCCACCAGAATAGCCTTTGCACAAGTATGGAAAACCCCCAATGTTCCTAATGAAGAACTAATAATACATAAAGCAACGGAAAGTGCTGAAATGAATATGTTAATGTTGAAATTGAAAGAAAGAGATGACTCTGAATTTTTTTTAATTTGGAATAAATGGTAAGAATGGTTAACAAACAGAACTAAGAAATAAGACAAGAAATCTAATTGTAAGAACCCTTAAGAGAGTAAAATGTAAACCTGTAAATTATACAAGAATATAAGAATTATAGCTAAAGTTATTATCCAATATTAGACAAATGTAATATAATGTGTTAAGATATTTAAGTTAAGAACCTGTATAGATGTTAAGAATGCTGTTGAAACCATGATGTTTTATGATGTAACAAAGGAAACTCAATAAAAACATATTAAAAAAAGAGAGGGGGGAGGGAATCTAGAAGGAAGTACAAATGCTGCTTACAGCTACTGTTGATCAAGGGGTTGGACAAAATTCCAGAAGCTATAACCTGCATGCTTTCTTGTCTTGTTTAATTCTAAGAGTGGAAGCCCATTAGGGAGGGTAAAAGATGAATCCCATCTATTACAGTGGCATTTGCATTTTTGGCCTATGGAGAAAAATATTACATAACGAATGATAGGAAAATGTGTTTTTTTAAATGCTGCCAAGTGCAGGCAGAAGAGCCAAGCAGCTGCCTCCTGTCAAGAGTGCAAAAAGCATCCTGAAGCAAGCCAACCATCACCCAAGGATGGATCTCAGCTGGACCAATCAAAGCAGGCAATTATTTTTATTTGTTGCTAATGCTACCAACTGCTAACTTTACAGGCTGGACTGGACTGATCTCCTAGGGGAGAGGGTGGGTTTTAAATTCAAATTTAATTCGGTTTTATACTTGTATTTTGGCTTGTTTAGTTTAATTTCTTTTTAACTAATTTATTGTTCTGTGTTTTTATCTGTGAGAGCCGAGTCCTTTCTGGAGAGTGGCGGCATACAAGTCAAAACAAATAAATAAATAATAAATAACTTAAGTGGAGGCTGAGGAGATAACACAAAAGGAGAGGACATACCTGATTCTAAAAGCTCTGGAGGACTTTCCATCACCACCTTCCAGCCGGCCAACTGATGTGCAGACAATTTCTTGAGAGACACTAAATCAGACATCTCTGCTCCTGAAATATAGATCTGAAACTTGAAGAGGGACTTGGGATCAAGTTTTGACTTTGTTCCAGACATACACAGTTTATTTACATATCTACATTGTGCAAGCAGATGCATCAGTTAATTTATTTTAGACACACTGGTGGAAGTACGTGCTGTCTCCCCAAAGAAATCAGTGGGATTCTCTCCACTCTAATCATGTGCAGGAGTTTAGATTGCAGAAACTGGAGGTAGGCATTTTTTTTTACATTAGACTTGTATGCCGCCCTCTCTCCCTAAGGACTCAGGGCGGTGAACAATAAAAACCCAATACAATTACAATAAAAAACATTAAACCAATACAAGCCTAATCAATCGTTATAAGAATTTAAAAATTAAAACGAATAAAAATCAACCCACACCCCCGAAGTCAGTCCAGACCGGCCTGTCGAAACAACCAGGTCTTCAGGTCCTGGTGGAATGAGCGGAGATCTGGGGCCAAACGGAGATCCATGGGGAGTTGGTTCCATAGGGTGGGTGCTCCCACAGAAAAGGCCCTACCCCTTAATTTCTGGGGGCTGAGAAGCACACAGGTGATTTTGATCATGTGTCTTCTCATAAAATGACTACTCTGGGAGAGGGGATTGCCTATTGACAAAATAATTGTCAAAGGGCCATTGCCAATCACAACTCACTAATTTACCAGAGGGCAAATGAATGACACAGCTCCCTACCACTCCCTCCAACACCCAGGACTGATTTATTTCTTGGATTTATTTATCAAACATGTATGTCACCCATACTCCATGACTCATGCTGGCTTGCAGCCTACTAAAATGCACTAAAAATATGCAGGAAAAATAAAACATTAAAACCTTAAAATAAAACATTAAAGCAATGATTAAAGCAATGATTATATATGCAACAATAAAAAAATAGATACCCAAGAAGTAACAATTGCAATCACTTCATAAAGCTCTCTGGAAATGTTCAGCCTTCCAAAGCTTCCAGAAAGCCACCACTGAGAGGCTGCCTTATTTCTAGAGGAAGGAAATCTATTCTATGATCTAGACACAATAAGAGCAAAGGAGAACCTTGTAGCATCAGTCCCCTTCACCTCATAGAAATAGGGTGCTACAGGCAGCTTTTCCTGGGAGGACTTGTCAGGTTGAATCCCCTGGTGGTAAACAGTCCTGGAAACATCTAGGTGCCAAGCCAGATAGGATTTTACAAGCGAGAACTAAGTGCTTGAATAGTATCTCATGGCAATCAATGCAGGTCAAAGCAATTACATGTAATATGCTCAGAGCAGTTAGTGCCATTCAATAAGCAGGCTGCTTCAGTTTGAACCAACTGCACTTTTCAAGGGGTTATTAGAGGCAGCTCCATGCAAAGTGTCTATGGAGATTCTCAATTGTCCCGGTCATGGTTCTCCCAAAGGTGCTTTTCCAAAAGACAACTGGACTTTTTTGGTTTTTTTCCCCTTGAAAACGTTTCGCTTCTCATCCAAAAAGCTTCTTTGGCTCTGAATTTCCTTAAATGTAAGAACTAAAGAAGCTTCTTGGATGAGAAGCAAAATGTTTTCAAGGGAAAAAACCCAAGAAAGTCCAGCTACCTTTTGGAAAAACATCTTTAGGATTCCATGCAAGGGGCATTACAGAAATCTAATCAGATGATGGTAGGTCATGAGACATTGCAGCCAGATTCCCTGCCTCCACTCTTGGGAGTGAGAAGATATACCAGAGGAAGCTGGGAAAAGGCCTTTTGGTCATGGCCTCCCCTGCTCATCTAGCAGTAATTATGAGTTCAGGAGGACTCCTGATCTCAAGGGCAATGCAACCCCTTTGAGAGACATCAGTGGAGCTGGCCCAAAACCATGATGAACAAACAAACAGTAACCCAAGTCTTGCTTGGGTTTCGGTTTAACTTGTTTCATATCTAGATTCCAGCAGTTTCTGGGCATGACTTTAGACAGCATCTTCAGTTGAGCCCAGGGTGGCTATGTAAAACACAGCATCAGCAGCAGGAGTCAAAACTTAGGTAAATGTGAGCAACCTTCTGACAAATGCTGGACAAAACAGCCACTGAAACCAGGTGGGAATTTTTGCTGCTTATCTTCCCTTAAAAAGAAATTTACTAGTCTAAAAACAGCTGTTGGCTGACAATCTGCTAATGTAACATAGAAGAAGTAATGATGCTTTGCCTGCCATTGTGTGGGATCAAACTTTTGATCAGACCCATGTTCAGTTCCTGAGTAAAAACATGGGCAATTGCTATTAATGGTGACTTGGGGTTAGAACAGGGCTGTCAAACTTGTGGCCCATGGGCCAGATGACTCATGCACTGGCCATGCCCATGCCTGGTTTAGCAAAGGGAAAAAAGTCCAATATGTCACGTGATACCACCGTGATGACATGAGTTTGACACCCCTGGGTTAGAACCTCTCACCAGTGAATAAACCAAGATACACTCCCAAACACACCTGGCACAAACTCCCCTAATGGGGTCAGCTCAGAAGAAGCCCCAGACAATTAATCTTAATTGGATCAGGAAATGATCTGAGCATGTACAAAATGTACACTAATCTCAACCAAGTAGCTCAAAGTACACATTTCTAAAAGTACTCTGAAGTTTAGTAAATCTTAACAGATATAGAATGCACCAATAGCAAGGTTAACTAATTAACTCACCAGCCAAAGCAACATGGTGCCAATGGTCTGTCTGTCTATCTGTATATCATCTATTTTTCTGTTTCCATACATAGAGAGAAGTATAACTTCAGCAGCAGTAGCAATACTTCTTCTCAGCAACAATAGTGTCCACACAAACACACACGTTGCAAGATATGCTTTTAAAATAGAGCACAACACAATCCACCTGCAAGCCACCTCCATGAATTCTAACATTCCTCTAGCAAAGAGAGGTTTTTTCCAAACAGCCGTAATGTTGTAATTTTTTTTCTGCTTGTGTTTAATTTTCAATTCTCTACTCCCACATCAACCTTTCCAATTTAAACCGATGGCAAGCAGCACATTAAGAGTTGGTTTTTGCTGCTGTGTAGCACGGGCACGGCTGGAAAAATTCAGGGGGGAGGAAGGAAAGTTGGTTGCAAGTCACAAAATCACTATTGTAATGCACAAATGTCAAAATGTTTTCTATGTCCTTACTCAAAAATTCTTCCAGAGTAGCTTCCTTAGAATTAAAAAAAAGTCCTTTTACAAATTCATGTATCTATCTGTTTTGATGCATATCACTCTTTTTCAAGCTTCCATTTTTCTCTATTGAAGTTGTTGGGCGACTTTCATCCAATCACATTTTTTCAGCCTGACCTACTCTACAGGGTTGTTGTGGTGGGAAAAAAAGTAAAGGAGGGTGTGACTTCTTGCAAAATGTGGCATTCTGTTTGACCACTGTGGTTGTATTAGGGCTACGAGATCTGTAAAAATCCCAACGACACTGAAAAACTATTATTTTATGTATCTTTCTACTGCCATTTAAGGATCATCCAGATGTTTGTGTGTAGGATTCTATGTGCAGATCGTATTTTTCAAATGGAGCATCTGGAAAATAGCAGTATAGGTGTCTTTTGTTTCTATCTTGTCCGCTTTGGTCAGTTAACTAAACTAAAAATAATCATGCAAAATGAAGGAATATAGGACAGAGATAGTGGTGGGTTTCAAAATTTTTTACTACTGTTCTGTGGGCGTGGCTTGGTGGGCTTGGCAGGGGAAGGATACTGTAAACTCTCCAGTCAGAGGTGTTTGCCGGTTCTACGAACTACTCAAAATTTCCACTACCGGTTCTCCACAACTGGTCAGAACCTGCTGAATACCACCTCTGGAATATAGGACAGAGACCTATCTCTGCTCCCTCCTCCCTGCTCTATGTGACATTAAAAGTAAATTCCCCCATCCTCCATTTATAGCCATGTAGGCAATGCTTTTATCAAGTCACTATTTAAAGGTTATAGAGATTTAAGAGACAGCTGCCACAGAGGAAGAGAAAGTAGATAATGGTAGGTTGTACTGATGGAGACATTACACAACTAAGTTTGGGTACACCAGTACTTTTGGGCTAAATGCCACAAAGGTCACATGCTGGGCCAATCTATCATTTCAACTGCTTATCAAGGGAAGTGGAGGAACGCCTCAGTTTTCACTGTTTGTTCATCAGGCAGCAATTTGTTTACCTATTAAAGCTAACAAGGTAGAGATTCTTTGCAAACCTGATTTTGGTTCACTTGAACAGGCTACCGAATATGCAACAGTGGTTTGAAAATGCTGATGCTGCAGCATTGGCTGAAAATAAGGAAGCTGTCAACTTGATCTGCCTCAGTAGCTCTATTTGCAGGAAATGCTTACCCATAGTTAAAATAATGATGGCTTACTCAACCTAAATTTGGGGATTATTCAACATCTTGAGCTATAAATCAGTGAATGAACTGAGTGGCACAGCATGCAATCTAATGTTGTCTAGATTGTGATTAAGAATTGAGGCTACAAGATCCGGGCTACAAAAATCTAGAAGACCATTAATTGGGACCAGGAAGATACATGAATATTTAACTCTTTTCTGTTACCTGCTGTTGTCTAGATTGTTTCAGACCAAATCAGGGGATCTTGTTCAGGGTGTCAGGCCAGAAATGACACAATTGGTTTAGTCAAAGGGGATTCAGTTAATCATGAGTCATCAGTATGCAACTTTGGCCTCCATAATTTATATAATGTGATGGTTATACCTATAATTGATGGGAATTGTAGTTCAGTGTATTTGAAGAGCAATAAATTGAAGCCAAAAATATACACCTGCTGGACTCTCCCACAAACACTGCATCTCTCCACAAAAACTCTATTCCATATATTAACATTGTTACTTGGATGTTGACAAAATTTTCTGCCTGGTTTGTGAAGCCAAGTTTAGCTGCTCAGCTATTATATCAAGCTAAGTCATGAGTTGTTTTAGCAAACCGTAACCACTTCATTCATATACAACTCTAAGGCAAAATTATGGCTTATAATCAATAACTGCTTGGGTTCGCAAATAATGCATGCTAAGACAGAATCAAATAAACCATGTTAGAGTTTAGAGAATACATAAACTGAGAGGCTAAAAATTCCAGTCTTACTGAAGGTCCAGATTTATAGCCAAGATCATACATTGCCTTAGCCATAATGTAGTTTGCACTGCACGTGATATATGAACAAGACTTCTGTGGATTATTCAGCCAAACATTCTTAAAACAAATGGCAGCTTTGTGCAATGTCTGAAGTCAAATAATGTATGACTTTAGCACAGAGGATACTTTTGTGTCTACGTGCCAGCATAAATAGGTTGCCATATACCGTGTTTCCCCAAAAATAAGACACTGTCTTATATTTTTTTTGGCTCCCAAAAACACACTAGGTCTTATTTTCAGGGTAGGTCTTATATATTTATGGTGCCAAATAGTGGGTGTGAGTGTGTAGGGGGGTGTTTGGGTGCACGGTTGCTCCCTGAAAAGTCTTCCTGGAACTGGAGATTTACACTAGGTCTTATTTTCAGGGTAGGTCTTATATTAGGGCAGGTTTAGAAAATAGTGCTAGGTCTTACTTTCGGGGTAGGTCTTATTTTCGGGGAAACACGGTACTACACTTGATTAGCTAAAATCTGGTATACTGGAGGATAGAGTGCCTATATGCCTGATGCAACTTCTTGGCACATTTTTTCATCCTTCTCTAGTTTGCCTTTAAAAATTCTGTTACCTGATGCCGAGAACTCTAGCTAATTGCAATTCATGTTATGCTGGTACTTTGCTTTTTTTTTCTTGACTTTTTATAATTATAAAATGCCCAGTAGTGCCACATAAGTCTCTTTTTCTATTCCCCTTCCATTCTTTCCAGTGCATAAAACTTGTTCATAGTCCTGTCCTTAATATAGACTCATTAAGATACTGTTTTCCTTAGGTGTTTTTTTTTAATTTAGTTACATTTTCCCCCCAGTCATAGAGCTGATCAGGTTGAT
The DNA here is from genome assembly GCA_009733165.1 of Naja naja. Taxonomy (NCBI): domain Eukaryota; kingdom Metazoa; phylum Chordata; class Lepidosauria; order Squamata; family Elapidae; genus Naja; species Naja naja. The sequence continues at coordinate 129,905,447 of CM019149.1, read as the reverse complement.
CCCTCAGATCAGGGGTGTCAAACTGGTGGCCCAAGGGCTGGAGGTGTCACACACAGGCCATGCCTACCCCAGCTCCATGAAGGAAAAAAATGTTGGAATACATCACATGATGGCAATGTGACACTGTGAGTTTGGCACCTGTGCTTCAGATCAACTTGCCTCCTAAGATTTCTGTAAAGGTGGTCATTGTTGACTACTGTACCTCCTGAAAGAGACTTCTTAACATCAAGAAAGACAAGTCATAGTCAGAAATATAGGAGCTAGAAGAGCCTAAGAAATGCAGGTGATTGATAGAGATGACCAATTTTATTTCCTCTATCAAACAAGCTAAAGGATCAAGCAAACTCTTTACATGTGTAGCAGAAGAATATACAGGGCTGGATCTGAAAATGAGCCACAAGGCTGAATTTGTTCTCTGTAGGATACACTTAGAAATCTGGAGGAAACAGCTATTTGTTGTACTATATATGTAATCAGCCTTCATTTTTCATTCAACTGGCAACTGTAAGATAAAGACTCCGCATTGAGTTTGACTCCTGGTGACACATTCATTTGTTTTTCTTGGCAACAGAACAGAAGTGATTTGGTATTGACTTTCTTTGAGAGGTTCAAGGCTAGCTAGGTGTTGCAGCCTGTTGTGTATATATACATAAATTAACTTTGTATCATCATAAAACACGACCTGTTTCCATTTGCTTCTTTCTAAGGAAAGTGAGTTGCATGGGTACACACTGAACCCTCTTGAAATTAACCAGAGTGTAGGAAGTACAGCTGTTTACTTGTTCCAGATTTGCCTTTCAGAGATTGCCTATATAGCCCATAGTGAATGCTGTCTTAGATCCCCTTCAGCCAATGTATAGTTTGAATCAAATGAAAGATGCAGCCCTTAAAATGTAGGCAAAGTGCATCGTTCCTTTCTCAAAATGATGGGAAACTAAAGGTCAAAAGTGCTCCATTTTGGGAAGGTGAAATACTGGCTCACACCCTTTCCCTTCAAGAAAGCATGGGGAAGTCCTACTTCAGGGCACTGCAGTTCTCTTGAAATCAGTACTTCATGACTGAGAAGTGAGTAGAGATGGTGGAGAAGGGCTGGTCTGAAGTCCCACAGGCTGGGTGATATAGTCTAGTTTTCCTATAGTCTTGACCTTTGGACTGGAGGTTCTCTACTCTTGCTACTAAGGGATTAAACAGATCCAGTCACTACTGTATACACAAAAAAAACTACTAAGTTCAGTGAGAATTACTTAAAGTAGGTATTTTTAGGATTAAATGTGAACCAGGAAAAATGCAAGAGGATATCCTGTAAATATTCAGGTATAGAACACAGGTATGACCACCAGATAGAGATGATAGCATTTTTAACCTAACATAGATGGAGATGATAGCATTTTTAACCTAACAGCATCTGAAGGACTATATTCACCAAGCCTGCAGTTGTATGAAACATCACATATTGTATAATTGTGATCTTACTGCTGACTCCCAGGCTAGTCTGCATATTTTAAATGTAAGCAATGCTACCTACATAGCTGGTGGGGGGTGAATCCATCCACTCAACATTTTAAAGCTGTTGTTCGATTTTGAAAAATTAATTGTTCTAGAGGCACAGTAGGTTGTACACTATCAAGCAGGAAAGAAGAGAAACAAGACAAACTTAGCAGGGTTCCTCAACATGCTGCCACCCAGATGTGTCATATTTCAACTCCCATAAACATCAGCCAATGGGGCCTTGCTTGTGAGCTGATAGTGATAGGATAGTTGAACAGATTCAAGAAATTCCATCTTAGAAATTCAAGTAACATTCCAACTTCACTGAAATGTCTTTGCTGACTCCTTTGTTCCTATTCTTTTTTCTTTGAAGAATTTGATGAATTTGTTTCTCCTGATTTGCCACTCAATCTCTATTTTCACCCAATTCAGCTTGATTAATCCAGATCAATGCTAAAATAGCTCCTAATTACTTCCGCCATCTTTTGGAGCAAAAAATTAAAGCTATGACACCTGTACTGGAGCACAACTTCTTTTAGTCTTGCTACAATAATATGGAAAGCTAATAAATGATCTTGAATTCTCTGCAGGACTTTCTCCACTTCTGCATCCTCACTAAGCTTAAGGCTAGATTTCATTATACCAAGTGAGAACAATAAACCAGTGGAAAGACTTGCCCTCAGAGGTTGTTGGAGCTCCATCACTGGAGACTTTTAAGAAGAAACTGGACAACCATTTGTCTGAAATGCATAAAGTCTCCTCTTGAGCAAGGGGTTGGACTAGAAGATTAGGTCCCTTCCAACTCTGTTATTCTGTTATGCAGATCCATGTGAGTTGCAAATGTTGAAGTTTCTTCCAATGAATTCTGGAATGTCTTGGAGGTAAATTAATATCATGTTCTCTATCATGATAGTGCTTGGATTCAATCTCAAATAATAGCAATGATTTAATGTATTGCTCTGAGCTTCCTTAGCAAGTCTTTCATTTTTGGCCTGCAACAGGATTTCTAGTCCTCCAGGTGCTGTAAGGAATTTAGAGCCTGGGCTATACATTAAGGGACAGTATACAGTTGTGTCTAAACGAAATGCTGTAAAAATTGCTATGTTCTCAAGTCAAGATCAATTCCTGGTTAATTCATCTGTGCAGTTTCCTTGTTAATCTTATAGAAAGGTTTGCCATTATTTTCTGGCATATTTTTTGACCCAATCTAATCAACAGCTCTCTAATTTCAAGTTGTCTGCCCTCCAAGTCCTGACCAGGGCTAAATTAACTTAGTTTTTACAATCGGCCAAACTTGGCTAGGTGCTATTACTGGATGAGGCCTAAGTCTTACATTTCATAATTCTTGTCTCTCTGTCTACAAAGGAGTTGGGATCATGTTGATTAACACAACCTGAGTTCAATGCTACAATATGTATGTATGGCCTTCTTTGTTGATAGAGTCAGCCATACATATTGTAGTATTCAGCTCATGTTGTGTGAACTATTATGACTCCAAATCCTTTTCTTGTTTGTTGCTTTACAGAATCTGTGTGATGTAAATAAGTAAATATTGCCAGGGTATGGAAGAGGGAAAAAAAACCCTTGCTTTACCGATCTGATCATAACACACACAAGTCAATTGAATATAATCCTATGTTCTATTCCAGGTGTCCAGTCCAGCCTTAAGACTTGTGGCCTTCAACTCTCAGAATGAGTGACTGGGGAATCCTAGGAGTTGAAACCTACAAGTCTTAAAGTTGCCAAAGTTGGACACCCCTGCTACTCCTTCAGCCCAAGGGGATGCAACCCCCCTCCATAATTTCCTCTTGCTTTCCTTTACTGACATATTTCAAGTCCCTGACTAGCCACCTCAGGGACAGAGTTAAAGAACATTGCTTAGCTGCCTCTGCCTTGGCAAGAGGCCAGGACCAGCCTTGGTCTGTTAGATTCTTGCAGAAAGAGGCGGGCTCTCTTTCTCTCCTCCTCCTGTTCACTTACTCTTCCACCTTTTAAGCAACTGTTTTTCAAAGACAGACTCTTTGGTGACAAAAGTCAGAGACCATCCCAGCAAAACTTCCAACTCCGAATGCTGTCCGATGCTTTTCTCACCCCTCATTGGCCAAGAAAAGAAAACAACAAAAAATAAATGTGCTTCTAAAGTTTACAGTAAACTCTCCCCAGCCTCTCCCTCCCCTCTTTCATTCTTTCAGAGAAGAAGTCAAAGGAAGTCTGATGCTAAGACGCCTGCAGGTTGTTGGAGCAATTTTGTAATCTGTTACCTTTAAAAGAACCAGGAAATACTTCAAGTGGGAGAAAGTCTGTGCCATACGATAGTGATATACATTTCTGAGAAAAGAAGAGATCTGAAAACGCTCACAAGCAAAGAAGGCTTGAAGAGATCACTTTTGAAGTTTATCTTTTTGGATTAAGCTGGACACTCGCCCTTCTCTTCTTCACCATGATCCAACGCTACGGGACCCGTCTCGGATCATTCCTTGCAATCACAATGTTGTTTCTACTCAGAGAGGTAAGAAAATATGTCACTTTCAGAATGATCAGTTTCAAATATGGACATTCCACTGAGCTTATTTTTCAGTATTTGCACTTGGTAGGATGTAGTCACAAGTAGTGCTTCTTTAATGGAATGGTATGAAATTTGCAGGTGGTTACTTTTATATGATTGGGCATGGCTTGCCTGATAATCCCCTGATGTTTTTGTAAATTGGCTGTGGCTTTTCTTGTCAATTGCAATCAGAGTCAGTATGATTCAGTTTTTCCATAACAGTTCATGTATTTGAGCTGGTCTGCTTCTTAAATGTTATTTATCTGCTCATTTCCCTTTTGTTTGTTTCAACAGTACCCATGCAAATCTTTTATATAACTGCTAAAGATAAGTAATTAGGATGCAAATATTTGATTCCCTTCCAGAGTCCCTTATAATCCAGCCATTTGTTCAGATTTTCCAAAATGCAATGCAGATAAATTCACGATCTTCTTTTTAATCCAGTAACTGTCTTTGTTCCCAGAACTACGCTTTTACTTAAAGACTTGATCCACCTCTATGAGTGTTGGCTTATTCAGATTTAACGTTCTGATTTAATTTTTAAGTGTTTAAAAAGCTTTTCTTTTTCACCCTTAGAATGGATAATTCAGTTGATATGAAAGCCTGGATCGCAGTCAGATCTATGCCTAAAAGAAAAGGTTTTGGAGTGGATGGTGCAACACCTTCCTCATGTTTAGAAAAGTGTTTAAGATGCTATTGTAAAAGTCCCTTCTTCCTTGAAACATGGTATTAATTAGACCTCAGTTGGTTGAAAGGAAGGCAATCTGTTGAGGTGGTTTGATGTAGTTCTCTGAATTTCTGTCCTGACAAGTGAACGTAAGTATGGTAAACAGTGGCTGCCATGCCAGGCCAATTTGATCTGTGGCATCACCCTCACAGCAAGAACCAAGATGTCTTTACACAGCAATACTTTATTGTTGGCATTGCTGCATTGGCAACAGCTACTATCACCAAGTAGCAATAGCCTTGTTTTATTTCAGGCTTTGCTGTTCTCCTGTGATATTGTGCCAGTCAACTCTTTCTTTGTTCCTATGTGTTGCGATACACAGAACACAGATCAAGTTATGCAGTAAAGTGGCTTAATACACACCTCATGGGATGAAGGCCTATACCTTGAAGAGCTCAACTCAATTTGATACCATTAGCCCTGAGCTGATATTTGAGACGGATGCTCATGTTGCTACATTTTTCAATACATGCCAAACAACAGATGATTATTTAGCCTATTTGAGTAAGTCATTTAAGACTTCAAAGAAAAGCCTGAAAAATGGGTTTTTTTATGCATTTTGAGAAAAGATAACAGAAATCCTTTTGGGAGGGCAGGTTGTCATCTTTGATTGGGACTGCTATTGCTAAGCCACATTTCCTACTCAGAAAAGAATTCTAATTGCATTCAGTGCTATTGTGTAGACATGATGTTTAAAACTGGGACTGAGCTGTAGGCAAAATTTAGATTCTTCCATCCTGCATATATTTCTTCATCTAGCTTCAAAGAACTAATATTTCCTTTTTTATTTTAGTAGGAGCTAAATACCAGGATCCAGACTATTGATAGTATTAGGATATTTATCTTTTTATGTTCCAATTACTAGAACATTCTTTTTAAAACAAACTTTTATCCCAAGACCATAACTCTTTCAAATCAGCAGGATACTTATTTATTTATAGAGCAATCCATGTATATAGATTTCTGAGTAAGACCAATCAGTATAAAACTAAATGAACAATAATGGAAAGTAAACATGGTTAACCCCACAGAACCATTTTGTGGTATAAGATCCAAAAAGACTGAATCATCAGATTTAATTTGAGGCTCAAACGTAAGTAGGGATGTTCAAATAATATAAAATCCCATTTGAATTATTGGTTCAATTAACCCAGTCCAATTCAATTTGCCAATTCAGATCGCTTCAGAAAAACAATTAGAGTCAAATCCTGAATTCACTTTGTCAGAATGAATTGACACTGCAAATTTTCAGGCGCTTAGTTTATGTGCAGAAACAATCAAAATATTCGAAAGTGATTCAGACACATCTGATTTCATTTGACTCCTGACTCAGTTTAGAAAGTTGATTTGAATTGTCTTCAGATTAAATTTCCAAATTAAAATATTTCTAAAGACCTAAACATCAATGCCTGACAATGAAAAATAGAAGTCTGCAATCAAAAAATTCTTGTAGTTAGGGTTAGGGTTAACAATATACCATATTGTTTTCAACAGATAGGATAATGATAGGATAATTCCATGCTGCTTGTCATTAGTGTATTCTCTTTTCATTTTCTCTGTGAGGTTGGGATTAGGATACACTACCTCAACCACTCTTCACCTCCACATTTCCAGATATGTGGACTAAAGCTTCCAGAATATTTAGCAATTCGCATGCAGGCTAGTAATTCTGGGATTATAAACTCCCATCTCCAAAGGATGCCCTGGCCAAGGAAGATTGGAATAAATACATTTTGGAAGACTCCAGAAGTCCTTATAAATTTATAACATATCTATGCACTGTTTCAGACTAATATTTATAGTATTGTGTGCACTTTGAAAATAATTTGGAAGAAGCGCTTGGAACACACAGCATCTTTCTGCTCTTTGTGGAAAAAAAACCTGATTTATTAAACTTAAGGCAATTCTTAAAGTGGTGCCAGCACCAGCAGCCTTTTTTCAGGCTCATGTGAACACCTGGAAAAAGTTGGGCTACTTTAATGTGTAACATAACAGCTTAATGTAGTCATCTCAATCTGCCTTATTATAGCTTCTTGGTTAACTTCAAGGAAAATACCCCATCAATGTTCTAGATAAGAATTAATTGACTTTTCAAGAATAGTTGGAACAAGCGAAAGACCAACTCAAGCTGTTTGAACAATTTTGAGCTACCTGAAATTCCAGTGATAAAAATGAATAAATGAGTATTCCTAGCCTGGTTATTGCTCTTTCAGAAAGATAATATTACTGTCAGCAGTTGTATGATTTTATTTATATTCTACTTTATTTCTATGCACTCAAGATGCCTTACGTGTGGATCTCTTTTTATTTTATCTGCACAAAAACAACCTGGATATACAACCTGAATCCAAAGTCATTGACTATGTTTTCATGATTAAGTGTGGACATGAATCTGGGTTTCTCTGATCCTAGACCAATGTCTTAACCTGTGCATCATAGTAGCTCTTTAGTTCCTGGAAATCTAGTGATCATGCTATCTCATTGGAGTTTAGTCTTAATTTATTGACTCCCATCCAGATCTGTGATCAATACCCACAGAAGCTCATCTACTTCTTACATGCTTTAGGTCAAACTCCAATCTGAATGAGATGTTGTGGATGAAGTTCAGAGAGCAGAGGCTCACTCCATTAGAAGTATTTGCTCTATCTTTTATATTTCAGGGTGAGAGAAAAAACCCAGGAAAACAGTAATCTGTATTTAACTGGGAATTAAATGGTGGGAATTTGTTCTCCAACAGCACTAGTCCAGCTATACCATTGCAAGTGGGATAAGACTAAGTTTAATTGTATCTTAGCAATGCTGTTTATTTTGACACGTTGGAATGTACTGAATTCTAGCTGTTTTCCCTTTGCACATCCACTAAGAATTCTAGTTAAATGGCCATTAAAGGAATCAGGAGCATGCACAGTGTGAGTGGGTCAAAACTACAAGATTGCAAGAATGGTGTTGGAAGTGAAGATCCACTCCTCCCTTTTTTTTTTGTACATGCACCCTTTAAGGAGCCCTGAAAACAGAAAAATAATGACACAAATAGGTGATGACATGGTTGGTTTGAATGCAACACCGAGCATATTACATGAATAAAAAACACCTTGGATGATTCAGCATAATACAGTGCAATTATGCATTGGTCTGTATGTTGGGTGAACACAGCCTGAGAAAGGCACATGGGGGCAGAATAGAACAGCTACTAGCAAGCAGAACTTTTCAATCTGCATTACTTGGATTATTAAGGGAGACTTATATACGTTTGCAAAAGTTTGCACACAGGGTCTTCCCCTTTTCAGCGGAGCAGAAGGCTCCCAACAGTTACGTGTGGTCCCATGTAAAGATTTATGCAAGGATCATAGTTACCCCATAACCTTGAGTTGGTAAAGCTTAATGAGTGTAGGCTGTTGAATGGGTGGGAGGGAAGGGAGTCTCTGTATGAAGTTCAAAGTTGGAGGATCTTGAAAAGAGAGGAGGGAAGACTGTATGATTATTCTATCTAATTGTTTTACTCAATTGCATCTATTAATCTTAGGAAAGTTGAAAAGTTTACAACTCTTGATATTTTTGTTTGCCATTCCGATGGCTCTTGTTTGTCTAATACAGAAACAATCTTAAGTCAAACATGGCATATTGTTCCAGAATGCCATCTGGAATTTCTCCTGTAACTTTTGGTTTGTGGCTGAGCTGGGAGATGAGATTGCCACACTTTTCTTTCCCCCCTCCCCAGCCCCATCCTCAGAGAACAAGAGCAACCTGGTGGCTGCGTTAACATAGCCATAGTTGACCATAGCTTATGGAATTAACTCAGTTTCCTGGGACTGAGTCATAAACCAACCACACAGATTAGACTTGAATAACATGCTGGGCTACTTGAGGATGGTGTCTTCTGGTTCAGTGTGCTGTATAAATAGAGCCTCTTAAAGATAGCTTCCATAATTTTAATTTTTCCCCCTTGATTGAAAACAAGTAATTTTATTTATCAGGAGACCACCTTAAAGGGTCGCTGCATATTCCCCCCTCCTCCCATAAAGGAAAAGCAACTGAGGGCATGATGTGGGGAATACTTTGAGCAAGTTGACCAGCAGAGAAAAGAGCTAAAAGCCCACACTTCTAAGCAGGGTTTTTGCTCTGAACTGAAACTGCCACTGTTACATTTTGAAAAAAATAAATAAATCAAAAGCCATTGGTGAAGGGGAAAAAAAACTACAAATGACTGATGAACATGACATAGCATGTGCAAATAAGCTGAAGTCCACAACTAACAGCATTTTTTTGTTTTCCTTTTAAGGTCCCCACTGTTTATTTTAAAGCCAAATTGTGCCTTAAGTTAAGTGCATTAAAAAAAAAACCACACACAGCAATGCACATGCATAACCTCCATTCCTCTAAGATAAGGTTCATTGACCAACAAAACTCTAGTAATTGCTTACATTGGGAAGGAAGAACGGAAGGAGAAGGATGAATCCAAGTGACTCCAGCCTCTAGAGGAGGATTTCTTTCTCACGGCTCATGTAAATAATTGTGTACCATCGCCTACATAATTGCTGTTGATGAACAATGGACCTCATCCTGTCTTGACTGACCCCGTTTATCATCTTCAACTAACAATAAACTAGATTGATAAGTTGCCAGAATAGATGCAGAAGAGACTGAAATCCTTCTGTGACTAGAGACATGTTTCTGCCTCCTTCATCTGCCTCAGATGGGATGTCAGAAAAATGAACATAAATAGCAGCAAACTAGAACCAGTTGGTCAAAGGGGTGAGAAGTTCATGATAGCAAGCTTGGAGAATGTTTGCAAGGGGAAAAATGGGAAAGAGATGTGACTGTTGTTGTAATTGAGTGGATAAGTCATGCCCGACTCTTCATGATCCCATGGACCATAGCACTCCAGGCTCCTCCATCTTCCACTGTCTCTGGAGTTTGATGAAATTCTTGTTCACTGTGTCCATGGCACCATATCACCATCTTATCCTCTGCCATCCCCTTCTCCTTTTGCCTACAATCTCTCCCAACATCAGGGTCTTTTCTGATTAGACCTCTCTTCTCATTTGGTGGCCAAAGTATTTGCGCTTCAGCTTCAGTCTCTGTCCTTCCAAAGAACAGTAATTCTCATGAAGAGTTTCACAGGCAGTTGAGGAACAGAGATTTCTGTCTTGCTTAAGCAAAGGCAGGCATTTGCTCATATTTCTTGCCAGCATATGGGATTTTGGCCAAGTTGCTAACAACTCACACAATGATGGCAAGGGCATTAACTCAGCCAAGTGACAAATGGCTCTTCTCTGGAATGGTTTTCTATATGGGCAGTCACTAAAGACAGCTTAGAAGCTTTGGCTTCTGTTCCAAAGACTGACTTGAAAACTTGGGCCCCTGTCAAGAAGCAACCAATCTTCCATTTTTGGTTAATATAGTATGAAAATTTATGTGGATAATTCTAGCTCCTATATTGATATTGTGAAGTAATTCCAATGATGTATGAAATCAAATTGATGGTCATGTCTGTTTTTAATGGCAGATCAAAGTGGTTCTGTTCTTCCAGGCTTCAAAAGATTCTAATTTTTGTCCCTGAAGTATAGTATGCTTTATGGTACTTTAAATTTTTTGAGTCATGTATTTTTATGCAGGATTGATGTCATATTGGGTTTTTATTCTAACTTCATTATCTTTTAATGATACTCTTTAATTAACATTACAAATGTCTACAACCATCTGTTAAAATAAATAGCAGTGTAATCCAGAACCTGATGAAGGAGAAATCTTACTTAATTAACAGAAAAGTGCCATGTTGACAAGAGGCTTTAATGTTGATATCTTCCTGCCAACTTACAGGTTTTGACATCTTCTCAAAATGGTCAGTTTGTGACCCCCAATGGCCTGCTTGTAAATGGCCAGTTTTCTCAATAAAGGGAAAGAAGAAGTGGAGTCTGTCAAAAATCTAGGTTGATCCTTTTAAATTTATTCATAAATTATCACAGTTTAAGCAGTAAGCAGTGAACTGGCTAAGTTTGTTTATGATACTCAATTATTCAGGTAGTAAAAACAAGATAAATTATGAGGTACTCTAGAAGAGTTTCTTTAACTGGGTGAATTTAGTTGAGTAGTCAAATGGCAAATTCAATTCAAGTTTAAAGTAATGCACACTGGATTAAAACATACCTATTATACATATATGCTCTTGAGATCAGAGATGTCTGTAACAAATCAAGAAGCTCTTGGGCTCATCTCAATGTGTGGCAACTGTTAAAAAAGGCAAATTCTGTGCTGGAGATCATTAGGAAAGGCAATAAAAATCAAATAGCTAACACTGCAATGCTCTCTCTCTCTCTCTCTCAGAAGCGAGAGAGAGCAAGACTTCTACATTTGGATATAATGAAGCTGGGAAACTATATGGGGGGCTCGAATACCTTCCTTATGAGAAAAGGGACAAACATGGAATACATTTGAAACTTAATGGTGACTGAGAAATATGATCAAGGTGTAGAAAATCACTCAAGGCCTAGAGGAAGTATGCAGAAAACTCTGTATCTCAAAGTGGGCCAAAGGCAGGGGTGGGATTCAAATGTTTTAACAACCAGTTCTGTGGGCGTGGCTAAGTTGGTGGGTGTGGCTTGGTGGTCATGTGACTGGGTGGACATGGCTTTGTGGTCATGTTACTGGCTGGGCGTGGCCAACTCAACATCACTCACATCGAGGCACACATCTCCTTGCCTGGCCTCTCATGACTGTGGGGATGCTGCAACAGTCATAAGTGTGAAAAATGGTCATAAGTCACTTTTTTCAGTGGTCACTCCACACAAGCAAAGTACCAGCAAAAGAGGGGAAAAACTCCAGAGAAGTTCCTGAGACAGGAAATCTAGTCCTGCCAAGAATGTAATAAGGGTTAACAGAGAGGCAGTTTCTGTAAACAACACCAGAATGTTTCCTTCCTGCCTTCCTTACAGGATTAGGCCAGTAATTTCTTCTAACAACTGGTTCTCTGAACTGCTTAGAATGTTAACAAGCGGTTCTAGTAAATAGGTGTGAACTGCTAGAATCCCACCCCTGGCCAAAGGTCCTTCAAAAAAACTGATTGGAATGAAATTTAGAATTGCCAGAAGAAAGTATTTCTTCACATAGCATATAATTAATTTGTGGAAATAATTGTTGCCATACATGGTGATTGCCACTTACAGTACAGGAATGGTTTTAAAAGGGAGTTGGATAAATTCATTGAAGACAGTTCGATCAATGGCCGATAGTCTTGAAATTTAGTATCACTTTAGAATCACTTAGTTGTCGGCAACCGGCCATCAAATAACATTTTCAGGGGGGGAAATTAGGGGTCTCCATCTCTTATATTTAGGTATACCAGAGGGATCTAGTTGACACTTTGAAAAATAATTTTTTTGACTAGAATTGACTTTGACCTGATCCACAAGTTTGTTGTTTGATTTTTGCAAGTGTCCTTCTCTATGGTGTTGTTTTTAGTGTTTGTCCCACTTGGTATGAAGCCCTTTGGTACTGCATCCATTAATTCAGGGCTGTCAATCTCCCAGCCTGTGGACCGGATGCATCACGTGCTGGCCACGCCCACACCCAGTTAACAAAGGGGAAGTCCCAATACATCATGTGACGCTGCCATGATGACATGATTTTGACGCCCCTGACCTAGTTCATGCAGGGAATTGATTGATGCATGATGCAACAAGAAATTTTGTTGCTACAATTTTTGTCACAGAGCTTGATGTTTATTAGGCTGAGCGGGACTGACCTAAGATTATTTATCTGTCTCCTGGGCCTAAGAGAGGACTCCAAATCTTCCTTCTCCTACTCTAGTATTTTAGCTGCTAACACCATGGTATCTGAAGGATTCTTACCTATTTAATGCAGAATAGTAGTTGCCTGAAGTAGATATTGACCTTTAACCAGTTGTTTCATTTTTACCCAGTAAAATTGAATGAAATATCTTGGGAGAAAGCCATGAGTGTTAAAGAAATGTATTACACTGGAATGTAGATATTTGTTAATTAACTTTTTACTAAAATGTATTTCCTTACCAGGTTACATCTCAGACACTAGTCTGCAATCCAAGTAGTGACCATTTATCCATATGCCGTTGTTTAATACCAGAGGTTATAGCAGGCAGACTCAAACAGCAAACAACATAAATGGAGAAGTTTTGACCACAAGCATCACTCATCACATCTGCAAAATCGCTACTGTCACAAACCACAGATTATATATTATGTTATAAATAACCAGTTTCCATTCTTTCTATTAAGTGGGCCTGCTATATTTATGTCACACCATGATTTAATCATTTTCCATGTCAACAGCACAAACAGTGAAGTATCAAAAATAAGTATGGTCCCTCAACTCAATCTATTTGATGTTACGCTTCATTCTGTTTTAAAATTAGAGCCTATGTTTGTATATTATGTATCCACTGATATTCATGTCTACTTTTCAGACTTAAGTCAATTTAAAAATATCATCGATTCTCATCCTGGAAATGCCAATGCTGGGGGCAGGTGGGTTTGTTATAACTGTTTTTCTAGATGTCTTTTGCTTTTAGATACAAGTACATTTTTAATCTGTGTTCTCTAAACATAACTTTTATGTGCTTAACCTTATGAAATTGAAACCTGTTTAAAATATACGTAATTTCATTCACTCCCCAGGAGAGCATTCATATTGCCTTAGTTCAGTATTTCTTGAACCTTTTTTATTGTTGCCACCCTAAGAAGCCTTTTCCTAATTATCTCAATGAAATTTGAATATCATAGATGTGCAATATTTTATCTATACCTATGCTTTATATGATGACTGCTATCAGGTCTGTGCCAAATCCTACACTGATACGTTTTCTCCATGATGATTTGTCTCCAATTTGGTCCTTAAGATCTTCCAAGAGTGCATCCATTGCCAGGATAACTGAATCCACCAACTTGCTGCTTGACATCCACTTTTTCTCTTTCCTTTTTCCTTTCCCAGTATTAGTGCCTTTTCTGGAGACCTAGGTCTCCTGACATAATGTGTTCAAAGTAGGATAATTTAAGCTTGGTTATTTGTGGCTTGAGTGAGAGACTGTGGGTTGATTGTTTTTGATGATCCATTTGTTTGTTTTCCTGGATGTCTACAGTATTCTCAGGAGTCTTCTCCAACTTCAAAGTTCAAAGGCACCAATACTGTTCCTATCTTGTTTCTTCAAAGTTTTCACTTCCATAGAGTTTCAGAGAGACTACTATGGTTTGCACTATTCTGATCTTTGTAGCTATAGACACATCACAGCATCTAAATATTTTTTCCAAGAACTTCATGTCAGTTTTACCAAGTGTAATCTCCAACATATTTCTTATTTGTTAATTTAGTTGAATTTTATACATACTTACTTTTTATGCAATACAGAAAAAGAAAAACTAAATAGGATGTTTAAATTCAATGTTAAACATTAAAAAACAATTAACCTTTAATGTAAATTTATAACTGTGTTTAAATGTAATTAATTACTTATTTACTTATATAAATTATAATGTATCAAATTATATATAGATATTAGTAAATACATAATAATTATAGCAATGTAATCAATTAAAAACATTCAAAATCGTTATTTTTCAGCAAAAGTAAAACAATTGAAAAAGTAGTTTGATTTTTTAGAAATATTTTTGTCAACTTTTAAAATTTGCTTGATATGGGAAAGTAACATTTAAATTAAGCAGTTTACAAAGGAAAATTACATACCCAAGAACAATTCAATGGGATTCCTGAGCTTGCTGGTTTTCATCTAAATGTTCAGTGTTTGGTATGATGTTAATAAATTTAATTCTAATGTCTCCTCTTGAACATACATCAATTCTTGTGTCTTTCCTTTGTTAATATATTATTTATTCAACTACTTTCAACTGTACAAGATATTAGAAAAGAGAAGCACTTTTGCCATTTCAAACCACCATAAATAACTACAAGGAAGCCCATGGAAGCCAATAGGCACAGACAGGTTATTCGCAATATAACTTTGAGATTGACCAATCAAGTTAAAGTTCTCCAATCACACATGTATTAGCTGTAGTTTTGCAGTGCTGATTTTGCACATGTTTTGTGTATCTTTCATGAACTCAATGTCAATGCTGCTCGTGTGATACCCAAGAAAACTGAACAAAAGGAATTAAATGCTAAGAAATAAAATTTTGTTGGGAAGGATTGAGCTTTGGAGGGCCACAAACCATTGTAATATTGAAGATGTTTTTGCTGTCTATATTTTAACTATCTGTATATTTTTTGTTGTAGTGTGTTGTGGTTTAGATAGGATTCCCTGCCTAATTTCTGGTTTGCTTTTTCCCCATGGAGTCATCTTATCACATTGTATAAATATATGAATAGTAGAATATATTTTAGTTATTGTTTTTTAGTAATTATAGCCTATTTCTCTCTGAAAGGATTCTAGGTAGCTTACAACATCAGCAAAAAGAAAGCCTAAATAAATAAACCAATAAATTAGAACATCAAAATAATTTTTTAAAAATCATTAAACTGCAAGGTGGCCCCCAAGAGTCAATTGGAAAATTGGAAATAAGACTATTTTAGCCTCCTTCTGAAACTGCAGCAAGCTGCACATTCTTTCTGGGACAGAAAAGTCCATAAAGTAAGGGCTGTTGCAGGAAAGGTTTGTCTTCTCAGCCTCACAATGCAGATTTTACTAGGGAAGGGAAATTTCAACAGGCCCTCTTTGGATGACCAGATTGGAATTTGATCAATACAGGCAATCCTCATTTAACATCCACTCATTCAACAACTGCTCATAGTTGCAATAGCACTTAATGAGAGACACTAATGACTGGTCCTCATAGTTGTGGCTGTCACAGTGTCTCTATGGTCATATGATTGCGATTCAGGTATTCAGCAACTGGCTTGCAGTTATCATGTTGCAGCATCCTGGAGTCATGTGATCGGCACTTCTGATCTTCATTGCCAGTTTCTTACAAAGCAAGTCAAAGGGGAAGCCTGCAGGAGGTCACAAATAGTGATCACATGAATGCAGGATGCATGTCTGTGTGAAATTCAACTAATGAGGGCAAATGGAACTGCTAGGTCTGTTGTCATAAGCAGTGTGGTCACATTGTGGTCACCATGACACATTGCCTTACAACCATTTAGCATCAGAAATCTTGTCTGAAGCCACAGGTTAACAAGGAGTACCTATAAAATAATTGATGAATGTGCACAATGTTTTCTCCTGGTTTCAGAGACCGCTTGGCTCTGTAGTTCTATTTTCTGGGCAGGAAGTATGCTTTCAAGTTCCGCTTGTGAGCTTCTCACAAACATCCAGTTGACCACAAAACAAAACAAGAAGCAGGTTTGTCACCCCAGCTCTCATTGACAGTGTGCAACAAGTCCCTTGAAGAAAGGTTGGGATGAAGTGACATTGCTGGTATAACAAAGAGATATAAGAGGAAAATACAGAGGGAGCAACAGAAGTTTAATCTGTTGAGCTGCCTTACTAACAGTATTGACAATGTGTCATCTCAAACCACATTGGACAGCAGAGAGAGAGAGAGGCATCTTTGAACTGTCCAAATACTGAGGACACTGACTCATTTAAGCTTAGCCACTCTACTACAGCTGCCTCAGACTGTCCTATTGTAATATTCTGCCTCATGTCAGATGTTAAAAGTCAGCCATTTTGCTAAGCTGCCACAGGATTTAATGGGATATGAAAAGCCTACAGTATGTGTCAAAAATTCAGCAGCTGGCAATTAACACGTTGTGCTTACTTTATTGTTCAAAGGTTGCGGGGTAAATCTTCGCACAATAGCAGAGTGGACAACTGAAGGTTGTGGTTGTGAGAATTCGAAACTTCATTTAACAGGCAATTGACAGGATCCTGTCAGAGGCTAAATATGTTTTCTTTACTTACAGGTCAAAGGAAATTTTGAGCTAACCAAATCTAAATGGCTTGAATATAAAGATGAATGTTTGAAGAGACTACAAGAATCTCAAGTTAGCAAAGGTAAAGCAGAAATCCATCTTCCACCATCTACCACCACCAGCATGAATGTAAGAACTCTTACATGTCCCCACCATGTTCCAGTAGTCTCCACACATTGAGGCAATGTACTTCAAAAGTCCATCAGCTGGGCTGGGGATACAGAGCAAAAGCAGAAAAGACAGAATTGTTGTTGTTTTCCCTTCACCTGCATAGTGAGCGATGCCCTCTTGCTGAAAACATCCACCTTGACATCTTCTGATGTCTTGGATTTCTTTCCCCTCTTGTAGGAAAGCAATTGTAAACCACTGGGGTCTTTGACCCATTGCTTCCTAGCTGCTTTCAGAAATGGCTTTGCTACTTTGGGTGAGGGTAGATTTTTCTTTGTTTTTTCTCCTCACTGTCCAAAGTACATGTGGTGAAAAAAGAACAAGAGGGTGTGGGACTTTTATATTGGCTGGATTCGGTGCGGGGGGAGAAGGCCCATAATAGCCAGTAGGAGGAGATGGAATGAATTATAAAGTACACTCAACTTCATGTGGGAAATAGTTCCTGTTTTGGTTTGTAGAAAACATAACATACTGAAAATAGCTTTTGATGAATGGAATCATAAAATAGTGGCCATATTATCAACAATATCAGTAATGATATCTGCTTCTATCAATGGATTATGTCCAAAAGATGTTACTCTAACAAATATCAGATGTAGAAGAAATTTAATACGACAAGGTAGAGATAGTATTGAAAATGGACAGGTCAAGAGAATGATTTAGGAAATACTGTTTCACTGGACTGGGCCAATTGAAGAAATTGGCTGAAGTTTTAAAATTTAAAGGGGGATTACAAATGACAAACCAGAAGAGTAACCTTGATATTTTTTCCTATGGATTTACAAAGGTGATGGGACAAAGAAGAAATTAAAACAAATCAAATCCTATGGCAATATTTTAATGAGCTAAAGTTTATGACTGTTAGAAGTAAAAGGTCTTTGATAATATCTCTACTCCAGAAACCTTTGTGGCCATGTCCTTTGAAATCCAAACCAAATCTTTTATTGAAAAATACCAATGTCATTCTGAAAAATAAATATATTCTCTTGAAATGCTGTTTTTCTGCCTCAACCAACCCTAAACTGTCCATCTCAAAAGCTCTGTCCTCTGTGGA
Organism: Naja naja; assembly: GCA_009733165.1. Lineage (NCBI taxonomy): Eukaryota > Metazoa > Chordata > Lepidosauria > Squamata > Elapidae > Naja > Naja naja. The sequence goes on along the minus strand of CM019149.1, from coordinate 129,887,567 downwards.
GGAATCACTCCATTCTAATCCTCCATCAAATACCATTTTTTCAGAAAAGAAACCTATTAATATCTCCATAAGCCATCTATAAAACAATATTTGCTTCTCATTAAGGGCACCAATTCCTAATAGCAAAGTCTTAATCACATGTAGAATAATTTCCACTCCAAAAAAACCTATCTTGGTTTTCAGTCAAAACAAGTCTTAGTTTTAGTTGAGGATAAATATATAAAACAACTTTTCTTTTCTTATGCAACTGCTGAGATAAATGTTTCATCCTAAGTTTTATAAATCAAGTATTTTATATATTTTTTCTGATATGAAAGCAGAGAATGTCTTGAAAGCAAATAATATCTTGTTTTTTAAATAATAATAATGATTTTGTTCTATTTTGATGAACATTTCCTCCATTTTTATTTCTTGTAAAATATGTGTAATCCATGATCAGGCCAAAAATTTAGAATAGGCAATTAAACGGAGCATCTAATTCAGCATTATTCCTTTCGGATTCCTATTGCATCTGTCATGATTTTTGAGTGACCTCTTTTGATACCTCCACTTATATGTCCTCCAATTCTTTAAATCTCTCTAGATATTCTCTTGCTTTCTGAACAGAGTTCAATCGAAATATCTGCTATTGAAAAGTAAAAAGTCATGCTTTTTAGTCTGGAAAGATCTTTTTCTACTTTACTCTTTCAGTCGAAAAAGTATATTCATTTTTCTGTGTAAAACCCCGTTAAAATTTCTGTTAAAACAATTATGTGGTATTAAATTGCCACTGGAAAATTTGACCCTGTGCCTTCTTTCTAATAAAATGTACCAAAACATCCCTTGGAACATATCTAGTTCTGGCAAATCTAGAACATATTCTGTAAAATTTATAATTTTTTTCTGCCTCATTAATCTTCTATTCTTTATAAAAAAAGTTTGCTAGAGCTAATCTTCTCTATAATATGTTCATCAGAAGGCTCAGCAATTGCTCTACATCTCAAAGAAAAATTCCTTCACTTTTAATTCCAGTAGAACCAAGTTGTCTAATTCTCTTTCTAACTCTCGTCTATAAATCCTGTCTTGCTATCGAAAATCTCCACTTTGTGTCAGGTGCAAAGAATCAGAATCAAATGTTAAGTTCCAGCCAAACTAGATTTAGATCACTTGTGGGAATATAACAACTCCAGGCTGATTCCTCTCTTGACTCTGCCCCCAGGTTCTGCCTCTTCTTCTGATACACTTTGTTATTAATCTGTTTTACTTCTCCAGACCCTTTTTAACAGAGTTTTAAATCTTCCTGACTTCTTATTTCATCACTTCCTTCATCTTTATAAATCTTTCATCCCATCTCATTTTGAAAGCTTAGTGCCAACTAACATTTCAATCAAACCGTGAGTTTCATTTATAAAAGAAAATATAATTATTTTAGATGGAGGTTAAATGAAATGTTATTATAAAAAGGAGCAATAGCGAAGAACTGTAAAAAGAAAGTAAAATGTTTTTTGAAACTGATTTTAAATGAAGGCATTGTTTTAAGAATGGCTTGGGTGCAAGTAAAGCTTTTATTAGAGGCTATGTAATTTATACAACATAATACTGAATTTTAAAAAACCTGCTAGATAATAGTCCTAATAAAATGGGGAAAATAAGCCAGCTTATTTACTTAGAAAATCCAGATATCTGGAAAAAGTCTAATGCTGGGAAAGAGAGGAAGAGGATGACTGGTAGCAAGGTAAATGGATTTAATTACATGGCAATGAGTGCAACTTTGGAAAACCTGAAAGACCAAACTTAGGGATAAATAGTCATGGAGAAAATTTATCTATCTGGTTGGTAGGAGTTTTAAAAAAAGAGCCGTTGTTGCTTTTATGTTTTCAACCATTACTGATTTCTCTCTTTGTTTCCTTTCACTCATCTTTATATCTTACTGACATACAACACAAAGTTGTGACCTAGCCAACATGATAAAATTATTATTTGTCTGTCTTATCTAAATTCTGGTTGTTGCTCTCTTTAAACTTTCTGACTAACCTTTTGGCCTCTTGAGATCAATTTGAATTACTTCCTTTGGTTTACCGTATTGTACTTGCTTTTAGTATGCGGCCAAAGAAATTATCAAAATAAAAAACAAAGCAAGAAATGCATGTATACAAAGGGAATTTTTAAAAATGTGACATTTAAGATGTATATAAAGACAAAAAAAAAGATAAAGAAAAGACAAAGAGAGGAAAAGCAAGGGGAGAGGGCACCCTGGAAATTTATTTTATATTTACACTCCCATGCCTTTTAAATGTATTTATCATGGTTACAATCTGACAGTTTATATTTATTTTGATTGGTCTTGATATTGTTAGTTTAATAAGCTGAGTGTCCTAAACAAAATTACCATTTCTATCTACCTGGAATGTCAGCCAGCCATGTTGATTTGCAATATGGTATAATGTTAGTATTAAAAACAGAGACAGAATAAGTTTGTGATAAAGAAACAGAAAGTGTTATGTATGCAGGTTTGAATGTCATTGGTTTAGTTTGAACTGTTCTTGTAAAATGTCAGAAATGATTGGTTTAAAAAGTGCAGGAAAATCCTGCACTCTGATTGGCTGGCAACTGCGGCTGCTGGCTATAGGTAGCAGCCGCAGCCCAGCCAAATCGGGTCTGTTATGAGCTGTAGTCACTAATAAAATCTTCACTGAAGCACTTAGCGTCTGACTCTTCATGCAAACTTAACACTGGCAACGAAGGTGGGATCCTTCCTGAAGAGAAGATAACGCGGAAAACAAGCTGAGAGAGATGGCTGCGCTGAACACCCCCCCAGCCCCGTTCGATCCAACGGCAGAAGACTGGGACTCATACGCAGATCGTTTCCAAATGTATTTGGAGGGAAACGATCTCGCCGACATTTCCAAGAAGCGGAAGAGGATGGTCTTTCTCACGTACTGCGGTCCGGCAGTTTTCAAGATGGCGAAGGCATTGGCGGGAGCTGCAGACGTGAAGGTAATGGAATGGCCTGATTTAGAAAAGCTTTTAAGAGCCCATTACGCCCCACAAGTATTGTGCCTCATTAAGAGACACGAGTTTTACCGTCGGGATCAAGGGGAAAGCGAAAAACGTAAATGACTTCGTGGCAAGTTTAAGAGACATTGGGGTGCATGCGAGTTTAACAACTTGGAAGAGGCCATGGGCGATCGATTTGTTCTAGGCCTCAAAGACAAGATGCTTCAGAGCAAATTATTATTAAAACCTAAGATCACGTTGAAGGAAGCCATAGAAGAGGCCTCCTCAGCAGAAGCCACCAAGTCCTCAGCAGCAGCCATGAAGAAAATTAACAAGGCCTCAAGCCATCCTGATGTGGAAAAGTCCACAACAACTCATTCGAGCAAATAGATTCTGAGTCAGACTGTAGTGAGGTGGAGGAAGGAATTTATAGACTCAGAATGGAGAGGAAAAAGAAAGACCTGGGTAGAAAGAGGCAAGATTTTTACTGCAGAGGTTGTGGGGGAAGCCACCCCTGCACTGAATGCAAGTTTCTTGATACTATCTGCCTCCGTTGTGAAAATGGGGTCACCTAGCAAGAGTCTGCAAATCATCCAGAACTCCACCCCACAGAAGGAAGTTTCCTGACAAAGAATTCAATTCTAACAACTTCAGTGAGAAAATGGGGTGCAACACAGAAGCAAATGGGAAGAATGAAACTCATCAAACAGTCACCATTGGTCATTCTTCACCCTTAAGAAGCAGAAAAGTACATGTGAAGGTACTAATTGAAGGAAGGCCTTGCCAAATGGAAGTGGACTCAGGCTCCTATTTATCTATGGTGTCATGGGACACTATTCACAGACTACTCCCAAACATTCAGAAGAAACATTTCCAGAAGCAAGCAATGACTCTTAAAGACTACCAAGGGAACAAGATTCCAGTAGTTGGAACAAGAGAATTCAACGTGAAGTTCAAAGGCCACACCAAACATTTGCTCCTGACCATTGTGGACAAGGATTGCCCAAGCTTGCTGGGACTTGAGTGGTTCAATCCATTAGGCATCGAGGTGACTGGCATCAATCACGTGAGCAACACTGAATGGGAGGAGGCCTTGAAGTCTGAGTTTCCAGAGGTCTTCAGCGATGGATTGGGCAAGTATATGGGGACCCCTATCACTTTCAACCTAGATCCCAAGGTGCCCCCAATTCGTTTAAAGCCCAGAAGGGTCCCATTTGCCTTAAAGGAAAAAATTGATGCACAATTAGATAAACTAATAGCTCAAGGAGTTTTAGAGCCCACTGACCACTCAGATGGGAGACACCCATAGTCACACCAGTCAAGACTGATGGGTCAGTGAGAATCTGTGGAGACTATAAGGGGACATTGAACCATGCGCTTCAACAGAGCGCATATCCAGTTCCAGTGGTGCATCATTTATTACATTCATTTGGCAGGTGTACAATTTTTGCCAAATTGGATCTGGCCCAGGCATATCAACAACTAACAGTTGATGATGCCACTGCAGAGGCCCAAACCATTGTGATTCATAGAGGTGCCTTCAAATGTAAAAGGTTACAGTTTGGAGTAAGCGTGGCACCAGGCATCTTCCAAAGCCTTATGGAAAGGATGCTCCAAGGACTGCCAGGGGTAGTGCCTTACTTTGATGATGTGTTAATCTCTGCTGAAAATGACACTCAATTACAAGAGAGACTCAGGGAAGTCCTTACCAGATTCAAGAAAGCAGGGTTAAAAGTCAAGGAAGAAAAATGCACTCTTAGAACTGACAAGGTTGAGTTTTGGGCTACATGATTGACAAGCATGGCATCCACCCTACAGATGCCAAGGTTCAAGCAATCAAAGAAGCCCCTAGACCAAAATGCAAAACAGATTTGCAAGCCTTCCTTGGACTTATTAACTTTTATCACATGTTCCTACCTCAGAAGGCAACCATTGCAGAACCATTACACAGACTACTGGACAAAAAATCTGCTTGGGTCTGGGGCAGGAAGGAACAATCAGCATTTAACAGTATTAAAAGACTAATCACGTCTGATGCTGTACTGATACAGTTCTCTGAGAATCTGCCTGTTGTACTGACTTGTGATGCATCCCCTTTTGGAATGGGGGGTTGAGCCACAGGCTTCCCAGTGGGAGGGAAGCCCCTATTGCATTTTACTCTCGCACTTTGACCAATGCAGAGAGGAATTACAGCCAATTGGACAAGGAAGCTGTGGCAATTGTTGCAGCTGTCAAGAAATTCCATGAGTATCTATATGGGAGATCATTTACCATTGTCACAGATCACAAACCTTTGTTAGGCATTGTGGCAGGAGACAAACCTACACCCACTATCCTGTCACCAAGAATGCTGAGGCGGACTGAATTTCTTGCTGCTTATTCATACAAGCTCATCCACAAGCCTGGCAAAAACATTGGCCATGCTGATGCCTTGAGTCGCTGCCCACTTCCGTTTCACACTGAGGATGTTGAACTTGAGGCACACCTTTTTCCTAGAAACTGTTGCCAAGCTTCCAGTACAGCTGCTGAAATTGCCAGAGAGACTGCCAAAGACACTTTATTGGCTCCTGTTATAGGCTGGATTAAGAAAGGTTGGCCTTTTCAAGATCTACCTCACCTTGCCCAACCTTTTAAATCCAGGCAAACTGAATTATCTGTATTAAGAGGATGTATTTTGTGGGGTAACAGGGTGGTTATTCCTGCAAAACTGCAAAAGAGGTTTTGGAAATGTTACATGAGGGTCATCCAGGTATTGTAAGGATGAAGGGATTGGCCAGGAGTTATGTATGGTGGCCAGGTATTGACAAAATAGTTGAAAACTGGGTTGCATCTTGTCCCAACTGTCAGGTAGTCAGGCCTGCCCCACCTCTCGCCCCCACACAGGAATGGGAAAGTCCTAGGGGCCCATGGTCTAGGATTCACATTGATTTCGCAGGCCCTACCAGAGGGCACACCTTCCTTATTATAGTAGATGCATATTCCAAATGGCTAGAGGTCATTCCTATGGCATCCACCACAACTGATGCTGTCATCAAGCAGCTTAAAAGCTTTTGTAACCCACGGGTTACCTGATGTTCTTGTCTCTGACAATGGCCCTCAATTTACATCCAACCTTTTTGAATCCTATCTAGCACAACAGGGTATCAGACATGCCCTGACTGCCCCTGGGGCACCCTTCGGCTAACAGCCGGGCTAAACACATGGTACGTTTTACCAAGGAAAAGCTTCAGCAATTGGGTCCTGGGGACATCACTGAGAAAGTTGAAAAACTTCTTAGTGTTCAGCACATCACTCCTAACCCATCAACTAACTTATCCCCAGCAGTGTTGCTGATGGGTAGGAAACTTAGGTCTCCCCTTGACCGCCTTCATCCCACTTACGCACCCAACGCACCACCAGATTCCACTAGCAAAGTTCACACGCTCAGTGTGGGTGATTCTGTTTATGCTAAGAACTTATGGGTGAACCTTCATGGATTCCTGCTGAAATAACTCAAATCACAGCCCCTCGTTCTTACAGGGTGCAAACAGAGGATGGAGTCCTCTGGATCAGGCACATTGACCAACTTAGATCCAGATTACTTCAGGAACATCGCAATTGTTCCTCTCTAGTTCCCATACCTAATGCCTTTTCTAGGGGGGAAGGGGAGGAGCCTGAGGATAATCAGCAAGCAAGAATTAATCCCGTGTGTAATGAGCCATTACGACAGGAACCACCCCAAAACCTGTCACAATGCCAAAATCCATCCTTACAAGTGGAAGATTGCACATCACTACCTGACTTGGGTGCTGACATTGGTTTGGAGGTGGGTTGGGAGGAGAGACCAGATTGTAACAATCAAACAGGGTCTTCTTTCACTGGAAGCCCTAGTAGGGAAATATCAACAGACACATTTCCTCTCTCACTGGGTGAGAACATTAAAACTTCTGAACCACGAAGGTCTCAACGTACACGTAAGAGCCCCACCTATTTAAAAGAATACATTAGATAGGTTGGGGTTTGAGTATGGACTGAACCTAGTGGGGAGGGGTGTTATGTATGCAGGTTTGAATGTCATTGGTTTAGTTTGAACTGTTCTTGTAAAATGTCAGAAATGATTGGTTTAAAAAGTGCGGGAAAATCCTGCACTCTGATTGGCTGGCAACTGCGGCTGCTGGCTATAAGTAGCAGCTGCAGCCTAGCCAAATCGGGTCTGTTATGAGCTGTAGTCACTAATAAACTCTTCACTGAAGCACTCCGCGTCTGACTCTTAATGCAAACTTAACAGAAAGTAAGGCAGCTTCATTTAAAATTGGCTTGGTCTCAACAATATCTGTTTGGTTTATGAAAGAAAAATAAGTTGGCAACTAGGTGCACTTAATATACTATTTATGGTCAGCATTTAAACCTGTTTTCAGAAAGGTAGCTTGGTTACAAATAGTAATTTTATGTACACACTAAGTAACAGTTACATATTGCTAACATAATTGCTGTAGAGCTTAGTTTAGAGATATTGCATTCCTTGGTGATCAATTTCTTATAACATTTAGTTAACTTTCAAAAATATTCTCTCTCCTTTCCTTCTTCACAGGAATATATTGTAATGGAAGTTTTGATCAGTTTGCTTGCTGGCCTCATTCGCCACCAGGAAATGTATCTGTTGCTTGTCCATCTTACTTACCGTGGCTTAAAAATGGTAATGCAAACTTGGAAACCTGCTAAATTGTAATGCACTATATAAGTTTCCTTCCCTTTTGGAGTTTTATATTGGGTACACCATGACCTAAGATGAAATTCTTCTGTACTAATAGTTTCTGGTCGCTTTTGGAGAAATAACTAAATTACAGCCTGATTCTGCTATCATCAGTAGAGACTATAGCAATTATAAAAGCAGTGGTATTAAGATCTGGAACTTGATTATCTTCCTACATTTGCAACAGTCCCTAAAACTGAACATCTAAGGCTATAGATTTGGGATGAGGCACCCCTGTCTTTCCAGATGTCCTGAACTGCAGGTCCCATCATCTTTTACCACTAGGCCTGCTAGCAAAATTGGGTGGAGTTCAGCAGTCTTTGGAAGTAATGTACCTATAACTGTTGCAATAGGAGTAATTGTGTCATTTCTTAGCAGGTGCTAAGTATGGAATGGCATTCTACAGTTATATTTTCACATCTATGCCAATGCAAAGTTCTCTTTAGGCAAAACCAGTAGTTCTGTGTGCTTAACATGGCAAATCTGGAGTGATTTTCTTAGGATCTTAGCTGATGCTTAATATAACCAAATGGGAAGACATTCCACCACCACCCAGAAGCAGAATACAAGATCGATACATTCACATTTTTATTTCTAGTGAAAAGGAAGATAAGTAGCAGAACTAGAAAGACTTTTGTTGATCAGATGAATGATCAGTTGGCTGTGTTCACGCAAGCATAATCATAATAAAATGATTGTGACATCAACTGATGGAAACTATATGAAACAATCTAAAAATCATGGCAAACAGAAAAAAGTGTTCCTATGTCTTCAAATATAATTGTTTTGGTGAGAACTGTTCATGATCAGCTGTGCTTAGGAAAGAGATACATTTGAAGGAAGGATGGATGCCTTAAATTACCCATGGATATTACATCAAAAGATTGAAGAGATGGAGAGACCTTTTTGACCAGAAATCTATTTCCATAGAAAAAGACCCCAATTATGTTAAATCAATTAATGCTTTCTAACCTCAAATGCAATTTGTTTAAAGCATGACAAAGATATTAAAAGCTATTTAAAGAAATACAATCTTATCCCAAGGGTTTAGGCTTTTAAAAATATTTAAAAATAGGGAAATGTGCAGATTTGGCAGTGTTAATCCACTGAGAAATATTAAGCTTTCTACAGTTACCTCCCAAATAAACAGGCATTACAAAGAGCTGCCCTATAGAAAGCCAAGTCTCCTTTTTTTGGTCTTTCCAGCATGGGATGAAAGGGTGACAGCAATAAACCAGGGCTGAAAAATGAAATGCATGGCTTGACCTTTGAGCTTGTGTCTGTTTACTTTTAGGAAGTGCAAGAAACGTATACAGAGTCTGCTTGGATCAAGGGATTTGGCAAAACATCGAAAATACAACAGAGATTTGGAATAACCGCTCAGAATGCCTTGAGGAGAATCATTTCAAAGTAAAAGTAAGCAGGCTCATCTTTTATGGGAGACATGTCCACTATTTAAGCTTCTCTGGAAATCCTCTTTTGGCCTACTGGGTATCTGCTTTTGGCCTAATGAATATAGACTAGGTGAAACTTGGCTTAATGCCAGTAACTGTGAGAGGGATCTTGGAATCCTAGTGGACAGCTATTTAAATATGAGCCAACAATGTGTGGCAGCAGCCAAAAAAGCCAAAGCAATTCTAGGCTGCATTAATAAAGGGATAGAGTCCAGATCAAACAGAGTTCTAGTATTGCTTTACAAGGTTTTAGTAAGACCACTTGGAATATTGCATCCCATTTTGGTCACAATACAATACAAAAAAAATTGTTGAGATTCTTCTCTGCAGAGAAGAGTAACAAACATGATTAAGGGTTTGGAGGCTGAAATATACAAAGAATGGTTACAGGAACTGGGGATGAATGAAAAGAAGGACTGGTGGGGTGGGGTGGAGTGGGGTGTCAAACTATTTTCCAAAGCACCAAAAGGCAAGGCAAGAAATAATGGTTGGAAAGAAACCAAGGAGAGAATTAACCTAGAACTAAGATGAGAATTCCTAACAGTGAGAGCAATTGGAATAGCTTGCTCCATCACTGAAGGCTTTCAAAAAGAGACTGAACAATTATTTGTCTGAAACAATATAGGGTCTCCTGCTTGAGCAGTGGGCTGGACTAAAAGACCTTTGAGGTCCCTTCCAACTCTATTATTCTATGTTCTGTCTTATTTGATACAGTGATTACAGCTCACCTAAGATGCAACTTACCTTGCATGAAAATGGGTAGCATTTGTTTTAGCAAAGAGGGTTAGCATGATTTAGACTGGAGGCTTAAGGGAGTCCCTCTCCCTCTCTCCTTTGGGATTCCAGACTACAGAGTTTATTCAAAAGAAGCACATCAAACTAATCTGAGAGACAAGACATGAATACACTCAGCAAGATTCCACATTTGATTTAATTTCCTTATTGACTATACAGCCTCCTTTGAGAATTTGCATACTGGGTTTCTGTACCCCAAAGAAGCCTAACTTGTAATGATTTTTTACAAGATGAGTTCAAAAGTATAGTTTTAATAATGTTATGGCTCCTAGGTACAAAATATAGAAACATTCAGGAACATGCACAGTGATTAAATAGCACATATGATCTATTTTCCACAATGGTCCTATATAAAGAAGAGGGGAAGTCAATATAGAATGGAGGTTTGATTAAGAAAACAAAATAAACAAATCTGTCTTATACAGATACAGAAAGAGAGGGAGGGAGAGGGAGGGAGGAGAGAGAGAGAGTGAGTATTGCCTTTTTATGATGAAGAATTTTTCTTTTGTTAGCAACACAATAATTCTTACTGACATCCATTGCGCAGCATGTTTTAATGCTTTCTCCGCTGCAGTTATGAATGACAGATATAATAGAATCCCTCTAGTGCTTAAACAATGTCCTTGTTCCTCTGGTGAACCTGAAACTCTAGAACATGTTTTTGTAAAGCATGAATTATATGTCCAACTGCATATTCAATTAATTTGTCCTTGAATGGAAAGAATGCCTAGCCACCCTGAAGTTTTCTTAAATGACAGAATTCTGAAATCACACTTTTAATTGCTAGGCTTTGTGTCCTAGCCATAAACTGCATCATATCCAGTTTTGTTAATAGAAGTTCACCACGCATTAAAATATTAAAATGTTATTATATTTTTGGGATTATATTTGGGTTGTTTTAACTTATGTTTATAATGGTTTTGACCATCATAAAATTTAATTGACTGCTATTAGCTCCTGTTTTTGAGTTTCCTGTGTCCTGGCACTTTGGAGCATGTAAGGAGCTGTCATTGGAGAAGCAATAATCAAATATAGCATTCTGTTTCAATTACTGGCTGCTAAGTGTTTCTCTAAATATGGCAGGAAGTGGGTGGTTACCTCCTTGTTTGTAACATTAGGCGATCAGAATTGTTTCTTAATATGATACCTCTGATTGCCTTCTTTTTTAAAAAAAATCCTGTTAGTAGAAAAGCCCAAGAATTAAAAAAGATAGAGGGATAGAGAATGAAATGGAAATGGACTCAAAGTGATTTACAATAAGGGTAATAAACCAGAGGTATTGCAGCTGAAATTTCAGAGTGAACTTCAAGGAAAGGGCCATGGAGAGTGAATTACAGTCATTTGAATTACTGTATTCCCTCTATGAGAGAGATGGGTAGTTAAGAATTTTGATAAATGGATGGATGGATGGATGAATGAATGATGACCAGGTTATGAGTGATGGTACTCACTCAGGTAGACCAGGGATGCCTAAAACTTTGTCAACACAGTAGTAGATGTTTTGGGAACTCACATATATCTGATATTTGTTAATTTATTTCCCCCAGGAAAACTTGACTACATTAACTATGTTGGTTCTTTTTGTTTCCAGTCAGAAGACCTTGCATTGTTTATGGTGCTTGAAAAACTTTCTACTGTGGGATATTCTATTTCTCTTGTTTCTCTTGTCTTAGCATTCATCATTCTGCTGTTATTTAGGTCAGTATAACCATTTTCTTTTTCAGTAGAATATGGTCTGTTTTAACTATTCATTAGAATATTTTATTTATTTGATTTATGCATCACCACATATGTTAGAACAGAGAAGGAGATGATGTCAGACCTTCCCAAAGGATTTCCCTTGATCACAGACTATTAAATATACAAAGAAGTAAAAAAATGTCTTTCTACAATGGCCAAATTAGATATTAACAAAGGAAAAATAGATGAGGGAACCTTTCAGGAAGAATTTGGAGAGGGTCAGAAGAATGAATTACAAAATTATAAATATTACTTAAACAATGAAAAAAATGTTTTTCATATCTCATGCCTTAGTAAAATAATTGTTTTTGATGACACTCAATAACATATCAAATATTATATATGTGTGTGTGTGTGTGTGTACATACATACATACATACATATATATATACATATACATATACATACATACATACATACATATATATATATATATATATATATATATATATATACCTTATCACCCAAATTTTTTGGCCAATAGTATTTGCATCCAAATTAAATCATCCTTCCTCAAATAAGTCTGTGACAGTCATGACTAGTTTGCAAATGTCAGCCATTGAGAATCAACACTGAAATTAAAAGAATTGCTGAGGAATCACTGCATTCGGTTGTTTATTTATTTAGGACCCCTTGTGGTGCAGTGGTTAGAATGCAGTATTGCAGACTAACTCTGCTCAGAGCCTGACTTCAATCCTGTGGGGGCTCAAGGCTGACTCAGCCTTCCATCCTTCCAACATTGGCAAAATGAGGACCCAGATTGTTGGGGGCAGTAGGCTGACTCTGTAAACCATCCAGAGAGTGTGGTAAGCTCTCTGGGATGACATATAAGTCTAAGTGCTATTGCTATTACTGTAAACAAATATTTACTACCAAGCCAGCCAGGCAAATTCTCAAGTTTAATGGAATAATCTTATGCAGCTCAGCTTAGTTACCAGCAGTGGTGGGATTCAAAAATTTTACTACCGGTTTTTGGGTGTGGCTTGGTGGGCATGGCTTGGTGGGCATGGCAGGGAAAGGATACTGCAAAATCTCCATTCCCACCTACTCCAGGGGGAAGGTTACTGTAAAATTCCCATTCTCTCCTCACCTCACTAACCTGCTTTCCTGAACAGGGCAACAAAAGAAGATCCAGATGATCAGCTGGGACTTGGGAGGCAGAGAGTAGATGGGGGTGGGGCCAGTCAAGGGTGGCATTTGCCAGTTCTCCAAACTACTCAAAATTTCCACTACCAGTTCTCCAGAACTGGTCAGAACCTGCTGAATACCACCTCTGGTTACCAGTTATCCTCACAGACACTTTAAATACAAGCAAACAACCCTACCATGAGTTCAAGAGTGAAGATTGTTAGTAAAATCCATTGATAAATGGAACAACTGGATTCCTAAATTACAATTAAAATTTTGTTACCAAGAATAGGACAGTACAGATTGTAATGAGAGGAAAGGAGTGGAGAGAATCCAAACTCTTTCAAATCATTTGATGAACAGAATTATAACTGACCCTGAAAAACATCCTGAAACTCATGTACTTGGTTCAGTTCCATTGCAATTTGCATTGTATGATTTTATGTTCACACATAAAAGCAATGAACATCAAATACTGAGCTTGAGAAAGTAGAATAACCAGCAGAACTTTGCCTAAAAGATTTAATATGCTTACTTGATGGCAAGAACATTATTCTTTTTTTTAAAAAAATGAACTTTGACTGTGTTAAATATTACAATGATGTGTTGAGTACATTTCACAAAGCCATCAAAGCCTTGAGATTCATGTTGTGTTTGAATTATCCTACATCATATCAGTAATGAACCAAGTAATAATAGGCACATAATACATGAGTAACATTAATAAGCTGATACAAGATAAAGTTGTAGCAAAGACTTTAACGAGAGGCCACTTAATGTAATGAAGTGTATAGTCTGGAGAATCAGAACAGAAAGAGCAGGAAAAATGAAAAAGAAATCTTAATAGTTTCACATGGGGATTGGTTTGTTTTGATACCTTTGAGCCAATCTTGATTCCTGCTGCTACCTAAAAAAAAGTCCCTGCAGTTTTCTTTGCAATAATTTCAGAAGTAGTTTGCTTTTTCCTCGGTCTGGGAGAAAGAAACTGGTCCAAGGTCATGCAGCTGGCTTCATGCCTAAGACGAGACTAAAACTCCCAGTTTCCATGTTTCTAGTCTGGTGCCTTTAATCATTACGCCAAACTGGCTCTCATATGAAAATACGAGGCAGTTTTAAACAGGTATGGCTTAATAAAAATATGCCATGGAATTAAGTCTTCAACCTTTCTCCAACGCTTATTTCTAACATTGTACTTTGTACTTTGCTCTGTTCTTCAGTATGGCATGAAGGGTGTTGTTGTTGTTTTTCATCATTTTAGTGTTTTAGTTATTCCAAAGTTTATTATATAAACATGCCGATATAATTCATGAAGAGTACAGCAATCATTTAGGAGACTGGAGGCTAAAGCATACAATGAACAGTCGCAGGAACTGGGCTTGGCTAGTCTAGTAAAGAGAAGGACCAGGGGAGACATGATAGCGATCTTCCAATATTTGAGGGGCCGCCACAGGGAGGAAGCGGTCAAGCTATTTATAAAGCACCCGTAGGCCAGACAAGGAATAATGGATGGAAACTGAACAAGGAGAGATTTAACCTGGAAATAAGGAGAAAGTTTCTGACAGTGACAACAATCAACCAATGGAACACCTTGCCCTCGGAAGTTGTGGGAGCGCCATCACTTGAGACCTTCAAGAAGAGATTGGACTGCTATTTGTCAGAAATGGTGTAGGATCTCCCACTTGGGCGGGGGGTTGGACTAGATGACCTACAAGATCCCTTCCAACTCTGATTATCTGTTATCTGTTATTTCATTTAAAGGGCCAAGTATTTGGAAGGAAGCAGGCTGTCTTGTAATGATTGTTTATGATCCTTGGTTAGATAGCAGACAAATAAGGAGAATGCTTCAAAGTTGCAGAAACATGACAAACATCAGGCTTTTTCTATATACAATCTACAATTTAGGCACATTTTGTTGTAACTGTTTCACTAATGCTTTTCAAAATATGTTAATTCCTTGTGGATCATTTCTAGTCAACATAACTCCTTCGTGCCAGACTATTGCATAATTTCTGAGTTTTGCTCTCTTTTACACAATTTCCATTTTGGTGAAATTTATAGAAATCACAGCTATTTATTGTAAACGAGTCATGGGTATGGAAAGAATATTCTTAGATTAAAATGTACAGATGAACACTCTCATAGTTGGATTTTATGAATTTTATGTAAGGATATTTTCATAAAAATCTCAAATCTCCTTATTTTTTAGTATTTAGTATTATATTACCTTTTAGTACTAGATCAAGCTTCAATTTCATTGTATCACTTTTTGCTCTGAATTGGGCTAACCTTAAAGTGAAAAGTTAAAAAAGCCTTGGTGGTGCAGGCTGTTAAATGCCTAGCACTTAATTTCAGCTGCCTGCAATTAGTGCAGGCTCGAATTCCACCAGGCTCAAGGTTGACTCAGCCTTCCATCCTCTCAGGGTAGGTAAATTGAGGACCCAAGATTGTTGGGGGCAATAAGCTGACTTTGTAAAAATGCTGCTTAGTAATAAGCAGGCATATACAATGGAATGAAGGCTATTGCTGAGCGCATTGGGTTGTGCTCCAAAAATTGTAAGCCGCCCTGAGTCTCCAGAGAAGGGCGGCATATAAATATGAATTTAAAAAAAAGATCCAGAACCAAGGAACAAATTTAATGTTTAATGTTACTGAACTCTTGTAGACTTTTGGAGTGATGAGTGGTCACTGGTGAGTACTGATGACTTTGATTCCAACTGCAACACTTGTTGCTCTGGTTTTGCTCAGTCCTGCTCAGTTTTATATATCTGCATGCATTTCTTAAGAAAAAAAATAGAATTTTAAAATACTGCAAAGTTGACATTTTGATTGCAATCATCAACATTATTATACTCTCAGCTAAACAGCTATCTTTTCATTTGCTCTGTTCAGACTTGAAGAACATTTTCCAGTACATAAACAGCAGCAGGAATGTCTTGCAAATAATAATTATTTTGTTTTAAATCAATAATTATTCTTACTATGCATAAGACAACACAGATCCTCGGGAGGGGAAGGAGATGCATAGTGAAGTCACTCACTGTCTAGCAAATTATACCTGAACCATTCCTCTATTAGGACTCTTCCACAATACAGTACATTAATTTGTCTTAATTGACCTCTGGAATCTGGTTATGTTGCAAATAAGAGCTTTCACTTGTCAAACACAGGAATATTAATGTGATTATATTATGATAGGAGTTCTCAAGTAGTGCTAAAAGTCTGAGCTTTTTGAAATGATGATTTCATTTCCCCCACCCTTTAAAATGCCTGAACCCTCACAATTGCTGCTGTACTGGGAGCATATAAGAGAAGAACGCAATGGAAGAAAGTTTGAACAGGCAGGAACAGGATTATGAACATCTGAGTCCTGGTGGTCCTTGACTTATGACCACAATTGAGCCCAACATTTATGTTGCTAAGTGACAAATTTGTTAAGTGGGTTTTGGTCCATTTTACGACCTTTCCTGCCACGTTTATTAAGTGAATCACTGCAGTTGTTAAATTAGTAATACAGGCGTTAAGTGAATCTGGCTTCCCCATTGACTTTGCTTGTCGGAAGGTCACAAAAAGTGATCACATGACTCCTAGACACCGCAACCATCATAAATATGAGTCCGTTGCCAAGCGTCTGAATTTTGATCACGTGACCCATGGGGATGCTGCAATGATCATAAGTGTAAAAGAATGGTCATAAGCCATTTTTTTCACTGTGGTTGTAACTTCGTACAGTCACTAAATGAACTGTTGTGAGTCCAGGACTACCTGTAAATCCTATCACCATTTGATCACCTTATGGAGGGAATGGTGCCCTATGGGATTCTTTGAAATGGAACCTTTGAACAGAAGGGAATTTGTGCAGCAACTGGGAAAAACTGATTATGTTGGGAGGAGGACACAACATTAGGAGCCCCAGTGGCACAGTGGTTAGAGTGCAGTACTGCAGGCTACTTCTGCTGACTGCCAGCTGACTGCAATTTGGCAGATCGAATCTCACCAGGCTCAAGGTTGACTCAGCCTTCCATCCTTCCAAGGTGGGTAAAATGAGGATCCCGATTGTTGGGGGCAATATGCTGACTCTGTAAACCACTTAGAGAGGGCTGTAAAGCACTATAAAGCAGTATATAAGTCTAAGTGCTATTGCTATTGCTATCAGGGGAATAAAAGTCCTAATCTAAATCCTTGGTACGCAGAATATGTCAAATGCCATGAATTTGCTTTTTCAGCAAAGACATCTGAAACAAAAGAAATGTTAAAAAGTTATGATGTTTATGTAATTATTCATCAAGCACATTAAATTATATTAAAGTAGTTAGAATATCTTTGCAATCTCCAAGGCATGTCACAACTTTTAAGCACTCCTAATGTTTGGAAATTGAAAGTTGAAACATTTGACACACTCTAGCTGTGGCATCATATACAGTTTCACCTGCCACACAACTAAGCTAAGAATCAACTTAAGTCAACCTAAGAGCTGTGATGGTGCAGTGGTTAGAATGCAGTACTGCAGGCTACTTCTACTGATTGCCAGCTGCCAGCAGTTTGACAGTTCGAGTCTCACCGGCTCATCCTTCCATGCTTTACAGTGCTTTACAGCCCTTTCTAACCTACCTCGGAAGGATGGAAGGTTGAGTCAACCTTGAGCCTGCTGAGATCCAAACTGCCAAATTGCAGGCAGTCGGGAGTCAGCAGAAGTAGCCTGGAGTACTGCACTCTAACCACTGTACCACCATGGCTCATAAGTCTAAGTGCTAAGTAAACAGTCCAGTAAAATCCTTCATGATCAGGCCACCCTCATCCCCAAAGAAGAGTATAGTTTCCCAGTCATATCAGGAAAAGAACACATTGCTCTTCTGATAAAACTATAACTAACTTTGGCATATTCTTATTCTTAGATTATGTTTTTCTTCCCCTTCAGGAAACTGCATTGCACGAGAAACTACATCCATATGAATCTCTTCGCTTCGTTTATCCTCCGAGCTGCAGGAGTTCTAATAAAAGACAGCATAACACGCAGTACTTACAAGTTTCTTTCTTCAGAGTCTGAAATGCCAGCTGATGAAAGTGGATGGATTTCTTCCTTGAGTCCAGAGGTATTGCAGCAGGCAGTGTTCATATTAAGTGACTGAAGCAGCAAGAATGATGTCTGTTGTTCCCCACATATATTTTTAAATTCAGAAGCAATAAAAGTTGCAGGGTTATATTTTCTAGCTACATTCATTCATAGCATTTATATGATGCTCATCCCGTGTTTACCGCCTGAGAACCAGTGGCTAATTTTAAGCAACAATAATTGATGTACAAAGGAAAGGTCAGGAAGCAGATTAAAATGGTTTTTGTCTTTATAGACTACTATTTTGCGAACCCTCAGAAAAAACTAGCAATAGCAATAGCAGTAGCACTTAGACTTATATACTGCTTTATAATGCTTTATAAGTGGTTTACAGAGTCAGCATATTGCCCCCAACAATCTGAGTCCTCATTTTACCCACCTCAGAAGGATGGAAGGCTGAGTCAACCCTGAGCCTGGTGAGAATCAAAGTGCTGGCAATCGGCAGAATTAGCCTGCAATACAGCATTCTAACCACTGAGGCAACACAACACAATAAATTAAAACATGATATCCCAAAATGAGGCAGTTTAAAAGAAGGGAGAAAGAAAGAGGAACAAAATTCAAACACTAAACTTCTGAATGAATTTTCAACAGACCTGCTTAATATTAGCAACACTTTACCCCTTGGACTTGAAATGTAACATCTGTCCTATTGTTTCCAGACAAGTAGCATGTATTCTTGCAGCCAATAAACTCAAGGGCAAAATAAGTTAATCCCTACTGGGATTCTGCACAGTGTTATTCTTCTTTTTTGTCTCATTTTTGCAGAAACTAGCCTTGTGCAAAATGGGTCCTCTTTTCATGCATTATGTCGTTGGAGCAAATTCTTACTGGCTTCTAGTGGAAGGAATTTACCTCTACAGGCTATTAGTAGCTACTGTGCTGTTTGAGAAACATCAGCTGTTGAGATACATCTTCATTGGATGGGGTAAGCTTGGACTTTTCCAAGGAGAAGGACTTGGTTAATAGACTAAAAGGAACATTGTCCATGGGGTCGCAATGGGTCGGACATGACTTCACAACTAACAACAACAACAGGGTTTACATCTTTCAGTCAGTTTCATGATTGGTTCAGCTATTCGGCTGGGATGAGTCAAAACTAATCTTCAGTTTATTACCTGTTTATTATCCTGTTGAAAATATTTCAGTCAGCATAGGAAGCTAAATTTGCTCTTGATTTTTACATCCAATGGTTAGATAAATGCAGTTCTTGAAGTTTACTGCTGCCATTATTTGCTTGGAGACTTTCAAAGTACACACAAACCAGAAAGCAAATATCTATGAACATATTTGTTGAGTGGGAAAAAGGTTTTTTTTTTTACAAGGAGAAACTCTAAGAAAAAGAAAATTATTGAGGACATTAGCCTTTCCTTTATTTACATAACTAGTGATAATCCCTATATCTCAGCTATCCTTGTTATACTGATTTAATAATATATTAGACTGTGAAGTTGTGGAAAAAATAGAAGAGGGCAATAGTAAATCAAGCAAACTAGAAGAACTGTTTTTAACTCAAAAGACTTGATATTCTCAGAAATTATACTAGGCCTTGTCATATAACAATATCCACCTTTTATTTTTCCTTTCAGGTTTTCCAGTTTTGTTTGTAGCTCCTTGGGGAATATTAAAATACCAATTGGATCATAATGTAAGTTACTGTCTTAAATGTTCCCTTAATCTGTTTCATTGTTTCTTTTCTTGCCTTTTTTGTGCCAATAGAAAGAAGAGCCTTTTGTTTATTTTCCCACAGTGTTTAGACTAAAGATGATCAACCATTTGTTATGGCAGCTACATTGCTAGGCAATAAGAAAAAAATGTGTAGCGTCCTAAATGCATTCTTGATTAAAGGCATAATTTTATCTTTTAAAAATATGGCAACAAGAAAAGTTAGAATGCAGCAAAAATAGCTTCTATGGCCTACTCTAGATTGAAAGAGGAGCAGAAAAAAGGACAGAAAAGAAGAAATGGCAAGAAAGGACAGAAATTTTCATCATGATAAAACAGAAATCAGAATGCAAAGTTATATACAGCACTGCCACAAAGGTATCTTAGGCTGTGAATAGTCCTAAACAAATGGCAAGACATTGAAATTAGAGTCAGTGCATGTCTAACAGCTGACTAGCTGGGCTTTGGCCATACTTAGAGTTGGGCTAGAACACCAAATGTGATAAGATAATTCTTGTGAATGGTAAGGATGCTTGTAGACGTTGAGTGGGCGTGATTTCAATGGAACAGTACTGGGAGCTTGATATATATACTCTTCTGAGTGTTTAAAGGAAGGGAAGAATGTAACCAACAGCTCTTAGGCTCTTCATTCTTAATGTTAAACCACTCTGGATTCCCGGGATAGGCAATGTTTGGCTCTCCAGATATTGTGAACAACTCCCAACATCCCAACATCCCATGGAAATATGGCTTATGCTAAAAAATGTGGGGAATTGCAATTCAGTATCATCCAGAGAAAGAAGATTGTCTGCTTGTGTCCTTTTCTACGAAGTTAAGGGGTTGTAATTCTGCACTGTTCTAATCTGGAAGTAGACTCCGTTGTATTTAATTTGTCTTATTTCTAAGTAGTATTCATGGGATCTTAAAGTTTAGAAATATCCAATAGGAGAAAGGTTCTTTTAAAAAAATATCATTATTATTCTTCACTCAATCTTCCATTGGCAATCTCCATTCCCATTATAAATAAGAAATTGTGTTATAGTCTGCTACAGTCAAGATCATCAGAGAGATATTTTTCTTTTAAAGGCTAAAAAAAGGGAGGGGAGAATTTGGGATTTACATAATAACAGAATGACCGAGTTGTACGGGACCTTGGAGGTCTTCTAGTCCAACCCCTTGCTCAGGTAGAAACCATTTGTTAGAAACCAAGAAAGGTTAGTGTTGATACAATTCTTCCTTCCAAAATCCATGTAGTTGCATATCAAGTTTAATTTTAATTTCTAAAATGTTGCAGAACTGAGAACAAGTTTTGACTCTAAAGTGTGCCAAGGATATACCATTTTTATATTATCATCCTTGTGAAGTCTAGTGGTATTGTTGTGGTTAGCTGGCAGCAGATGAGGACAGCTAAGGAGAGCGAGGACTCAGATGAGGGGCCAGGACCATTGGGGAGTGGACTGCTGCCTTCAGAGATTGTGGGGGCTGGCAGCAGTGATGAGGAGGTTCCTGAGGAGCCTGTGCCAAGTGCGTGTGTGCACAGGGTTGCTCGCAGGAAAGAGCAGCTGCAGCAGCACAGGTGACTCAGAAGTAAGGCTGCAAGGTAATGGCCCCTCCTTCAAGAAGATAAAAGCCAGCTGTGAAGCGAACGTTCTTTGTAGGAAGCAAAGACGTTTTGAAACTCCAGCCTCATGGCCATTGCAGTATCTTAGTTGGTATTTGAAGGCTCTTGTGTTGAAGGCTCTTGTCTAGGTAACCTTATCTGTTATTTTTGGCAGCCTCGCACAGTTTTGGCAAGGGTCGTGTTTATCAAAGTTAATTAGTTTGCAGCAGCCTTTTAACCGGGGATGTGTAAGAATCATTAAAAGGTTCCTGTTCCCTTTGGTTTGTGTTTGTTTTATTGGACAAGGGTTTGGGTCAGAACAGGTATAAAAATCTAGATGGCACTTTGTACACTATGCCCCAAACAATTCTCATGAAATGGAAATCAGTCCATTGCTGTGTTTTGAATACTTTGAAGGACTCCTGACTCCTCCTCTTCTTGCTATTGATCCTCTGGTCCATAACACTATATTCCTTTCCACCAGAAAAGTGATGGATGGCTATCACATTCTGAATCAGGTGTCAGAGATTCAGAATAATTTCTAACTTAAATGATTCTAGGTCCATCCCTCTACAACATGGATGTCAAACTCATGACATGACTTTGTCATCATGTGACGTATCATGACTTTTTCCCCCTTTGCTAAAATGGGGGTGGGCATGGCCAGCCCGTGATGCATCTGGCCCACAGGCTGCAAATTTGACACCCCTGCTCTACAATGAATAAATGAGTTCAATTTCAGAAGTTCTGAAGGAATCTCAAGAGGAAGGCTGGAGTGCTAAGTTTCTTTTAAAATTGTGG
>CM019149.1:129200963-129264566 GCA_009733165.1 Naja naja | reverse complement strand
CAGCCACAAACCAACACCGGACCCAAAATAACACATGATGCCACCACCAATCTCCTTCACCAGACTCAAACCCAAGCCCACGCCACAGATGAAAGGCAACCACCATCCAGAAACCAGACCATGGCTGCAACACCAGCTGCTACCCCCTCCAACCCCAAACTAAGCAAACTGACACACGCTATAAACACATAGCCAGACCTCAAACTCGAGCCAAACCAAGGCCCAGAATGCCACATCACAGCCTTCCACCCAGGATACTACATCAGAACTCAGGAGATACAAAACATCTGGAGGTTGCAGCACAGACAACGACCCAGGAGATTACAGCACCACACCCAGGACATCACAACAATAGAACTCAGAAGGTCATCACACAGCCCATTACCCAGGTCGTTACAACACAAAAGGCTGAGAGACACACCTCCAGCACCTCAGCCACACAGGGTCTCAGGAAAAAGCCATCCAATCTGCATACATCAACTCCACAAACCAATCAAAAGTAACAACACATCCAACTCTAGAGTTTAAAAGGAAAAACAGCCACGATCACACACTTCTCCCAGGAGAACGAAGCTGAAGAAGACACCAGCCTGAAGATGACGGATGAGATTTCGTCAAAGCGTTGCCAAGGTATTCTCAACCTTACACGGGACAAGACCGAATACACCAAGACCTACATACCTTTACCGTGAAAATCTAAAACAAATAATATATATATATATATATATATATATATATATATATATATATATATATATAAAATAAAAAATAAATAAAAAATAAAATTATTTTTTAATATTAAATTTATATTTAATACAAAAAATTTTTCATATTAAATATATTATCTTTTTTAAAAAAAATCATATTAGTGGTCCTCAGGATTTAAAATTATGAGTTTGGTGGTCCCCGAGGTCAAAAGGTTGGCGACCCCTGTTCTAAGGGGCTGTCACAATATTAAAGCACTCTTTTTATTGAACACATTCCTGTCACAGCTACCCAGATAATAACCAGCCATTATGTGCTCCAGCAACAAGCTTGAAATTATTCATAAAGAATACCATGATTGTCAATGTGTTGTTAAATGCCTGCTTCTCTCTGAGCCACACCATTCTCTTTGGTTCCCCATAACCAATCTTACTTTTCAAGGAAGCACAGCAGATATGGGAGATCCAAACAAGAACCATTATAACAGATCATTACCAGGGAGTGCAAGAACTTTCTCTCCTATTTACAAGCATATGTTCTTTAGATTTTATTCTTAGATACATGCAACCATGCTCAAGCTGAAGGCATGATATCAAAGCAGGGCATTGACATGGTACTGGAAACAATGTAGGGTTACGGTACAGAAGACCAGAACAGATCCAGGAATCAAGATCTTGTCAGCTCCTCATCCCCCAGAACGCCATCTGCAACACTGACGAATATGAATGTTACGTGGTTTTGGAAAGGTTCCCAACATCTCTGAGTGCTCTGTGTACTATTATGTTATCTTTGATCTAAAGCCCTGTTAGGGATTTCATGCTTTCAGCCTTTGTTTTAGATTCAGTACATTTATCTGAGCAATCTTTCTGAGATGTGTCAACAAATTCAGCTGGCTGTTCTGAGTTAGTTATTCAAAAGGAGAAATGGCATTATGCGTTGAGAACCAAAAACTGGTTTGCGCATGCAGACATAATTGACCAACTTCTGTCCTATATTATAAATTGTACTGGGTGCAAAATAGGAACCAAGCAGTATAAGATTCCTCCTTTTACACCCTGTTTGCTTCCTAGTCCCTTTTAGTTTTGCAATCCTACTGTCCATTGTGATAAACACAATGTGAAAATCCTAGAAAGACTGCGGAGACCCATCTTCAAATCCTCACTCACTAACAAAGCTCACTGTTTAAGCTAGACTGAGCTAGCTCATGGATTTTATCTCCTATGAAGATAAAATGGAAGAAAGACAATCCAATAAATTATTTGAGTTTCTTGGAAGAACAGTAGATGGAATAAATAAAATCCATAGAAGGCAAAAATGAAATTCACAAAAAGGAATCTAATGACTGAATCTACGAAATGCCTATTGGATCTGATCTAATTCAGCATTCCAATCCTGTAATACAAAACCACATGAAAGAGATAAGAATGTTCAAGTACTTCAATTAGTAATAATGAGAGGCATGCTGTCTCTGATACAGAAGCAGTAGTTTTCTTCACTAGTATAAACAACCAATAGCCTTATCTTTCTCAGTTAGATCTGTTTAATTGGTGGTATTCAATCATTTCCTGGTTTAAACCTGTGCTACATTTAAAAAAACATGTTAAAAAGAAAATTGAAAAAAAAATCTCTCCTGAATCTTTATCTTTTATTGTTCCAGGATGACTCAAGTTCCACTACCATAAAGGAAGACAGAAAACTTCTACAGTACTTACAACCTATACCCCATGCCTATAGTTATAACCCTCTATTCTAAATTAGTTCCTTCTAACTCATAAATTATGAGCTGTAGAGGCACAGTAGTTAGAATGGAGTATTGCAGGCTGACTCTGCCCACTGCCAGGAGTTCAATTCTGCCTGGCTCAAGGTTGACTTAGCCTTCCATTCTTCTGATGTTAATAAAATGAGGAGCCATATTGTTGGGGGCAATATGATGACTCTGTAAACCCCAAAGCTTAAAAAGGTGCATTTTAAAAAAATTAGGCCATGGTGTTCTACAAAGCCATGCTTTAATCATTTAAAATTTGTATATCAGCTTACTTCGCCTATACTATACAGTACAATATTTGCAGATTCAGCCACTGTAGCATATCTCAGTTGTTTGAAGAATTGTAAGCTCATGTTTTGGCTAATTTGAGCATTAGTCAATAGGAAAGATTTTATTTCATTATTGTAACTTGGTCAGGCTGCTAGAGAAGACATGTGTGTGCACTCATATGAAAAGTCTTTGCTGCAAGAAATGCACAGCCTTTAATCATTGCTTCTTAACAGTAAAAGGATCAGCAATTATGAAATACTAGCAGTTAGTACAGAAGCAGTGAAACCTTTTGAAAATGATATTCAAATGGCATGTTATGTTTACACTCATAAAGATCAGAATAATGCAGGCAGTGTTTTTTGTGTTGTTTTGTTTCATGACACTATGAAAGCCAATTGAATTTTGAAAATCAGGATACAAAGAGTATTGTTGCTTTTGAACACTAATGTTGCAAAAAACTCCTGAAATTTCTCCATGGGGATGGCCAAGAAACAACAAATGGGTCATCAAAGAAGTCAACCTGACGTTCTCACTTCATGCACAAATGACCAGACTCAAATTATTATATTCTAGTAACATTGTGTCAAAAATCTTAAGAAATGTATAATGCTGGAAAATATGGAAGGAAACACTAGAAAAGGATGAGCAGTAGGAAGGTGAATGGATTAAATTTCAGTAGCAAACTGAGTGCATCATTGGAAAATATGAAGGACCAAGTTGGGAGACGGACCATAATTGAGAAGTATCTATGTGGTCACTAAGAGCTAACAATAACTGGATGGCACATAATCAATTAAGCAAAATTATTGCTTCCTCATTTTGTTCATCTTTAACAAATGAAAAAGCTATTTCCATTTTAAAGGATGATGGATTTAAACAGTAGTGAGGTAGACATTCAAAAGACAGTAGTGATGTAGGTATTTATATTGGCTAAGTGATGGAATTATAAAGTATAACAAGACATTTGAAGGACCTTATAATAAGTGACTATTTGTTCTTAAGTGTGATTCATATATTTTTTTATTAGAAAAAAAATTTCTGTAATTGAAAATGACAGAAATGAATGGATGCATTGATCTGGACATACCTTGTCGATTAAGATTCTCAGTCATCCAGATAGAGTTGTTTGGAAGTTTAATCATGGCAACTGGACTTTTTTCCTTTCTTTTCCTTTGAAATGTTTCACTGCTTATCCAAGTAGTTTCTTCAGTCTGAGCAAGTTGGTTCTGGGGACTAGTAATCCTACTGCTAACAAAAATTGGCACTTCTCTTCATCTTACGGCAACATTTCTCAACCTTGGGAACTTTAAGATGTGGCACTTCAGCTCCTAGAATTCCCCAGTCAGTTATGCTGGCTGGGAAATTCCGGGAGTTCCGGATGTTCAAGTCCACATAAAGTTGCCAAGGTTGTGTAACACTGTCTTAGAGGCTTGGATGTACAGCATTCCTAATGCATTTTTGACAAATATCAACTAAACAACAATCCACTGAAATGTACAGGGCTGAATAACATAGTTCAGTGAATAAGCTGAATAAACTAATTCAGTGTTAAGGGGATGGAAACAATACCACAAGTACAGATGGAATGCCACCATTTGAAATAGTATTTCTAGAGTCCACTATTGATTTAAGAAATTATTTACAGAAAGAATAAATCATCTGTTTTCATATAGCAAATTAAAATAGGTTAAATATCTTAAATATTTGGTTTCCTTTTAAAAATCACAAACACTGTAAGGACTAAATGGTTTTGTTTTCAAAGCAAGTTCACAAATTAGAACAAATGTAACACAACACCTTTCCTTGCTCTCAACCATTTCTTTTCTTTTTTTCCTTCTGGCTTACATGATGATTCTATTTCCAAGATCTACAGCTCATGTAAAGGTTTACAACCACATAACAACATGTTTCTTCAGTTGAATCTTTTAACAACTGAGACATTCCAAACTGTCGAACTGCTACACAACTAGCAAAGATTATCCAGTCTGTTTCCAAATGCAATTCAATGTACTGGTTGTATCTATAAAGCCCTAAATGGCATAGGGTCTGGTTCTTGAAGGATAGCTTGCCTTCAATTGTATCTGCCTGACTGGTTTGATCTGTTACTGGTTCAGAACACAGCAACATACCCATTGATGGGAACACCAGGCAATTAATATATTGTCTATGCTTTAGGAACTGCTGATTGCTACCAAATTAAATTACCAAAAGAAATATTTTGTTTTAAATATAATCATCCTTTGAGAACTTGGAAATACCTTTCTCACATACACACACAAACACACAGACACACAAAAATACTGCCTCTCACTTTACTGTGTTAGATCACAAGGGTCATCAAGAAGTATGTTATTCATGGCACCAATACATTAAAATGTTATTTCTTGCCTTGAGATTTTTTTCCAATGCAATTAAAGTGGCCCAAACTCTTATTTTCTGCAGCACACAACACTTGACACCTATTATATGACCACCAATAGGATTCTGTTAGACAATCTGCCATGATGGTATATCCAGCAGTATATCTACATTCTTTGAAGTGCATCTGTTAGTGAAGTTAAATATCTTTTTTTTGCAAGTTCTACCATGATTTCTTTGCTATACAGATTAAAAGCCATGGTGGCCCAATCGTTAGAATGCAGTGTTGCAAGCTAATTCTGCTGACTGCCAACTGCCAGCAGTTCAGCAGATCGAATCTCACCAGGCTCAAGGTTGACTCAGGCTTCCATCCTTCCGAGGGTGATAAAATGGGGACCCAGATTGTTGGGGGAAATAAGCTGACTTATTAAACCACTTAGAGAAAGCTGTAAAGCACTATGAAATAGTACATAAGTATAAGTGCTATTGCTATTGCTATAAAATGTAGTAATTAAAGACATATATAGGTGTCTTGCCTAACACTAAACCAATGAAAGCAACCATTTATTTTATGGCATAGAATAATACAAACTCATTTAGTATTTTCAGTGGTCCCAAAACTCTGCTGTTGAGGAAGCCCTACTGTGTTTCATTTGTTGATGATATAGGCACATGGTGTTCTACTGATTTTATCAATACGGTACACTTCTTGCATGTTTAGCAGCCCTTTTACTGTAATTGTTTCATTTTAAAACAATGATTAAGGTTTACTTTAAAAATCAGCTTTCTAGAAGACTTTTGAAATTTGTGCAATGGATTAATTTACATGGGAATTTGTGTCACTCTGGAACACATCTATCCGCACACTCAGCACACGCCAATGCAAATGTAATTTAATTTTTATAAATATGTTTCCAAAAACTTATTTATACACAAGAATGGGATCCAAAAGGTGAATGCAAATGTGTGTGTATTTATGTAGGAAAATCTTTCCAACTGACATGCCATTAAGTCCCATTTCCTTCCTAATGAAATCCAGGCCTGGCGACTGTCAGTCTAAGCCTAGCATGCTGCTCAGCCCTGCAGCGTGTGCTGGAAATCGAGTCCAGAAGGTTAATTATTCTTTCAATTGACCAACATTTTTGAGACAATAGAATGAGGTAAATTAATTGCAGAACATAGCCTTTTAAAAAGCTAATGGCAAGAATATCCTTTGCCAAATCTTGGCTACAGTCAGAACACAAGAAAAATATGAGAAAACAGAGGCTGGGTCAGTAAAAAGGTTAGTTTTTATCCCTTTGTTTCCCTAGGAAAAGATATTTCAAGTAACATAATGTCTTAACACAGCCATGTCCAATCTCTTGGCTTGACAGGCTGCACTGAGTAAAGAGGAATTGACTTGGGCTGCATATAAAATATATAATTAATGTATATATATTATTATTAATTTAATTTACTAAAACTCAAGATAATAATGTTAACAGCTGTTTACATCTCTTGTACCCATATTATCACTATCAGATTGTTAAATAATGTTAAAATGCTCTTGTCATTACCCCCCATGCTCTATTTGTGTAACCCCCATGCCTTGTCATGTTATGGCAAAAGAGTTTACGCAGCTCAAAGAAGCTACAAGCTAAGCCAAGATGGGCAGTTCCTAGTGGAAAGTTCTGACAAAATGTGGTCTCCTGGAGAAGGAAATGGCAACCTACTCCAGTACCCTTGCCAAGAAAACCCCATGGACAGTACCAAAAGGCTAAAAGATATGACACTGGAAGGTGAGCCCTCAGTTTATAAGGTGTCCAATATGTTATTGGAGAAGAGCGGTGGACAATTACAAGTATCTCCAGAAAAGTGAAGCAGCTGGGCTAAAGCCGAAAGGATGCTCAGCTGTGGATGGTGGTGAAAGGAAGGTCCAATAGGAAAGGAAAGTCTGATGCTATAAAGAACAATATTGCATAGAAACCTGGAATGTGAGATCTATGAGTCAAGGTAAGCTGGATGTGGTCAAATATGAGATGGCAAGATTGATGATCAACATCTTGGGAATCAGTGAACTATAGCTGATGGGAATGGGCAAATTCAATTCAGATGACCATTATATCTATTACTGTGTGAAAGAATCTTTTACAATAAATGGAGTAGCCCTGATTGCCAATTAAAGATTGGGAAAACAAAAATGACAGAATTATATCAATAAAGAGAATATTTTAGCTCAGGGTTCAAATGAGGGCAATTAAGTTAGGGTAATGAAACATCTTCAAGAACACAAGCAAGCTCAGAGAGCACCAAGGATGCCCCCAGAATGATATCATTTCGAATCCAAGGCAAATCACTCAACATCATAATTCAAGCCTATGTCCCAACTACTGATGCCAAAGAGGCTAAAGTTGTTTGGAAAAGATTGAAGGCAAAAGGTGAAAGGATGGCAGAGGATGCGATGGTTAGATAGTGTCATCAATGCAATGGTCATGAATTTGGATAGACTCCAGGAGACAGTGAAGGCGGGGGCATCGGGCATAACTTAGAGATTGAACAACAACAACAGCAACAAAAAAGAGATAAACTTGAAGTATTCTAAATTTTCAGTGCTTCACCCAAAAACTGGCCAGGAATGAGAAGCTCCACTGTTGAGGCAAGTTTTAAGAATTGTCATAGAAGAGTTTATAGTGATGAAAGTGGGGCTAACACTGAAGTCCACCACAATAGACTAAACTTTAAGAATTACAGAATAATTAATTCTAAAGTAGGAGCTTTATTATTTTTGTTGTTGTTGTGCAATTAGTTTTTGTAATTCCACCTGGATGAAACCCAGTGGCCACTCTTGTATAGGGTCATGTAATACCCAAATATTTGAGATGCAATCTCAGTCTGTGAAAATACAGTGTGAAGATGCCTCTTACATGCGTCAGGAGAATTTGAATTAATATCATTTTCTGGCTCCATGTTAATTTTAGTTTTTGATATTAGAAGACAAAATAACCTATGATTTTTGTTTCTTATGGCTTGCTGAATCTCTGCCCAGGATTCCTGGGCACATTTGTTCTTTTTTCCCTTTAAGAGTATGTTATATCTCCTTTTATGCTCATGACAGTAACATTTTGCAAAAGATGGCCCATCCTACGTTATATATTTTGCTATTCCTCAACCAAAACAAGTGTATCTTTGCACATCTGGATTGGTTATTTGTAACTTTTCACAAAATGTACTTTTGCTTGCCATATTACTTCACAACATAATAACATTAACATATACTCTGAAGATTACCATTATAATTCAGCCCACTGGCACTAGAGCACATGTGCCAGGTTTTCAGGAGCAAATGTCCTATTTTCAATATAGGCATTTCCAATAGTCAGGCTTCTGCTTTTATTGTGCACAGATTCCTGTTCTCATACTTGCTTGGACTATGGAACCATGGATGTATTGGCTTCAGCAAGTCATTGCTTTTGAGCTTAAAGTAAATTAAAATTGTTAATGTGTGAAAGTACACAGAAAATGTAACCTACATCAAACCCATAGTTTAGCACAGAACTGATGTTTAAGTAAATGAACTGTAAAAGTTTTAACATTACACAACATTAGAAATTACAGGAATATCATAGCTTCCTATAGAATTCAAAGGCAATCTGCAACAGGGAAGTTTGAAATACATTTATTACACAGATATTACAAAGACACACTGTGTCTCACACAGAAATATTCCTTTACTGAATTCAGGAAGAGGAAATTGAAACATCTTATAGAAGAAATCATAGAAGAAGGAAAGCAGAAATCTCAGGAGACAAAGAAAAGAAAGAATTCTGACCAGGAAAAGGAGCTGGGCTTGGTAGTCTTTCACCTACAGAGCTATAAAAGTTCTGATGGTTTAACTAGCATAATATCCAGCCAGAGGTAGGTAATGTATATAGAAATGCAGCCATAAAGTTTTTTATAAACTCCACAATTTCACTTGTACAATACAGGATAACAAAATAAAATCCAAGACAGACACCAGACCATATATGCAATACTATTTTATGGCACACCCAGGACAGCTATATTTGTTCATGATTTTGATTTTTAAAATCATCTGCACCTTTACAAAACAGGGTCCCCCCTTGTAGTTCAAACTGAGCAGATGATATATTTAAAAAGGCCTTCATGAATTATTATCCATACATTTAAGCTTCAATTGCAAAAGTTCCAGCCTCCACAGCATTCTATGGAAAGAAGAATCATGGGACGATTGTGGATTTAATACATTTTGCCAATGTTTTCAATTTGATTCCAATTACTTGGAAATATCTCAGCTTAGAAGTTTGGTGCTGCTTCAAGTGAGGAAACAGCTTCTGGTTCTTTCCACGGACACATTGCAAACAAAGGGTGAAACTTGCTCAAAATTGAAAATTGTTCCACCCAAAAGAATATTTGAATTAATATTCTCAGCTTCTATGGGTTGGACACCATTTACTTCTATTTTCTTCTGAAAGTACACATTTATGTCATTGATAAATAAGACATGGATAATGGCCATATGAAACTTTCAATTTTGTCTGGTTTTTTTTGAAAACTTAATAACTCAAGTCCAATCATGTTGCATTCAAATATTAGAATAGTTATTCCAAATATGGTTGTGTTGCAAAAGTATAATAAACATGAAAGCAGGAATGCAGATATTTATGTCCCCAATTGTATGTTTAAGTTTAGCATATTTAAGCTCTTCTATCCAGCTGTCTGACTTTATCAATTCCCATAAAAGTTGTTATAAGTGACTGGGCCAGAGAATATTACATCCCAACAGGCTGAACATGTCCACTTTCCAGGTCTCTAAGGATAAAATCAAAGATTTCATATGTGTGGTTTTTCTCACAATTATATGTGGATACCCTGAACTTGGTATTTCCATTCCAGTCTTGATGCCCTTGACTAACTATAGTTGGTTGTTGGTAAAAACTAATGCTACAAGGCAGTGATTTGCTTATCAATACATTATTTACAATTGTCATAAATATATTAAATTTCTTAATCATTTAGGTACTTTTATTCCATGCCTAGTCATAAAATTGTAACATGAAATATTAATAATATATAAATATATTTATTTGGTTATTAATAGATGGATATCTCTAACCTTACTATTTGGGGTAGAATAATATTCTCAACATATTAAATGTTATTTTATATTTTTACTTTATATATTTTCAAAAACTCAATTTTCCATAAATTTCCATTAAAAAAACAATATATTTGTGCTGGGGTTCTGTTGTTCTGAAAGTATCCATGAAAAAGATGCAGTTGTTAGTTATTCCAAGCTTGAATTATACATATTTTTTGACTAGCACTAAGTTTTGTTGGATAGTTTTATTCAGCATAGATTCTTCTTCCTCAGCTTTTTGGAATACTTATACTTAATGCCATTAATTGGCTTGTTTAGGTTCAACATGTAACTGATTACAGATATAATAACTTATATCATTAGGACATTCATTCAAACATTTTATTATACTACTTACTGATAATTGTATGTTGATTCCTTTTGTCATGCTAAATTGATATTATGTGATAAACTAGACTTAAAGACTAATTACAGATTTGTCATATGGAAGATCTGGAGTTACCCTTCACAACAGTTAGGGATGCTTTCACAATTTTATTCAAATTATAATTCAATTGAAATAAAAAAAAGTTTTAGTATTTTACAAAAAGTGTAGGAAACTGCACAAGCAAAATTCTTCCAATCATCCAGCTAAAGAATGAGTAATCATTTCTACAGAATCATAAAATAAGAAAAGAACACAAATTTCAGTAATCCATACAATATTAAACTTTTTATACAGAACTTTATAGAGAAATATGTTTGTTTTTAAGATATTTTAACAGACTGTTAAAATATTATTTAATATAAGTTTTTCTTGTACTCATCCTGCCACATGTGAAACAAAAGTATAAGCAACTGCATGATTCCAGACAGAAGTGAATCTATCATGGTTTAAAAAAACTTTAAATGAATATGCTCCTTTCTGCAACTAAATGTACATTTTCTCTTTTGTTTTCTTATATAGTAATGGCCAAAGTCCAAAAACAGCAAATTAACGTTCATGCTCTAAACTATACCTGTACAACATATAGCCTGTTAAACAGCCTTTAGCCTTATGAATGAAGGTGAACATACGTGTCCCAGGTTAATGTTGCAGGATCCAATCTGGGTCGGACCACAGAGTTTTTCTTCTGAGCTTTTGGACTCATGCTGTAGCCCAACTTCATGAAAATGGGCTCCAGTATGAGTCTGAAAGCTTGAAAGCCTTTAGCTTGTTTAGCTGCATGGTGTTGTTGTTTTTTAAAATAAGTCACTGTTGACAAGCAGGAGCTCACAATCTGTCATGTCAGAAGGCACAAGCTAAATTAACACTGATTGGGAAGCTAAGTTGGAAAACTGTTCAAGAAGGAAGACTTAGAAGTCAATCTTGGACTTAAAAGTCAATATATTGACTTCTAAGGTATGATGGATAAGTAACTAAACCATGGATTGCAACAGAACAGTCATGTTTCTATCACACTTGAAAGATGCTTAGCAATTAAGAAGAAACCCAGGAGTAAGGAATTCTCCTTTCTATGGAAAAAATGTATCACCAAGTTTGGGAAGTTGGGTATGAGAAAGTTAGTAAATTAGATACAAAATGTAATACATTTTTCTTATTGATTTAATGAATCCATAAAAACAGTCTTCCCAGATCCATTAGATCTGCAGTTTCAAATATTCCTCAAAGATATGGATAATGGCCTCATTGATTGAGGATTCTATGAACTGGGATGTTTCCTGTTTGGAGGATCTCAGCCTGAGAAAAATGGATAAAGGCTGGAGGTTAGCAGTGCTATATAACTGGGCACCAAAATGCACAGTGTGTGTTGAAGAAGCCTCCCAGTGGCCCAAAATAAAATAAACTGTAACATAAAGCAAGGTGTCTCCTAATCTTCTGCTTGAATCCAGAAGAAGATAGTTCTGGGCATCAGCCTCACTAGGCAGACCAGAACATGAAATCAACTTCACAGGTTGGCTAAAACTAATTTTATTGAGGTTGGATATAAAAACAGAGTCTTATTAGTCTGATTATATTGTATCTCTTCCTTCTTCTTATAGTTCAGTCAATTAGGAAGGTGTCTGAGTTATTTCTGAACTTTATCTGGACATTATGATTCTAAAAAAGCTTCAGTCCCTTTCCCCTAGACAACAGAACTTGCATGTCCATCCAGATCATCTTCCTTTTTCTCTACCCTGGAAAGCCTCATGAGAATTGCCCAAAACTAAGCTTATGCCTTAAGAATAAAGTAACAGTGCCCTTAAGAATAAAGTAACAATGCCCCTTCCTCTCCATCCTATTCCAACAACCTCCATACTGTGCTCCACCCTATTTGGTAGAATTCTCTGACCATGGAGGAAAATTACAGATGGCTATAGAAGTTCCACTCTTGATCTCAATATAATCCATCTCAGGAAAATCAAGAAGAATGCTATCAACATCAGTAATGTGCCCAACTCGTTGTAAGAATTTATCCTTTTGTAAGTTTTGTAAACTTAAGCGATGTGTTATACCATCTAATTATCTTTGTACTAGCAGCTCTTCATTTGTTTAAACTAAGAAGCTGGACTCTGCTAAGCTCAGTTCATCAACCTCAGAGGAATCACTGTTTATATCTATTCTTTCTATAGGATATTAACTCTGGAGAAAGAACCTGACTATCTTCTGCATTAGTTCATATTTCTCTCAGCAGCGTATCCTCAAAGAGCCACTGTTTTCTTGTAACTGACCACTCTGAAGTTTTTATTTTCCTTTGGGAGGTCCCAGTTGTTCAAAAGTTGAGCAGTTGACAGCTGCTTGGAACATACTACAAAAGGATTCATAGCCAGCAGCATTTCTATCTCTTCATCGCTTTCGTCCTAGAGTGGATTAAGTCTCTGGCCACTACTTATGGCTGCTATTCATGACATTGCTAGTGTTATTATGACCTTTTTCTCTATTGTTGCTCCATCTGACATTTGCAAGATGGTGGGTTATTTTTCCTTTATGTAGAATGGGTTTATGGCAAATAGAAAAGGCTAGAACCTTAACTAT
Organism: Naja naja; assembly: GCA_009733165.1. Lineage (NCBI taxonomy): Eukaryota > Metazoa > Chordata > Lepidosauria > Squamata > Elapidae > Naja > Naja naja. Next base: position 129,251,375 of record CM019149.1, on the reverse strand, counting down.
GCAGGGCTGTAGTCCATATCTCCTGCACCTCCTCTTAAAACTGTACTCAGAGGAAAGAAATAAGTAGAAGATCTCAAAGATATCCTTCTTTCTGTATTTATTTTCTCACTCCTTGAGTCAAAAATGAATGAGTTCCTGGCAAGGAAGTCAGATTCTGAACATGTTGAATTGATGGGCATGTTTAATTAGAAATTGATTTCTCAATGGAAATGTGATCCCTTTTCCCCCCTTCCAACTCCCCAAGAGAAAACAAGTGACTGTTTACTTCCTCACCTATCTATTGTAAAAACAGAAAATGGAAGATGGAAGAAATGTTGTAGAAATTCTTTGTAGTTATCCTCTTTCCTTCTCAGCTCAAAAGTATTATTGAAAGCTGAATAGAGATATATACAGTAGAAAATTGGCTTCTGCTTTTGTGTATCTCCTGAAATCGTTCTAATAATTGTAACTCCTGGAATCATTCTAGTAATTCCACTAATAACCCTCCATTTCAGTTTATCATATCAAATATGTAAAGCTTTACAGTACTAAAATTTGATGAACCATTTTTATAAAACTGGCTTTTTCAGTTCTAAGAATGAAGAATTGCCAGCAAACAGTTGGCATTATTCTCATTTTTACTAAGTGTAATTTCGAAGGAAAAAGAAGTCATACAATTCTTCATAAAATTCTAACAGATACATAAATGCTACAGATATTTATTGAATCACTGTCAAAGAGAACTAATATGGTTATTAAACAGCACAGAGAGAGTTTGACAAGTCTGAGCAATTATTTTCACTATGATGTTTTAAGTTACTACTGTCTTCTCCCACTCATCTCTACAATCTTTTAGGTAGATTATGTAGATTAGACATTTTGAATGATTTCTATCCTGCAAAATGCCAAAGGTGTCTTAAGAGTATGTGGGTTTAAAACTTTCTGGATTTCTGGTTTATATTTGATAGGCATATTATCAATATTTTTTGCTAAGAATTCTGAATATTTAATTTCCAAACAATTTTTATTAGTGTTCCTGACTCCACCAAATACTGTAAAACCATTAAATGCCTTCTGTGTTATGGATGTCTGATTTTGAAGGATTCAACCTTTTTACCTTGTGTATATTGGTAGAATGAAAAGGATGTTGATGTAGGAGAAGGATAAGCAGAGCCTGGGTCAGAGTCAAGAGAGGAATCAGTCTAGGCTTCCTACAAGCAATCTAAGTCCAAGCCCTAATGAACTCTGTTAACTCTTGTCTAGAATCAATTTAGTGTTGGCCATTAGTTGACTAGATTCTTGTGTATGTGCATGATTGGCATGATTCTTTGCACCTGACAGCTGAAGCCACAACATACATAAAACACATATGTTTTATACATTCTGCCCTTCCCCTTGTTTCAATGTCTCAGTGGGAGGGAGTTGCACTATTCTGGCTTTAAAATTAACATAGGAGAGCACTATGGAGTCTTTTGTCCCAACGTACAATATTTTTCTAGATTAGAGATCTAACTTCAGATTCAAGGCCTGTGGACATTTCCAGGATAGAAAATTATCTTATCCTTGAGGAAAAGAAGACAACCACCAAAATAACAAATCTTCCTGCACAAACTTGGGTATAAATGCAACAAGAAAAAGATAAGAAGCATATAATTTTATATATAATGTGCATGACAATATATTGGCAGGGTAAAGATTTATTTATCCATCAACTCTCAGTCCTCAGAAAATTCAGGACAGATATGGTGATTCTCAGTTTCAAAAAAAAAAAAGGAGGGGAGGCAATCTGTCTAGATGAGATTTTACAACTTTTTAATGCACTAAAATAATAAATATGTAGACTGAGGTCTTCCTTAATTCAAAGATATCATCCAAGACACATATGACTTCAGTAGGGAAGAGAGTCTTTTCTTCATTTTGGATGGTTATAATTTTTCCTGGGCTTTATCCAATATCCATGTTTTAATAACCTCACAACCTTGTGATAGGACTATCTTTAAAGCTAGTTCACCAGCTGTAGCTGGTGCAGGAAGTCAAATTGTTACATAAAATAGTTAAATGAGAAAATATGAAACTGATCCAGTGACCTCCTGTAAATAAATAGATTTACTTCAAGATTTTGATACTAGCATTTAAACCACTAAATCAATTAGAGACCAAAAACTTAAAACGACTCACAAAAAGACCCATTAATACATATACTGAAACTGGTCAGGGATCCCATATTTTGGTCCCACACTGAGTCAACTTATGAAGTGACCCAAAATAAAGCTATCTTGGTAGTGATGAAATTCAGTCTTGGAAGAGTGAACTCTAGATATCCACAACTCCATCACATTTTAGAAATGATCAGAAACGTATCTGTTACCTGTAATCCTAACTATTATTGCTTTGTGCATTATCCTGAACCCTTCTAAAAAGAAGGACCACCACATTCTAAAGAAATCCTATTATCAATTGCACTAATTTGTTCCTTTTAAAAGGCTGCATAATAATCTGTAATAGACGCACACTGACACTGATCATGTTTGTGGGACATATTTCCTTAAAGTGCATGTGTCTAAATAGATAACATAATGCCATCTGAGAAATTAAGTTTCCAAAAAATTATTATATAAATAATTCAGATGAGTCTGACACAGTCTTCCACCAGAAGAATTTATCCCATGTCCAAGTTCCCTTTCCTTGAGAACTCTATTTTTGAGCAAAATTGGTTGACTAATGAATTCTGCAGAATTTTGAGTTACAGAAGGCTAGTTTTTTAATGAATAATATCTGCTAGGACACACAGTCAGGAATGTTAAAAACACTAAATGGCTTAATTTTCATCAGAGCCAAAATTTCTATCTCAGTAAGAAGATACAGATTCTTACTATATTGATGGGTTGAAATAAAACGGAGGACAACAAACTTCAAATTTCCATTTAGCTATTATGTTTCTTCTGTTATTTTAGGCCAGTCATTGCTATAACTCTCAGAATAATCTCTTATACAGAGTTGTTGTAAGGATAAAATGTGAGGCAAGGGAGAAAATCAAAACAATACTCCTACAAAGAAAGAAGACAGAGGACATTGAGCCTAATTCAAGGCCTCCCATTGAGCATTTCAACTACATTGTCAAACAACTATTAGAAGTTTTTAAACCAATTAGTATTTTCATTTGTACACTGGCATAGCCAATTGTTTAGGAGATTTCCAACAAATATGTCATATTATTTATATGCCCAGCATGACAAATTCCTGACCCCATTTATTCATACGAGGACAGACTATCTGAATATCAAGTAAAAGAGCCTTATTCCATTTCTTACAAAGCAGTATGCATTCTGCAGTGTACACTAACTATATAGTGAACATATGGACATGATCATGTTATTCAGACTATTGTGGCTGCTAAAAATCAATGGAAATGTAAATCATAGGTGTGACTTTCCACTATGGTTAAATTCCATGCATCCTTAGACTAAATATCTGAATTATAATGACTAAACATATATTAAACATGGATAACTACTTTTTTTCTGTAATAGATGGAGGATTATCAACCTCCTTTTTGCTATGCCCCTAAATGCAAAGCCAAACAAATTAGCTCTAAGGGTTTTTAGCTTTTTAGCTTTTATGGCACAATAAATCGAGTCATGGATAATACTATCTCACAACAGCTAAACAATACTTTACTTAATATCTGCATATACATGTATCTGTATTCATGTGCATGAACAAACACAATATAATGCTTAAGTGGGTATTGAATATCTTTTGTTGACAAGTGTTCATATATTTATTACACATATGGATCTGAATAGAAAACAGAAAATAAAATAGCAAATACAAAAATTTTTATCTATTATCTAATACATAAGTTAATACTGATGGAAACAACAATTCTATTCCTCAGATGTCTCTGAAGATATATTTGGCAGTTTGAATATCTTGGAGACAATTTTGGAGTATCAAAGGCTGTTTGTTGAAGCCTACTCTAATCCCCAGACAGATATTCTATAATCCAGAAAGCAAGTTAACATCAATAAAATACAAAATGGCTCACCAATATCTATAAATGTCCACCGTGTTAATGTCAGATACAAAAAGAAACCAAAAGAAAAAAGAAAGAAAGAGGGCAATGTTGATAGCAAAAAGTTCCTTTCTTTTTCTTTCACTTTCAGAGAAAGCATGTTGTTTTAAACTTGCTTTAAAGGAAAAGAACAGTATTGTAAATTTCATCCAAAGATTTGCTTTCTAGATCTTATAATTTTATTGCTAACTTCAGTGTTTTAAAATTTCTGAAAAATACTTAAGAACATTTGGACAAATTGAATCCAGATGTATGCAGACATGATTCTAGGCTACTGTGATCTAGAATGAAAAGGGCTGTAAACATACAATATGCTCTGTTATGTATGCAGGTTTGAATGTCATTGGTTTAGTTTGAACTGTTCTTTTAAAATGTCAAATATGATTGGTTTAAAAAGTGTGGGAAAAACCCTGCACTCTGATTGGCTGGCAACTGCGGCTGCTGGCTATAAGTAGCAACCGCAGCCCAGCCAAATCGGGTCTGTTATGAGCTGTAGTCACTAATAAACTCTTCACTGAAGCACTCTGCGTTTGACTCTTCATGCAAATCTAACACTGGCGACGAAGGTGGGACCCTTCCCGAAGAGAAGACAATGCGGAGAACAAGCTGAGAGAGATGGCTGCGCTGAACACCCCCCCCAGCCCCGTTTGATCTGACGGCAGAAGACTGGGACTCATATGCAGATCATTTCCAAATGTATTTGGAGGGAAACGATCTCGCCGACATTTCCGACAAGCGGAAGAGGGTGGTCTTTCTCACCCACTGCGGTCCTGCCGTTTTCAAGATGGCGAAGGCATTGGCGGGAGCTGCAGACGTGAAGGTAATGGACTGGCCCAACTTAGAAAAGTTATTAAGAGCCCATTACGCACCACAAGTATCGTGCCTCATTAAGAGACACGAATTCTACCGTAGGGATCAAGAGGAAAGCGAAAACATTAATGACTTCGTGGCAAGTTTAAGGGACATTGGGGGTGCATGTGAGTTTATCAACTTTGAAGAGGCCATAGAAGAAGCTTCTTCAGCGGAAGCTACCAAGTCCTCAGCAGCAGCCATGAAGAAAATTAACAAGGCGAAGCCATCCTGATGTGGAAAAATCCACAACAACCCATTGCAAGCAAATAGATTCTGATTCAGACTGTAGTGAGGTGGAGGAAGGAATTTATAGACTCAGAATGGAGAAGAAAAGGAAAGACCTTGGAAGAAAAAGGCAAGACTTTTATTGCAGAGGTTGTGGGGGCCACCCCGCACTGAATGCAAGTTTTTGATACCATCTGCCTCCGTTTGAAAAAAGAGGTCACCTAGCAAGAGTCTGCAAATCATCCAGAACTCCACCAAGCAGAAAGAAGTTTCCTGATAAAGAATTCAAGCATAACAACTTCAGTGAGAAAATGGGGCAACACAGAAGCAAATGAGAAGAATGAAACTCATCAAACAGTCACTATTGGTCATTCTTCACCCTTAAGAAGCAGAAAAGTACATGTGAAGGTATTTATTGAAGGAAGGCCTTGCCAAATGGAAGTGGACTCAGGCTCCTATTTATCTATGGTGTCATGGGACACTATTCACAGGCTACTTCCCAACATTCAGAAGAAACATTTCCAGAAGCAAGCACTGACTCTTAAAGACTACCAAGGGAACAAGATTCCAGTAGTTGGAGCAAGAGATTCAACGTGAAGTTTAAAGGCCACACCAAACGCTTGCCCCTGACCATCGTGGACAAGGATCGCCCAAGCTTGCTGGGACTTGAGTGGTTCAATCCACTAGGCATCGAGGTGACTGGCATCAATCACGTGAGCAACACTGAATGGGAGGAGGCCTTGAAGTCTGAGTTTCCAGAGGTCTTCAGTGGATTGGGCAAGTATATGGGGACCCCTATCACTTTCAACCTAGATCCCAAGGTGCCCCAATTGTTTAAAGCCCAGAAGGGTCCATTTGCATTAAAGGACAAAATTGATGCACAATTAGATAAACTAATAGCTCAAGGAGTTTTAGAGCCCACTGACCACTCCAGATGGGAGACACCCATAGTCACACCAGTCAAGACTGATGGGTCAGTAAGAATCTGTGGAGACTATAAGGGGACATTGAACCATGCGCTTCAGCAGAGCGCATATCCAGTTCCAGTGGTGCATCATTTATTACATTCACTTGGCAGGGGTACAGTTTTTGCCAAATTGGATCTGGCCCAGGCATATCAACAACTAACAGTTGATGATGCCACTGCAGAGGCCCAAACCATTGTGACTCCATTGTGCCTTCAAATGTAAAAGGTTACAGTTTGGAGTAAGCGTGGCACCAGGCATTTTCCAAAGCCTTATGGAAAGGATGCTCCAAGGACTGCCAGGGGTAGTGCCTTACTTTGATGATGTGTTAATCTCTGCTGAAAATGACACTCAATTACAAGAGAGACTCAGAGAAGTCCTTACCAGATTCAAGAAAGCGGGGTTAAAAGTCAAGGAAGAAAAATGCACTCTTAGAACTGACAAGGTTGAGTTCTTGGGCTACATGATTGACAAGCATGGCATCCATCCTACAGATGTCAAGGTTCAAGCAATCAAAGAAGCCCCTACACCAAAATGCAAAACAGATTTGCAAGCCTTCCTTGACTTATTAACTTTTATCACATGTTCCTACCTCAGAAGGCAACCATTGCAGAACCATTACACAGATTACTTGACAAAAAGTCTGTTTGGGTCTGGGGCAGGAAGGAACAATCAGCATTTAACAGTATTAAAAGACTAATCACGTCTGATGCTGTACTCATACAGTTCTCTGAGAATTTACCTGTTGTACTGACTTGTGATGCATCCCCCTGTTCACAGGCTTCCCAGCGGGAGGGAAGCCCCTATTGCATTTTACTCGCACCTTGACCAAAGCAGAGAGGAATACAGCCAATTGGATAAGGAAGCATTGGCAATTGTTGCAGCTATCAAGAAATTTCATGAATATTTATATGGGAGAACATTTACCATTGTCACAGATCACAAACCTTTGTTAGGCATTGTGGCAGGAGACAAACCTACACCCACTGTCCTGTCACCAAGAATGCTGAGGTGGACTGAATTTCTTGCTGCTTATTCATACAAACTTATCCACAAGCCTGGCAAGGACATTGGACATGCTGATGCCTTGAGTCGTTGCCCACTGCCTTGTCACAAGGAGGACTTTGAACCTGAGGCACACACCTTTTTCCTAGAAACTGTTGCCAAGCTTCCAGTACACGCTGCTGAAATTGCCAGAGAGACTGCAAAAGACACTTTATTGGCTCCTATTATAGGCTGGATTAAGAAAGGTTGGCCTCTTCAAGATCTACCTCACCTTGCCCAACCTTTTAAGTCCAGGCAAACTGAATTATCTGTATTAAGAGGATGTATTTTGTGGGGTAACAGGGTGGTTATTCCTGCAAAACTGCAAAGAGAGGTTTTGGAAATGTTACATGAGGGTCATCCTGGTATTGTAAGGATGAAGGGATTGGCCAGGAGTTATGTATGGTGGCTGGTATTGACAAAATGGTTGAAAACTGGGTTGCATCTTGTCCCAACTGTCAGGTAGTCAGGCCTGCCCCACCTCTCGCCCCCAAACAGGAATGGGAATGTCCTAGGGGCCCATGGTCTAGGATTCACATTGATTTTGCTGGCCCTACCAGAGGGCACACCTTCCTTGTAGATGCATATTCCAAATGGCTAGAGGTAATCCCTATGGCATCCATCACAACTGATGCTGTCATCAAGCAGCTCAAAAGCTTTTGTAACCCATGGGTTACCTGATGTTCTTGTCTCTGACAATGGCCCTCAATTTACATCTAACCTTTTTGAATCCTATTTAGCACAACAGGGTATCAGACATGCTCTGACTGCCCCTGGGCACCCTTCAGCTAACGGCCAGGCTGAACGCATGATACGTTTTACCAAGGAAAAGCTTCAGCAATTGGGTCCTGGGGACATCACTGAGAAAGTTGAAAACTTCTTAGTGTTCAGCACATCACTCCTAACCCATCAACTAACTTATCCCCAGCAGAGTTGTTGATGGGTAGGAAACTTAGGTCTCTCCTTGACCGCCTTCATCCCTCTTACGCACCCAATGCACCACTTGATTCCACTAGCAAAGTTCGCACATTCAGTGTGGGTGATTCTGTTTATGCTAAGAACCTTATGGGTGAACCTTCATGGATTCCTGCTGAAATAACTCAAATAACTGGCCCTCGTTCTTACAGGGTACAAACAGAGGATGGAGTCCTCTGGAGCAGGCACATTGATCAGTTAAGATCCAGTTTACCTCAGGAACATCGCAATTGTTCATCTCTAGTTCCCATACCTAATGCTTTTCTAGGGGAAGGGGAGGAGCATGAGGATAATCAGCAAGCAAGAATCAACGAGCCATTACAACAGGAACCATCCCAAAACCTGTCACAATGCCAAAATCCATCCTTACAAGTGGAAGATTGCACATCACTACCTGACTTGGGTGCTGACATTGGGCTGGAGATGGGTTGGGAGGAGAGACCAGATTCTAACAATCAAACAGGGTCTTCTTTCACAGGAAGTCCAACTAGGGAAATGTCAGCAGACACATTTCCTCTCTCACTGGGTGAGCATGTCTGAACCAGAAGGTCTCTACGTAAGAGCCCCACCTATTTAAAAGAATACATTAGATAGGTTGGGTTTGAGTATGGAGTGAACCTAGTGGGGAGGGGTGTTATGTATGCAGGTTTGAATGTCATTGGTTTAGTTTGAACTGTTCTTGTAAAATGTCAAATATGATTGGTTTAAAAAGAAACCCTGCTCTCTGGCAAGGCTGCTGGCTATAAGTAGCAGCCAAATCGGGTCTGTTATGAGCTGTAGTCACTAATAAACTCTTCACTGAAGCACTCTGCGTTTGACTCTTCATGCAAATCTAACATGCTCAACCCTAATAATGACATACATGGGCCATTCTGTTATGGTGTTATTCTTTACTGACTAGAAGGCTATAGTGCTGGTAGAAGTCACAGATCGAACAATTCTATGGCCAGCATTACATGCTGACAGAATTTATGTAATTTCTTATCTGCCATCTATATCTGCTTAGGCAAAGTAGAGCACCGTGAAATTATTGCTGTTTGTACATGTTTGCCACTCTATATTTTACTCCCAGTTTTTCACTGCTTGGCAACTTAAGTTTTCCCTTTCTAGGTCAATTCAGGTGCCATGTGCTCAAGAAATAGTATATGTTATATTTTGTACCTTCCCTTTTAGAATAAGTAACAATTTGAATGCCTGTGTAGAATGGATGCCTGGGAGTGTAGCGATCTATAGCGATCTTCTTCTTCCACAAGTTTCACAAGTGCTGATGGATTGGAGACAGTAATATCAGTTGCATGTTGCATGTGTTTATTTATGAAACATATTGGTATGCTGCCACAATAAAAAAAAGACTCTCAGCAGTTCATATAAAATATAATGTAAAACAAATCCCATGTAAAAGTTAAAAAAAGAAAGTATCTTTTGGGGCCAACGAATAGTCTCCTGAAATGGCTGCCACATTGTGTATGCCAAACACAAAATAGCTGCATTTATCTGAAGACAGATAAAAGTTTCCTTTCTCCTCTCTTTTATGCCCTTTCCCCCCCAAATTGGAAATGTCATCACATTTCCAAAAAAAGCTATGGGCTACAAATATCCAGAATGGTGAGGTGCTAGCTGTTGCTTTGTGACTGTTTTAACAAATACAGCAGAGGAAGGAAATGCTGGGTTTTCCTTTATTAAAGAAATATATATATTTAACTGGGTGAAACTGACAAAACCTCTGTCAAGCTCGCTTCTAATCCAAGTGATAGAAATAACTATAAAACTGTGGTTGTTGCTATATTTCAGCACTCTTCAAAAGACACATCCAGAGAAGGGAGTTCTCTTGGCACAGTTGAAAGGTAGAGGAGCAAGGGAACCCATCCATCGGGGTCCATGCAATCTGGACAGAGTGTTAGGCCAGCCTTATAGCCAGAATGGAAAGAAGAGCTGGAACAGAAGACAAATTTCTTAAGCTGGTTTCATTTCCAGCCGTTCTGCTCATAGGCAGAACAAGAAGCTGAATGTTGGAGTGCAAGAAAAGCCGAGGAAAGTATTCCAGATCATCAGATTCTTTTTGAAAAAAAAAAAACTCTGGATCTGTTTTCATTCATTATATTCCTGCATGTACAAAGTTAGCATAAATTCCTTGAAAATATTCACTAGCATTTTTTTTCTTTTTAAGTAGCTTTCTCTTACATGGACCACAAATTATATTAGTGGATTCCGTTCAGAGTTGCTATTCTTCCTCAGTCTACCCCATGAAGTCTGTTCTGGGAGATCTTGTAAATAAAGAAATCTGTGAGATCAGATTTTTTTTTGCCTTAAGCCCTTTCTGCACAGAAAGCTTGGTATTTTATTTTTATGGCTGTTGGATTAAAAATGTACATTTATTTCAGATGCGGAGACTGAAGTGTATAAAGAAGAAGTTACAGTAAGTGATAAGAAAAATTATGCAGAAGAAAGGCTTGGAATAGAATGAACTGCTGCTTTTCTGATTCCTTTCACTTGTTAAAAATACCATTTTGTGCACATTACATTATTTATTTTAAAGTCAGAACACATGGAAAGGTAAGGAGTAAGTAATTTTTTAAAAGAATTTCACCCATCTTTTCATCCTGAAGAAGAAAAAGTGCCTTTGAAACATAATTCTACTCTTCAACATTAAATAAAATATAGATATATTTCTGCCTTAAATTCTCCCCAAGCTTCATTTTTGTTGTTCACATGCAAAGAGATTAGATTCACAATCTACACTTTCTGTTGTGCAGAAGTGTAAACAGAATGTTTAGGGACTTTAAGTAATTGTTGCCAGCTTGCCATCTTCCCAAAGCATGCTGGTTTGCAATACTGGAAGCTATAATCTCAAAACGTCAGCTGTGGGACAGGTTGAATGAGATCTTCCCTGCCACTCTGTAAATTGAATATTCTATCTGCAAACTAAACCACTTGAAAATGATTTACCCTCATGGGTCATTTTCTGGCAAACCACTTGCAAACTGTCCACCTCACCCCTTTTCTGGCATTCTAGCCTATAGGACAATCTGTCAAGAGTATAGGCTTATAGAGTGAAACACATCCCTAATGCTGGATATTTGCTGTTGGCTTCTTTCCCGGGTTGTACTCCAATTCTACACAAACAATTTTGAATTATTCACCGACTGGTGTAGCCAAGGTCCATGAGGCTACAATTACCCTACTGAAGGAATTTCAAAGAATAACTGTTTAATTTTGAAAAAAAAAATACATGTAACGGTTTCCCAGATAATTTTTGATCTGTGCTTTCTAATAATCAATTATGGCACATAAAAAAATAAGAGAGATTGCTGAATGGCACATTCACCCTGAAAAGACTCTTTCTTCAGATCCAGAGTTTACTGTAGTACCTGAGCCCTCCTGGTTTCACTTTAAGGTTAAGTTTCCTTGGATTTCAGCTCATCTCTTAATGACTACATGGACATGATCAGGCACTTTTTGGCAACAGAATGTTAGTGGATTGCCATTGCCTTCTTCCAAGGATTTTTAAAACTTCCCGATCTAGCTTGCAGCCAATTTACATCCTCCTATTCCAGTAATTGCTCTCTATCACTTTACACTTCTTTGATAACCATTCTCAATGATCAGAAAGGGCTTACCTCTTACAGATTTTAACAATCAATGAAAGCAGTTTCCTTTCCCTTGCGTTTCCTTTTTAACAAGTTCTATTCATTCAATTCACCTTCCTATGAATTTTACTTTTTTTAAAAAAAGTTCTAGTGTCCTATTAAGAACATATTCAATCATTTTAAAATGGAAAGGAGGCTTTTGGCTGCAGCTGTTTCATATTGAGCATCTCATCTGCTGACAGTCCTCACTGTTGTTGTTTTTTTTCCAATCGTCTCAGATCTGAGTGACGCTTTATTTGGCCTCTCTTCTCCGAATCCATTTGTTTCTAAGCTATTATGAGCCAGCACTGAGTGTCAGGTCAGTGTGAGGGCCCTGATGAGCTGAAATACACACACAGAAACATGGTTAAAGAATGACCTTATAAACCACCCTTTGGCGGCACAGTTATTTCATAACTAATTGCCTTGTACTGATCACAGATATCAGCCATATCTTCCAAACGGCTAGTTAAGTCTATATATGGTAAGAAGATTACAGGCCAGAATATTTGTTTTGTTCTACTAAAATCAGATAGCTTTGTACCCATCTCATATTCCAGTGGATTGGAGCTAGAAGGTTGATTTTCTAGAACATTAAAAACTGACACATCCTCATCATTACTTTTCTCAACAATTATAGGGAAGGAAGGGAGGAGGGAGGGAGGGAGGGAAGGAAGGAAGGAAGGAAGGAAGGAAGGAAGGAAGGAAGGAAGGAAGGAAGGAAGGAAGGAAGGAAGGAAGGAAGGAAGAAGCAATAAAATAACTTCTATTTCAACCACCCCAAAGGTGCAACTGAATTTTCTTGGTTTTTTCCTTGAAAACATTTTACTTTTCATCCAAGAAGCTTCTTCAGTGAAAATGTTTCACTTCTCATGCAAGAAGCTTCTTCAGAACTGAAGAACTGAACTGAAGAAGCTTCTTGGATGAGAAGTGAAACATTTTCAAGGAAAAAAACCAAAAGAGTCCAATTGCCTTTTGAGACAGCCATGACCTGGATGGTTGAGAACCTATATAGACACTTCTGTTTCAAGTAACAAATGCTAATTCAGGTCTATGTGTGCAAATTCACCATTGCCAGAGATCTATTATGTAATTTTTAACAAATGTACATCTTTGAGAACTCAACTGTTGATAGAACTCTATAAGATATAAAAAGTTTTCACACGTTTACTGAGGTTATTGAGCCATATTTTGTCATCCCAGAGTGATTTTCAATTTTGCTTGAAAGATGAATGTATAAAATCAAGGCATTTAGACAAATTCCAGTATCAACTCATTTGTCACATTACCCTACTATTTCCCTGCCTGTTCCATACAGAATCCTCTAGCATTCATTTCTAACTTTCTGAGGCAATTCTTCACTTCTGTTTCTCTCTTTTTACATCTATAACCTTTTTGTGTTTTAGTTAATTTGCTCAAGTCAGTTAACAATAAGAAAGGGTAATGGTCCAATAAAATAAAACAGAAAAGTGGCCGACAATAATTATATCTGCTGATTAAGGTATGAAATTACTTTAGCTGATCCTTGCCTTAGATTTTTTTAAAAACTTATCCAAGTATATCCTCTAAAACCCTAACCCTAAAACTATACTAAGAGAGCCAAGGAGGTCAATTTGACCTGACATTTGGATTAGTAACTGACAGTCTTATTCTACTCTCTAAAGATGTTGCTTTTCCCACAAACTCAAAAAAACCTATCCATTTATTCCAAAGGTCAAGGCAAATCATAAGGAATGCAGTAGTGTCTCGCTACATGATCCACTCTGGATTGTGTGCAGAATTATGCTCTTAAGTACACTGGTCTTGAATATTCAAGCTTTTCTAGACTTGCAGAAAGAAAAAAAAAACCTCTGACCAGCTCACTTTGCTATAAGTGGAGCTGTCCATCGCAAAACTGTACACTTCATATATTTTTGCATCTGGCTGGTGCTTTCTAATTTGTCAGTAAAATTATTAAAAGATGCTAGAGAAAGCCAGGGACTATGGAACAAGGACAAGGAGGGTTTTGTGATTTGAAAGCACTAAAAACAATTGATTAATAAAGGACTGAATAAATAAAGGAAAGAAGCCAAGTACTAAATGATTCCTAAATAAATGAAGTCAAGCACTTGGGAAGCACTAGGTTTTGTCATTTGAAAGCACTAAGAACAACGGATAAATTGATGAGAGAGAAAATTCATCTACAATACAGTCTTGGAATTACAATCACAATGGAGCTCAACATTTCTGTTGCTGTTAAGTGATTTTTTTGGCCCATTTTACAACCTTTCTTGCCACAGTTGTTAAGTTAGTGACATGGTTATTAAGGGAATGAGGCTTCTCTGTTGACTTTGCTTGTCAGAAGTTCGCAAAAGTGGATCACATGACTATGGAGACATTGCAACTGTCATAAATATGAGTCAGTTGCTGAATTTTGATCATGTGACCCTGGGGATACTGCAACGGTCGTAAGTATGAAAAACAATAAGTTACTTTTTTTCAGTGCTGCTGTAACTTGAAACAGTCACTAATTGAACTGTTGTAAGTTGAGGGCAACCTGTATCTGGCTAGGTGTCAGCTTTGGAAGCCATATTGCACACTGCCACATAGCCTGAGTAAGTGGGAGGGGGGTGATTTCAATTGAGTACCTCTAAGTAGACAAAATTATTATTTATAAATAATTTTTATAAATAGTTATAAAAAATAATTATTTTGTTAGTTCAAGGTCATTGGCTATGGCACAGGATGAAATAAGGATCTTACTTTTGGACGGATCGTGATTGGGCCATGTGATGTGATGATGGCCAAGGAGGGATGGATTTGTACTTTGGGAAATTGTGGGAAGCCCAAAAACGTTCAGATTCGGGATTCCACAGATGTGCCAGGTGCTATTCTAATAAAGGTACTTTTGAGATATGTTTGTCTCGGAGTTACTGATTGGAATGGAGGTTTGCTGGAATGCTGACACTAGGTCTATGCGACAGAAATTCTAGTGTCTTTGCATTCTAGTAAGCTATTATGTCCAAAATTAATACCTCTGTTAATTTTCTATGCAGATAGAATATAAATGGCTTAAATTTTGACATTTTGAGAATCAACTTTGCACTATTTTATTTCCAACCTTGTGATTACAATTTTTTTTTAGAAAGCTAAGAAGTTGAAAATATATATATATATATATATATATATATATGTATATATATATATATATATATATATATATATATATATATATATATATATATATATGTAGGTCTTGGTGTATTCGGGTCTTGTCCGTGTAAGATTGAGAATACCTTGGCAATGTTTGACGAAATCTCATCCGTCATCTTCAGGCTGGTGTCTTCAGCTTCGTTCTTCTGGGAGAAGTGTGTGATAGTGGCTGTTTTTCCCTTTTAAACTCCAGAGTTGGCTGTGTTGCTACTTCTTGATTGGTTGATGGAGTTGATGTACGCAGATTGGATGGCTTTTTCCTGAGACCCTGTGTGGCTGAGGTGCTGGCTGTGTGTCTCTCAGCCTTTTGTGTTGTAACGACCTGGGCAATGGGCTGTGTGATGACCTTCTGAGTTCTATTGTTGTGACGTCCTGGGTGTGGTGCTGTAATCTCCTGGGTCGTTGTCTGTGTTGCAACCTCCTGATGTTTTGTGTTGTAATCTCCTGAGTTCTGTGATGTAGTGTCCTGGGTGGAAGGCTGTGATGTAACATTCGGGCCTTGGTTTGGCTCGAGTTTGAGGTCTGGCTATGTGTTTATAGCGTGTGTCAGTTTGCTTAGTTTGGGGGTTGGGGGGTGTAGCAGCTGGTGTTGCAGCCATGGTCTGGTTTCTGGATGGTGGTTGCCTTTCATCTGTGGCGTGGGCTTGGGTTTGAGTCTGGTGAAGGAGATTGGTGGTGGCATCATGTGTTATTTTGGGTCTGGTGTTGGCTTTCGTGGCTGGGACTCGTTTGTTGATTAGGGCTAGTTTCCAGATGTCTGGTAGGCGGGAAGTATCATCCCGTTTATTCATGTTATGGGGGTGTTTCTCTATTTCGATGGCTTCCCTAATTATTCTCAATCTTACACGGGACAAGACCTGAATAACCTACATACCTTTACCCGTGAAAATCTACGAATATATATATATATATATATATATATATATATATATATATATATATATATATAACAGTTGTGTGTGTGAATATATTCTATTCATATAGTTTCATATGCAGTATATTTTGGTTCAATATATTGGCTATTTTTATACCACCAGCTTGAAATCTCTAGCTTTGTTTCTTCAACTTTGCTGATCTTCTGAAATCAGTCAATAACTTTGGAAGCAATAATCCAAAAATTAGACAAGTTGAATCAGTTTTCACAATATATTCTAATTGCAGTAACTGGAATACAAATTAGGAGAAAGTAGTTTAATATTGTTGCTCTGTTTGACTGTCACTTCTGCATCTATCAGGTACCAGCACTTAAAAGAGAAACTTGGCCATAATGGAATATCTAATTTGCCAATACAGGAAATCTTTGGAAACTCTCATAGTACTGCAAAAAAACTAACAATTTCCTCTTCCAGCAGAAAATTTCATAAACCTATGTCTGAACCTAATATTTGGCTGCATAAATCAATTGGTCTGAACTGCACTGATGAAAATATAGCAAAATAGATTGGAGAACATTTTTCATATCCTTGAAGATAATTTTTTCTGCTTAACTGAAATGGTAAGCCCCCCAAAATCCAATTGTTCTATAATCTTAGTCTTGTTTAACCAAAGCAAAAACCTTAACAATGCAAAATAACTTTTATTGAATTGGACATGAGTTATGGAAGTTAGATTTATTTTGTAGCTTTTTTGTACAAGACAGCTTAAGGAACAGACCTATATGAGCTTTTCCCCCCAAAATATCTCTTTATTGATTTTCATCAATATTGCATGAAAACGCAGCATTAGGCTTCCCCCATCATGATGATCCAACATTCAAGTCTTCTTTTATTAATTCTTTTAACATAATTATGTAATCTATTTTTAATGCTGTGCCAGAGACCTGTCAGACTAATTGTATTTTGACATTTGATACCACTCTCATTTTGGCCCAGCTTGCTAGATTTGCAATTGTTAAGATTGCACAAAGAATATAACCCATTTATAGAAGCAATGCTAAAGAAGAAAAACTGTCTGATCAGGAGCAAAGTTTCATGTCAGGGTCTGCCAGGACAAAATGGAACAGCAGGCAAATAGAGTGCCAACACTGTTGTATGCTTAAATTCAATAGGCAACAACAAAGATGGTTTTTATGCATTTCTCATATGTTGGCTTCTCTCTGTACAAGCCAAACTTTTTTTTGCAGTTGACATAATTTCGTATTCTTAATTATAGTTATATGATACTTCCTAGAAAACATCAATGACGGTGAGAAAAAATGGATAGATTACATAATGCTTTGTTGTTAAAAATGGGCCAATATAAGATTTCTATCAGATATCACTGATCACTTCTATCAAGGGCCCAGAAAACAGACCTAGGAGCCCATAATTATACCAATGACAATCAACACATCTATAATGTAAATTCAGGAATGAAAGGTGAGGAGTGGCAAAAGACCAGAGGAAGCAATTTTATGCCTATCTATTGGCCCATAGCAATAGCAACAATATTTAGACTTATACCGCTTCACAGTGCTCTACATTACTCTCTGAGCAGTTTACAGAGTCAGGCTATTGCCCTCAACCCCAATCTGGGTCTTCATTTTACCAACCTCGGAAGAATGGAAGGCTGAGTCAACCTTGATCCAATCACAATTAAACCCCTGGCTGTGGGCAGAGTTAGCCTGCAAAAGTGCTTTTAACGCCTGGGCACCAGGGCTCTTGTATTGCCCATTTTGACTAGTCATGATGTCAAAGTCAGAATCTCTCCCATATTTTAACTGAAGGCATTATGGATTGTGCTTGCAACTGTTTAGGAAAGACCAAACCTGAAAAACATGGTTTTTCTTCTTGAGATGAAAGGGCAATGGACATGTTCTGCACTGCATAATACCTTAGAATAGTGAAATAATTTTGGTATCTGATCCAGAAAAGCATCTCTCCCATTCATAGCTAATAAGATCTCAGGTAACCTTGTCACGTGAGGCAGTAAACATGGATTACACAATGGAAGCATGGACTATGTTTTATACTTTATTTAAGAGCTAGAGTTCAGCTTGGGAACTTGGGATGCTAAAGAGTGTCTATTCATGTAAAAATGCCTTTACTTCATCATTGAAGTCATGCAGATGGTAAGAATCAGAAGTTAAAAAAAAAAACCTTTTAGGTCATAGAACAGCATTTCAATATCTCTAATTTTGCAAATTACGTATTTGGCTTAGTAGTTATAAAGAAAATGGAGTTATTTCCATAAAGATCAACAGATCTAACAGCTTGCTTGTGTGTTCTTGCAAACAGGTCTTCAATTGCAAACAGATGGTTATTACTCTCTCCAGTCCACAATAAACTCAGCAATAATGCTGCACTTCACTTGAAAACACCTTCAGGAATTCTGGCCACTGCTGTGTGATGACAATCATGCTTTACGGGATATGCGCATCCAGCAGGAAGGCATTTGTCTTTTGTGCTGTTATGATTGTTCTTGCTTTATTAGCATCCTTATTAGTAACCACAACTCATTCTAAAAGCTACCTTGGCAGCTGGAAAGCCTGGTTAGCTAGCACTCCAGCATGATCAAGCCTGTTCAGTACATGGAGAGAAGCTTCATTTGTCTTACTCCCATAAAGTATTTTAAGAGAGGGAAATTGTTGCAACTAGAAACAATCCATACTCTCTTAGGATTTCATAGCTGTCACAGCTATGTAACGGTTATAGCCCTTCACAGTTCTTAGCATGGATGAACTATAAAGGGATCATTCTCTGGTAACATTTTTGAAGCCATGGAACAGAGATTACCAATTTATTCCAAGTTATGAGGCAGATGCTAAAGAACATCACACAAGGAAAAACAGATCACTTCTTTTGCTGTCCTCCTCTGATTATTTATATTCAGGAAGATTTAACCAGATAACTAGATTGAGCAATTGTAAAAGTCAGAAAGAAATACTTGATATGTTTATGTATTGGTCCATACAAATAACAAAACTGAATTCAGATATAATGAAAATTATAGTTTCATGTTAGCCAGTTAAGTCTTGGGCTTATACGTTCCTCCTTTGTATGTTCTCCTTATATAAGATTTCACTTATATCTTCAATCAACTACAGATGAGCATCATAGCCAATCTCTAAACCGTAATCAATGCATCACTTTTTAGAAGAAGTTGGTTTCCTCAATTGTAGCTTGAAGTTGACTTTGTTTCAATAAACCTCATTTTGTCCCATTTTGGCAATAGCATTAGGCTATGAATAATTAAAATGAAAACAAACATTCACAATCATGTTTAGAAAATGCAATATTGCTAAACTCAAGACTAATTTACTTACAATTAACCCATCATTTTGCATTATTTTTGAATAAGGCTGCTAAAACCACCTGCTATATAAATACCCTGTTGTACAAACTGGATAACATTTCTAAATAAAATTGCATGTAAGCATGCTGACTGCAATGCCTTGGTTAATAAATCTGTTGTCTGCTTTTTCAGTTTTAAACTTATATTCAAGTTAAAATACTAAACGAAGTTTTATGAAGACTTCCCATCAGAGTAAAACATAATTTTACAGAAACCTTTGGAGATATTGTGAGATTTGCCCCATTTTATGACCTTTGATAGGTATGCTAGAGGCTTTTAAGAAGAGACTGGACAGCCATTTTTCTGGAAAGGTATAGGGTCTCCTGCTTGGGCTGTAGGTTGCACTAGAACAATCCTGAGGCCTCTTCCAACTCTGTTATTCTTTATTCTGTACAAATTTTTGATCCACATATGCATTCATAAACTGCATGTATTGGAATTACTGATGTGGCAAAGTTGTATCTGGTGGAATCTTGAAATTTGCTTTTAAAAATGTAAACTAGTACTGAATTGTACTTGAAAAAAAATAATGTAGAAAGATTCCTTCTGAAGACTAATTTCCCTCAAATGGTAAATCACACTACCAGAGGCTATTAATTAGAAATATTCAGTATCTTTCAATTTTTTTAAGACAACATTTTAATTGAATTATAAAGTATTATAAAATACAAAGTAAATAGAAAAGCAGTGAGGGGATGTTGAAAAGAAAGAAGTGAGGATAGATAAGAAAAAAAGAAAGAAAAAGAAGTCCAATTCTCTCTGTTAAAATAACATAAGGAATTAACACCAAATCACAACTTTTTACTTTTTCATAACAATATGAACTTTCTATAAAGAAGAAATATTCAGTATCTTGATCCTGTTTTGAAATTCAGCCACTGTTTAAAATCACATTTCAGGTAAGATAAGTTTGGAGGCAAAACTTATGTTGCCCGCAAATGAAAAGTCAAGATTTAACAAAGTAAATTCAAGTATCTCTTTTTCACAACTACCCTAAGAAGATGTTTCACAGGAAAAATGCTACTTGTGTTCTGAACAATATCATTAAAATTAGGCTTTGGAGGTCAAATTGGGCTGGTAGAATGCAAGATCACATTTAAGTAATTTGATTGGATTCTTAAAGGGAATATATTTTATGTAGCTCTTTATATTGCCACACAAACATGTTTTTTATGTTATGCTTTGTTGTGCTTCCATGCAGGTTAAATGAAAGTTGGAATTCTCAAATGTTATGAAAATGTTGTCTTATGCAAAAAAACATGCCATGAAGTACTTGATTTGAAATCTGGCCAGCCTGTATGTGTGCTACTATCGCAACATTAAATGACTTTTACTTAGGGTGAAAGTTCTTGTGATAAATCATGGAAAAACTGACTTGTGCTATCTTTAGTCACCATGCTGATTCGCTCTCACAAGTCATTCACAGCTCTAAAAATACAGTTTATATCACCACATTCCTGGAATTCCTTCAGTTCTTACATTCTGATTTAAGTGGCATTAAAGACCCAACTGCAAAGTTCAAGACTATGGGGCAATATCTCATCAGAGATTAGCTGTCACCTGAATTCAATACACTGTTTGGAATATTTATTTGATCAGTTCTCCAAATACAAAGCATTTTCCTGTATATACATCTAATGTCTGGCTATATGGAACATAAGGCTAAAATTATCTTGGAACAAGGTAACAAAAAACACAATCTGACTACACAATAATAGGAAGCATACTAAAAACAAGGAATATTTACACTGGGGGACAAACATGTGATAGAAGGTGCTGACCTAGAAAATCAGCCTTGTGGGATTCTAATAAGATCATGCCCCTAGAACTCTATGATAATTATAGATTACTGGTAGGTTGGACAACTGTGTCGCCATTTTTAAATTGATTGCCTTAAAATACAAAGGTATCAGCAAGTCAATACGTGCTCTCTGGATTTAATTACAAGCTTCCTCAATACTTCAAAGTTGAAGCAGAACTAAATGCTTTCTTAATTCCTTTGATAGGGACCAAAAGGTACATTATGTTCTTTGTCCCAACTGGCAAATCAACAAAGCTGAGCAATAAAAAGCTTCATTTGTATAATAAATTGTGCTACAATCTAGTACTTAGGCATAAGGTCCTTGAAAACATGTAACCTTTTCTGCACATTTCACTAAACTCAAACCAGATGAACATTTATAGTTCCTCATCTTTCATTCAGTGGCTCAGAGCATCAGTAGTTGGAGGGATTGGTCTCACATAAATATCTGCCATATCTTCAAGTAGTTCAGGAGACTCTTTTGTCTCACTAAAACTGTGCTACGTAGATTAATCTGAAAACTCTAGATTGGAAGTGAGGTTGGTGATGTATAAACCTCATCCTAGTGGCTATTCCATTCTGGCATTATGGTACTGGCTTGGAATGGAACTATCTATAGGAAGCAACCATGCCTATGTCCATAATGTGTATAGATAGATAGATAGATAGATAGATAGATAGATAGATAGATAGATAGATAGATGTAGATAGATATAGATATAGATATAGATATAGATATAGATATAGATATAGATATAGATATAGATAGATATAGATATAGATATAGATATAGATATAGATATAGATATAGATATAGATATAGATAGATATAGGTATGCATGTCTTCATGTTCAGGTCTTTTCCCATGTAAGATTGAGAGTATCTTGATGTTTCGATGAGGTCCCACTCACCATCTTCAGGCTGGGGCTTTAGGCTTCATGCTTGTGCGAGCAAAGTGTGATCGGAGCTGCCACCTCTCTATAAATACTGGTGGGGTATGGGGTGTGCTGGCTCTGTTATAAGCGGGTTGGTTGGCTGTGTTGTTGCTTCTTGATTGGTTGATGGAGTTGATGTTTGCAGATTGGTTGGCTTTTTCATAAGATCCTGTGTGGCTGAGGTACTGGCTGTGTGTCTCTCAGCCTTTTGTGTTGTAACGACCTGGGTAATGGGCTGTGTGATGCCCTTCTGAGTTCTATTGTTGTGACATTCTGGGTCTTGTGCTGTAATCTCCTGGGTTGTTGGCTGTGTTGTAACATCCTGAGTTTTTGTGGTGTAACCTCCTGAGTTCCGTGATGTGATATCCTGAGTGGATGGATGTGATGTAACGTTCTGGGCTTTGGTTTGGCTCCGAGTTTGAGGTATGGCTATGTGTTCATGGAGTGTGTCAGATTGCTTAGTTTGGGGGTTGGAGGGTGTAGCAGCTGGTGATCCAGCCATGGTCTGGACGGTGGTTGTCTTTCATCTATGGGATGGGTTTGGGTTTGAGTCTGGTGAGGAGATTGGTGGTGGCGTCATGTGTTGTTTTGGGTCCGGTGTTGGTTTTCGTGGCTGGGACTCGTTTGTTGATTAGGGCTAGTTTCCAGATGTGTGGTAGGTGGGAGGTATCATCCCGTTTATTCATGTTATGGGGGTGTTTCTCTATTTCGATGGCTTCCCTAATTATTCTCTTGTTGAAGTGTTCAGTATTGGAGATTAATTTGATTCCCTCAAAATCAATTTCATGACCTGTGGCTTTAAGGTGCTGGAAAAGGGAGGAAGTATTTTCTTCTTTTCTGACTGCGTTCTTGTGTTCTGCGATGTGTGCATTCTTGTGTTCTGCGTGCATCATATATGTATATATATATGTATATGTATATGTTATAGTACAGTTATAGTTATAGTTATAGTTAGTTATAGTTATATAGTTATAGTTATATAGTTATAGTTAGTTATAGTTATATATATATAGTTATAGTTTAGTTATAGTTATAGTTTAGTTATAGTATACACACACACGTACACATGCATCCTATTGTATTCAATTGGTTTTATAGCTGAGTACATATGTTTAAAATTCCCAACTGAAATGAATTCAAAGTTGGATTTTCTATATCCTTGCTTATTGTAGCCATTACACATTCCATTTTTATATACATTTATACATTTATAAATGTGTTTATATATATTTATATACACATACAACATATTGAAATATTTACAAAATATAAAAACCCAACACACTAGATAGTAATTGAGATGAACAACTCTGGCCAAGGGTAATTGAACTTTAACCCAGCAAACCTCAGAAGGTATATTTGGATGACACCTGATGAAATTATTTAGGATCTCCTGCTCAAGCAGGTGGTTGGACTAGAGGACCTCCAAAGTTCCTTCCAATTCTGTTGTTCTGTTATTCTGATGAAACAAACATTCCTCTTACCTTTAGTAAGATCCTATAATACTCTGAATTATATTGTATATATTTACACACAGTTAAGAAACAGTTGGTGCTTTGTGTGTTAAATTATTTTATATATATTGTTAAAAGATTATTTATTTATTAGATTTTTAACCTATTTTTATTTTGGTCAATACTTAACTAATGCTCCCAGCTCTTATTTTTCCCTACAACAACACTGTGAGGTACTTTTGGTTGAGAGAGAGTAATTACCCCAAAGTCATTCAACTGGCTTTCATTTCATAAGAAAGACTGATTCATAGCATTCTTGGCTTCTACAGTAGTATATCATCTTGGCCATTACATGAAACTAGTTCTCAATCAATATGCTGTATCATACTTGCTAATAATCCAAATAAATTAAGCTTATTTAAAGCCAACAAATTAAAATAATCAAACAAGAATAACAAAAAGAATGCCACAATAAGAAACTAGAAAAATGAAATGAATTTAAAAAAATAACAAAAAATAACAAAAATAGAAAAAGAAATAATCAGACAGCTGCTACTAAAGACCAAGCTTTTACCAAACAACAAGAGTAGGAGAATAATTGGACCAACTGGGTTCTTCTCAATACAACTTCCAAAAGACAGGAGTCAAAACAAAGGGCCCTGTTGAACATGTCTCTCTTCAGACAGTCTGGGAATGAATCCTTCAATTCTGAACAGAAAAAATAAATTAAGAAAAACATACTAGAGTGAGTGGCCCTTAGAGAGATCCTAGGCCACTTAGATTAAAAGCCAGCATCATGATACTGAGCCTAGAAGCAAATAAGTTCAAAATGGAAACATATCAGAAACAGATGTATATCTTTGCAACTTGGCAGCAGGATGCTGACACATTTATCTACATTTATGCTTATTCTCTGTATGAGCTGCCCCATGTAAACAGTAATCCAGTTTAAAGATGACTAATGTACATCTTACTGTGGCCAGAAAGGCTATCTTCTCCAGGAACAGAAATCTTGTGCTTGTAAAAAATGCTTCAAACCATCTCCAGCACCTGATCACCTAGAAACAGCACTAAGACAAGGAGCACACAAGCTACAAACTTGAATTTTAACGAGGAATTCAATCCTCATGTACATCTAACTGTGTTGGCTAATGCCCCATCTTAATAATATTTCAACCTTATCTGTATTACAATTCAGCTTATTTTCCTGCATCCCCTCCCCTTCTCCTATCAAACATCAAGTTCAAGTTTTCGGTCATTCCCTAGGATTTCATTAAAAATGAGACAGAGTATAGAATCTTCTGATTTACCGGTAGTTTCCAGATAACATCAACCAATGGTTTGTTGTAGAATGCAAAAAGTACAGCATCCCATAGCATAATGCTCAAGGGGTCAAATAGTCAATGTACTGAACCATATTCTAGAACCTCCCACCATAAGATCACTGGATGCATTCCAAATAGTCAGTATGATGCCACTGAAGAACTAGCACTGTGAAGCATATCAGATGACACCATGTTTTGAAAGTACTGAATGAGGAATCCAGGAGATACAGCTGAAACAGATTCCTCTTTTCCCATTTGATTAGGGCAGATCATTTCCAAAGAGGATAAGACATGGGGTGTTCAGGGCAACAATCTCCAAAATGAGTAGCATTGAGTGCACTCCTTGAGGCTTATGGAAATGGTACAGTAAACCTCTAAGGATAGGGATAAAGTTACTAGGCACTGCAGAGTGATCCATGAAATGATCCATGAATATAAGTAGAAAAAAAGTAAATCATCATCATCAATTTGAAGCAATTTAACAATATTCAAGGTTTCTTTTTCTTCTCTGTTCCAATCCTCTTTCCAGAATCTTGCCATGCTATTTTTATTAACAAAGAACTTTAATAGCAATATTCCTAAAATGACAGGACACTTTCCCACAATTGTATGTAAAGAATTGGCTACCATAGTTATGGTTAACCTCTGTCTTTTTCTCTAGAATTTTATGAAAAGAACTCACCATTCTTCTCAACAAATGTAGGCACCTGGATAGAAGAATCTCTTACTTCACTGAAACCACTGTCTTTGTGAAACACTTCTGCACTTCCACCAACCACATTTTCCTGGGCTAACAGCTCCTGCTTCATCACAGAATTCATCACCAAGCCTGAAGATATTTAGACAAACTCCTGTTCCTCTGCTTTGAAAGTTCAGCGCTTCCCAAGAGCCAACGAAGAGCTGTAAGCAGAAAAGTAATAAATTAGAAGACATGGCATTGGAGAAGAGGAAAAATGTAAGAAACGTTGTAGAGAAATTATGATAGGGGTATAGTGAGAAACTAATCAAGAAAAGAAGCAACCAGGAATTAAGGAAAAATTTCCTAGCAGTAAGAACAATTAACCAGTGGAACGGCTTGCCTTCAGATATTGTGGGTGCTTCATCACTCGAGTTTGTTAAGAAGAGACTGGACAGTCACTTGCCTGAAATGGTTGGACTAGAAAATTTCCAAGGTCCTTTCCAGCTCTATTCTGATTGATTGATTGATTGATTGATTGTTTGAAATACTGCTTCTTCTGTTCCCTTGAAACATGGGAGATACCCATGGCAAAGACTTCACTTGCATCGTAATTCGCTTCAGCAGAACAGTAAGTAGTTTTGGCTCTTGCTTCTTTTACTTATCTTTGGGAATTATCAGAACACAGTCTTGGTTTTTGTGTTAGAACAAGCTTACTAGTAATCAAACATTACAGTAACTAAGGATTCACATCTGATAGTCATGTCAATTTATCCCTGGCCCCTTTATTAATTTTTATTGGATATACTAAAGTATATAGTAGTAAAAAGTATAAAGTATATAGTAAAGTATAAAGTAGCAATAATAGGCCTATAGTAGGTAGTTGAGGCAAAGAAGTATTATCCAATGCTTTGTTCTTCATTATTCTATCTATTCTTCCCATAAACCTAGGGGTGGGATGCTACCAGTTCAGCCTGGTTCTATAGAACTTGTAATTGCAAAGAGCAGCTGACACCAAACTGGTTCGGTGTTTGGCCCACCCGCCTGCCCGGGCTCTAGGCTGTCCTTTATTCCCTGCTTTTCCCTCCTTAGCTGCTCCTTAACTGATGGGAGCATCCCGATTCTCCCATATTACACCCCTTCTGCGCGACCTGCATTGGCTACCGGTTGCCCTCCAAGTGAGATTCAAGGTGCTGGTAACAACCTATAAAGCCCTATATGGCTTGGGTCTGGGGTACTTGCAAGAACATCCCCTGCCATCGATGAACACCAATTGCCCAGTGCGCTCCCACAGACGGGACCTCCTGGGGGGTACTGTCAGCTAAACAGTGTAGGCTGGCAGCCCTCTGTGGGAACCAGTTAGGGCACCTTCCCTGATCTCCGCTCCTTCCGCCGTGACCTTAAAACATGGTTATCTTCACAATCCGGCCTGGACTGACGGGATCAGGGTTTTAACTTGGAATGTTTATTTGGCTGTAATTTAATATTTTTTAAATTGCTTTTAATTTTTGTGTTGTTCGTTTTTATGTACACTGCCCTGAGTCCTTCGTGAGAGAGGGCAGCCTATAAGTCCAACTAAACTAAACTAAACTTTGTGCGGCACAGCTGTGGTTGAAAAAGCAGGAAACAAGAGGATTTTCAAATGCTGCGCACCCGGGCACAGTGCTTGTCAGCTGTCCAGGTGGCACAGCTGATGATTTCTTGCAAACGCAGCACACACCATTGTCTGCAGTTCGAAGAACCAGCAAATTGCTCCACTGGTTGGCCCTGCCCCTCCCCATCCACTCACTCCTTACCTAGCATGTGAGCCATCCAACTTGCCTGGTTTGGTAAGTTGCTATTTTTTCTTCCCCCACCCCCTACCATTAGCTGTTCTGCTCTGCCAGGAGATTTAGATTAGCTAGAAAGCAGGAAATCCTTGGATTTCTTGCTTCTAGCTAATCTAAAAGCAGAGCCGAACCTTCCTTAGTGCAGACTCAGGTAGCCGATTGCAGATAGATAGATCTCTAAGTTAATCTGTGATTCTGTGAGCAACTCAATCTGCCTGCCTGCGTTGGGGTAAAAGTTGCTCTTTTTTAAATAAAAAACTCAATATTTACATACATGGTGTGTTGTGAGTTAATTTTGTGAGTTTGCTTGCTAGCAAATTTTATGAGTTTGCTTGAAAGCAAATTTTATGTGACAGACTCAGGTAGATTGCAGATAGATAGATCTCTAAATTAATCAGTGATTCTGTGAGCAACTCAATCTGCCTGCCTGCTTTGCCTGTTTTGGGGTAAAAGTTGCTCTTTTTTATAAAAAATTCAATATTTACATAAATATTTATAATATTTACATACAAGCCATGCCCACACAGTCACATGATCACCAAGCCATGCCCAGTCAGCAAGCCATGCCCACACAGTCACATGACCACCAAGCCACACCCACAAATTAGGTCACACCCACAGAACCGGTTGTTAAGAAATTTGAATCCCACCCCTGCTGAAATGGATAGGGTTCCCCCACAAGATCCCTTCTAAGTGTTATTCTGTTATTCTGACACCTTTCCCAAGACCTCTACTCAGATTTTGGCATCTTCAGTCTCTTAGCTATTTAGCCAGAAATAACAGAGTTGAAAGTGACTTTGGAGGTCTTCTAGTCCAACCCCCTGCTCAGGCAGGAAAACTGAGGATGCCAAAATCTGAGTAGAGGTCCTGGGAAAGGTGTCAGAATAACAGAATAGCACTTACAAGGGACTTTGGTGGGGACCCTATACCATTTCAGTATTTCAACTGCAGGTTTCTAAAAATCTTATTTTAAAAAATGAGATTAATATCCTAATAAGATTTTTAGAAACCTACAGTTGAAAGTTCTTCATGTCTCCTTACCCTGAAGACCCAATTTCATTTGGAATTTAATCCCAAACTGATTGCCCTTTTGGCATTTCTCTTGATACTTCTCCAAAATATACTCCCAAGAAGCCATCTCTCTCTCTCTCTCTCTCTCTTCTCTCTCTCTCAATCTAAAGGGGAGAAACTACAGTACTACTGGCATTAATAGTCTTTTCAAGGATGTGTACAAGAGTCTAAACAGAAAATATAAGCAGGAGCCAGCAAATATTAACATATTACTCACAAATCCTTCCTGGAAAATCAGTATTGATTTAATCCCAATTGCAATCCTTTGTAGACCAAAATGCTCTGGACTATAGACATTGAATGCATGTAAATCACACACACACATACCACACTCTCTCTCTCCCACACACACACCTGGTCTGACTGGGACAAAATGATCCGGCGAGCTCCAGAGCAGTGGACAGCGTAAGAAGGCAGAAAGCAAGTGGTGGGGGTAGCGGCCGGAGCAAACAACCACCATGGCCGCTTGCTTTCTTCATTTTTGTCATCCCCCAGCAGAAGGCAGAAATCAAACAGCGGGTGCAGCGGCCAGAGCATGCAACCGCTGTGGCCACTTGCTTTCTTCCTTTCACCCCTGGGAGAAGGAAGAAAGCGGGGGGCAATGGCGGCAATGGTGGTGGTGGCCGGACCATGCTGTGCCCACTCCTTTCTTCCTTTCACCACTCAGGAGAAGGAAGAAAGTAGGTGATGGCATTCCTGGGGGACGAAAGGAAGAAAGTGAACGGCTGCGGTGGCAGTATTCTGGGAGGGTGGAGTGGGCAGAAGTACTGGGGCTGCTGCATATGGGCACCTTCGCTGCCCCTCTCAGCCCCAGCGTAGCAGAGATGCCCCCCCAAGGGCCGGCCACCCACCTGCTAGCTAGGCTGGGCCGGAAGTGGCGCGCCCCCCGGGAAAAGGAAGAAAGAGAGTGGCACTGCTCTGGGGACTGGGAGGGCGGGCAGATGTCCTGGGGCTGCACATGCGGTGCTTTCTTCCTTCTCCCGGGGGACAAAAGGAAGAAAGTGAACAGCCACAGTGCTACTGCTCCAGCAGCTATGTCCCGGTGCTGCTGCAAATTGTGCACAACATGTGCTGCCCTGGGACATTCACCCACCCTTCCAGTCCCACCAGGTGAGCCTGGGGATGGGGGGAGCAGCTAGCTAGGCTGCAGCCACAGCCGCCGCCTGGGATGGGGCTGTGCCAGCAATGAAGCCAGCCAAGTGAGCCCAGGGACAGTGGGGGGCTTAGGTAAGCTCGGGGGATGGTGGGGGGGAGGCAAGCTCTGGGGATGGTGGGGGGGACTAGCACGACTTGCAGGCTTACCTGTGAGCAGGAAGATCAGGGCTGATCAGTTGGGGCACAGGCACTATGTGGGAAGACAGGTTAAAAAAAGGCAAGCCACGAGGACCCAGTGTGGAGTGAGGAGTGACTGGGCAGGGCAAGCATTGGGCAGGGTGAGTGAGCATCGGGCAGGCAGGGCAAGCAAGAAAGTGGTGATTGGGTGACCGGGTCAGGGGTCTGGCCATCCAGAAGTCACTACTGGTTTGGTGACCTATGCCAAATCATCGCTACCGGTTCTCTTGAACCAATGCAAACCAGTTGAATACCACCACTGCAGTACTCCTTTAATAATGCTCCCCAGTTCTACAGGGCAACTTATGCATATTATTGCAAATTTCCTGATTTAGGTTTCCATGAATATAACTTGGGTATGTTGTGTATTCAAAAGAATGGAAATCCATCTACAGCTGCGTACACAACAAGCAAAATCCTCTTTATCTTTCTGTAATTAATAAGCTGCAAAGAACAAGCAATAACTGTTTATTCTTGGCTTTTTAAATATTCGTCTTTCTGAGCATTTTGGAGCTCTTGATGTGATGTATGTTTCCAAGAGAAAGTCCGTGATGACAGGACAGTCCAGGAAACTGCCTCTGCGTATACACACACACACACACACACACACACACACACACCCCCCCAAAATAATGAATGTTTCTGTGGCTGAACATTAAATCTTTGATGAATTAGGCCAGGGCTTTGGTGACGTCTCTGCTGAACTGATATGACAGTTTTATATGGATTATGATTATTTATGTTTGTGAAAAATAGCGAACTCGAGCCAGCAAGTTACTGTCGAAGCTTGGAGACCACCAGCATCGGCGCTCCTCATGAAGGCTTTTTATATTAGAAAAGTAAGATCATTCTGAGATTTCGACCATGTGTAACATTTTCATTTTCACTAACTGCAGCCCAGGGTCCTTCAGTGAATGTCTGAAGGTCAGGATGTGCCCTTGGAGATGCCTGCTCTCCCAGCACACCCTAGTAGTATGAACTTGTTGGGTTTTTCTCCTCCTCCCCCGCCCCCCGCACCTTCACTCCTCATGTTAGATTTGGCCTGAAAACATTTCACCCTGTTCCCTCACTTCAGCTTGAACTCAACATATTTACAAAGCTTAAGCATACTTGCTAGCCTCCAAAAGCATCTCCCATCATACCCTGCTGCCAGCATATAAATCGCAAGACTATACACAGAGCAGGACGCGTTCTGTCTCTTCTCGGCCTATAAATATGAAGCCCCATAAAGTCTTATTACAGTGGTAGCTTTACATGGGCTCTCGCAAGCAAGATGAAATCTACTGACTCAAAGTGGCAGACAACTCTCTTCCAGGGTTTCTGATCCTGCTTAATACCAAGACGTACAGAGAGGCTATAAATGTTTGAAATACTGCAAAGAAAGAAAGGTCTTTTCAGTAAGAGTTCAAAATGACAGCGTTGCTGCAAGAAAGGCAACACCGTCAGAGTATTGGCACGGTACCCTAAGCAGTGTCGTAAAAATAAATAAATCCCACAATGACATGGAAATATATAATCATCTTGCAGATATTTGAAATGAAAGCCAAGACTGCTTTACAGATACGTAGCAATTATGATGCAAACCTAAGTTACTCAAAGGAAAGCATTAAAGCATTGAAGAAGGGAATCCTGCAGTGCAATGTGTGATTTCTTGTTTGGTGTCCTCACACAGAATAGTCCATCCTATCCCTTTCTTCCATCCACCCGTTTTTTTCTCCATGTTTATTTTATTAAATTTATTTGCAGGCCATCTCACTCCAAGACAACTCTGGGCGGCTTACAACATTAAAAGCTATGAAACCATAAAACATAAATATTTCTGAAGACAATAAAGTAGAATTATAAGAGTAAAGGAGGACCCCCATATTCTACACTGGGTCTGTCTGGGGCAGTGCAGCTACATCCAGCACCAACAGTGGCATAGTCCTAGAACCAGAAGTCTCACAAACCCCCACCACTCCATCTTGCTGTCTTGCCAATACTATCCAGATCCTCACAGCCTCCAGACGCTGGGATAAGCCAGGGCCTTAGATGTATTATCCACCATCATCAGCATACTGATGATATCTCACTCCGTGGTGAGAATCTTGTGGTGGTTTCACATGACATTTTATAGAGCAAATGCTGATTTAGGAAATATTTCAGCTTCCCTTCATTTTTGGGGGGGTGTATCTTTTTTTAAGCAAGGAAGGGGGATAACAAAAGAAAGATGAAAAAGATGCCACAGTTGAACAACTGAACAATCCTGGCCCTTGAGAGCCAAGGAACCTTTTCTTATTTTTTTTCAAAGAGAATGAGGAACAAAGCCACTGTAGAAAGATTTCATACAAAAACTACTACAGATATTCATACAGATAATGGCTAAAGTAATGAAAAAGAGTTCAGGAAAGCTGGGTCATTTCAAAATAACTCTTTGATATAATCAACATTTTGAGAGGACAGAGCAAGTGGAAAGCTGTAAGTCTTTAAAGTGTTCCAAAAAAAATCCCACATCCAAACTGACTGCCAGTAGACCTCCATCCTAACAAGTAGGATATACCACAGTCAAACACCACCAATATTAGTCACTATCTTATAGATTAATGCCTTAATGTCACACATACACACACATATATACATATGTATGTGTAGCTGTTTATATATCTATTGGCATCTATATCCTCTATCTAAAGTATAAGGTCATGATCAAGAAGATAAATTGCTTTCAAGTTAATATCATCAATTACATATTGCGATGTGTATTATCCAATTTAGACCACACAATGAGTTCCCATTTAAAGAAGGAAAATTTGAATTCAGGCCTGATTCCTGAATCGTCTCTGCATAAACTGTGTGAGGTTTATATTAACTTTTGTCTGGGATAAATTCTCTCTTGCAGTATCAGATTTTTACAGAGGTTGATTTCAGTCTTCTTTGTTTTAAGAAATAAACCTGTCTCAGCTTCAGAGTATTTAATTTCTCCATCTTTTCTCAGCTCATTGGATTTGGAGGTGAGTTATTGTAAAAAAATTACCAGCTCATTGTGGGCAGGAAGAGCTGTGAAAACATTTTCAGGCTCATCTCTGCCCTACTGCTTCTAAAAAGCCTAGGAAGAGACACTTGCCACATAAAATTTCAATTATATGCAAACATTTCATTTTTAGCTCAAAATTTCAATATGATATTAAACCACAAGATTTTCCTAGCAATACATCACATGTGGAAAATACTGTTTTTTACATCAAAAATTCAAGAATGAAAGACTGTTCAGGGCTAAAGAAATTACACACTATATCTATATACTGCAGTGTCCAGCTTTTCTGGGTCTAGAAGCCAAATTGGACCTTTGTGGTAACTGCTAAGGGAAGCATTCTCCAAAAAGCATGAATGGAAATTACATCAAATATCAGTTTAATATTACACACAGTTAAATGTAATTTAAATCAATTAAATGGATTTGACTACCTGTGCTTAATACAGGTGGTCCTTATTTAGTGACTGTCTCAGACAGCAACTGTTACAAGAGTGATGAAAAAGTAACTTTTTAAAACAATGACCACATTTATGACCTTCAAATCATCTGTCTCTCTCTGACATGTTTGCCATTACACTCAGTTAGTATGCACTGTCCTGTGACTGATCCATTTTTTTCTTTTGTCTTTCCCCCTGCAGAGTGCAGTGATTGTCTAAACAAACTCTTCCTGATCTGCTGCTATTCTTCCTAGGCTGTCCCTAAAAGTAGTGGTAGAGTACTTTTAGGTAAAAAGGGCAAGTTAACAAGCTCGGCTGTGACCTTAATTAGTTGACTAGAGATTTTCAGCAATGTTGCAGCTGCTGCCTGAAATTGACAAGATCCAAATCAATTTCACATTAAAGGTTTTTGTTTGCATCCTAAGCAGCTGGTGGCTTGAAGCCTCCAGCATGTTAAGACAAACAGCTAGCACCAGTATATTCCTTTTAATGGGTATTCCCTATTGTGTGCCTGCTTAGTCTCTTAAAATCCCTTCCTCTCCAATGTAAATAAAAATTAATTCCCTTCTTGCTAATTATTCCAATGCTGAAATGAGCATTCTGATAGAGAGGGGAGAACGGGGCTGTAAGATTTGCCCTTTTACTTGGCTTCCTCATGTGTCCAGAAACCTTCCCTGCCATACAGGCTCACTCATATAGGCTGTTTAAGATCATATCCTTCTGACTCTGTAAAACAAAGAGAGCTAAGGTAAAATTCTAAGCATAATGATGTGATTTTTCACTTGGTGATTGCTTCGCTTAACAACAGGGATGCTGGTTCCAGTTGTAGCTGCTAATGAAGAACTACCTGTAATCATCTTTTGTTAATATACAAGCTAGTTTACAAGGGCTGTGGGACTTGAGCACCCCTGTTGTGCACAGGTGATGCTATTACTTCTTTTTTTATTTATTATAAAGAATCTGAATAGTTCTGATGAGTACTGTGCTCACTATATAGGAAGTTCTGCTCTGTATTTGAACAACAGTGCCATTCTCTGATTATTCAGGTAGAAGTCAATGGTGCCTTGCACTCTGTTCCTTAAATTTTTCATTCCATATTATAAAATGCCCATTGAAGGCTTCTTTCTTCATCTAACCTTTTTGTTTGAATGTTTAATTACTTGGATTCTGAAAATTTTCCTTCAGTACCCCATCTTTGGGGGGAGGGGAATGTGCATTTATATTTTGAGATTCCAGTAATTCTACTGCAAACTGCTTCAAGATGAAATAGAATGGAAAGCAGCATAAAACATTAAATAATGTTATATGACTAAATATGAATGATTATTCTGATGCTTTGAAACTAAATTGATGCATTATGTGGACCTACATAATCTAAATCCCATTTTAAAAATTCTACACACTATAGTAGATTCCAGTTTGTTACAAGAAGTTGTTATTCTCATAACAACTAGTAGGGTTTTATTCAAGAAATAATGAATTTTAGTGACTTTTTTTGCTTTGTTTTTCTGTGCTTTGCTTTTTTTTGTTACTAGTAGAACCATTCAGATGGAAAAAAATAACTGATCAGTCTCTGGGACAAATTAAATGGAAGCAGATTTTACTAATAGCGATTCTTCAGATTTTTGCTTTTGCTTCTGTGCATTGAAACTTTCTGCCTTTGTCCACTCCCAAATGGAAACTTCTTGAGCTATTTAGGAATGGTAAGCACCATGATGAATATACATATTTAAAATCTGCCCTTAGCTGCAAGCTGAAAATATGCACTGCAGGCTCATTTTTCTTGACAAAATAAGGTTGGTCATATTCTGTTAAAAAATTTGATGGCTGAAGAACACATTATATTTCCTTTGCAGATTTAAAATCTAAATATTCACTTCCTCCAGAAGCTGAGTAGGAATATTTACAACTAGCACAGCTTACAAAATTGTCCAGATGCTTGTAAAACAACCTGAAATATTTCAGATTTTAAGGGGAAAAAAGGATACATACATTGCCAGAGACATACTACTCCCTGTGGTTGAAAACTTGTGCACTGCTTTTGGGAAAGTAGTGCACTGCTGTTTCTGAGTCTCTTGTGAGAGATTTCACACTTGGGAAAATAAAGTTTCTCTTAGGCTACCTTCTTGCAGCCTAGCATTTATTTATTTATTTTTCCTATTTTTAAACCAATGAGTCATTTGTTCATGACATAAATTAAACAACACCAATTTCCAGATCCACATTGCTACTGAAAAAGTAATAAAAAGAGAAAGAAAATACATGATTTCCCCCCACCCAACTTTCTCACTTCCTTCTCACCAAGGGTATCAGGTACAAGGAAAGTGTTGATAGAAGAAGTTGCTATATTTGCTTTTTCCCTTTGGTTCTGTCCTGTAATCAGGATGCAGCTATTTTATAGAGGGTAGTCCTCTATGTAAATTGATGTCTATGTAAATTGCTAGGGCATAAACATTTGGATTTAACTTCTATTGAAAGAACTGTCCAGTACTGATATTCTATTTTTAAAAAAAAAACTATAAAAAGGAGAAGCAGAGAATGATGAGAAATTAACCAGCAATAACTAACGTACAGATACAGTATGCTGGTACGGGCACAGATTACCTTCTTACATCATTGTCCCGACTACAGTCAAGTTAAATATACTCCTATTTCAATTCAATGACTTCGTATAAATGTATAATCCTATATCCCTATTTATGTATTAATTATTATTCACACCCATGCCAAAATAAAAGTGTGTAATTGATTGCATTTAACCACATCTAATTAGAGTTATAAAGTTTAGGTAATTTAGATCATGCTTATTTTTTTCAACATTTCTCCCCCTTATCGTTCCAGCATCTTCTGTTGGATGGAAACCATTACAGTGGAAATAGAGATGTTTCATTCATTCAGTTGACATACATGCTTACATGTTCATCTTTGCAGAAATTCAAGTACAAGTAAATATGTTTTCTAAGATGTACAGAATGTAGCAATAGAGTTATGACAGCTTGTCATCAAACCGTAAAAGTTGGCAGAGAGAGAGGGGGGGCAGGGGGGAACACTACATGGATGAAACTTATCACATTCTTTGCATGTTTATTGTAGCATGTTTGGGTTCCTGGGATTCTGCTCAAAAGAATGTTGCTGATAAAACACATACATATTTATTCTTTTTAAGCTGATGTTTACAGTGCAATAGACAATAAGAGTTTTTCTGGATTGTCCAAGGGGTTGAAATGCAGACAGGCCAAAAGTATATTCTCCATTGACAATAATTCTAGAAAATGGCCAATCTGTTTAGCTATTATAATGTGCATGTATTTAGTGGGACTGAAAAGTCAACATTTTCAATTTAAAATAATTTTACTATATAAAATAATAGGCTATACTGTAATTTAAAATAAAGCTGTTATTCTTGTATTTATGATTACCCTCATGGTTTATTAGATAATAACTGAGTGTGGAAAATTAAATTATCTAGAGCAGTAATTTAAATATCAAAGTAATTCGATAATTTTAATGAGGTTCCATATGATGGTTGCATGCTGTTTTTTCATAGAGTTGAAGAGCATTCTTCTGTTATAGATAGGAGGCCTACCCAGTACAAAATGCCCATTGAATACTTCTTTCTTCCTCCAACTTTTTTGTTTGAATGGTTAATTATTTGGATTCTGAAAATTAGCCAGATAGGGTGATCTCTTTGAAAATAACAAAGTCTTTAAAAGCTTCTTGCTAGAATTGAGTCTACTTGGATCCCTCCTTTCTTTTACCTATGGTGATTCCTCTGGCCTTCAACGCTTGCACATTTGATACTCAGTTGTTCCATCACTAAAATGATCACCAAATATTTGTGTCCAAGTGTTTAAAGAAAAAAAATCTATAGTTATGCAGTGTGGCTTAGAACCATATAGCCATGATTTGTCTTTTAGAACATGACTTTATGGAGCAACTCCTGATATATTGGCCTATTTGGTTCTGACTTAGAATTATGTTTCTCTAGATCTGTTCCAAGATTATGTTCAAGTCACCTTGCCTAGTTCGGTGGCTCTGCTTTAATCTCTTTGCCATTCTTAGATTTTTCATATAATGAGACAGATTTCCTCCATTTCATTTCTAAAAAGAAGACATGAAAAGCCCAAATAAGAATTTAAAAAATGAACCAGCTGAATCTTAATCATTTTCAAAAGTATGTGAAGATGACAACTACATTTTTTCTGAAACAAAGAGTAAAAGCATGAAGAATGTTTCTGGTTTTGCAGTCTATAAAGAAGATTATTATTCTCCTGTTAATATTAGTGCAGAGTTGAGGGGATCATGTAATAGCTGCATTCGGCCTTTGCAGGAAAGATGGAAGAGTTGTATGGGACTCCCTGACCAAGGAAAATCCTTTCTGCTTTAACATGACCTGAATGGGGGTTAGCTAATTCCTCTCTATGGCCAGGTTTTTGTACAAAAAAAAATCCTATAACTTTCAGAGGTAAACAAATGGCCCTCGGGACACCTGAGAAGAATCCCTGTTGCTCTTCTGGCCCCTGCAAACTCAGCTAAGGAAATTCCTTTATAGATTGTCTTTAGCTAAATAGAATTGCATACTATTTAAACCCTCTTCAAGCACCAGCAACTGAACATTGTAGCGCTAAAAAAAATGATGTTCAATTATTTTAAAAAAAGAAAAAAAACTCTGATATTTTCCACATGTTTGATTAGGTTAGGCAAATAGGTCTGAAAGGTTTTTGAAACAGTTAAATGATTTATTATATAACAAAAGGACATATTATCTGATAATGTAAGGTAGTAATGAAGAATCACTTAAACATTTCTCTCTTTCTCTCTCTCTTTTTTTGCAGAGTTTACTACCGTGTTCTTTGAAAAAAATAAGAATTCTGTGCCATCCTTTGATATCATAAAATTCTATTGCTCCAGCAGCATGGTCTTTATGAAAGGAGTTGGACATTTTTTTTAAAAAAAAATTGCTAAGATCATAATTTGACAATGTCTAACACTCATGCATAGTCATTAATACCTGTATTAACAACAGCATTTTGAATCAAGTGAAATGCAGAATGTGTACCAGTAGTGAAGGCCAGCAAGCAAATTACCCCTGAGGTTGCTAATTGAGGAAAAGTTTCTAATAGCTTGTTATAGACAACAGCTCAGAGGGGAAAAAACCACAGCAAAGCCAACTTAAAAGAAAGAAAAATCATGAAAGCACCCCTTGGCCCTTTCCTGTTGTCGCCAATTGGCATTCCAAAAATCTACTTAGAAATATTGAATATTCTTTTTTTTTAATGCCATTAATGGCATACAGAAACACACAGACACAGACACAGACACACACACACACACACACACAGAGACACCATTAAAATTCACTGAATTATACACTGTTTAAACAAAGGCAGCTTGAAGATGCCAAATTTAAAATTATATCAATTTTTTTAAAAAAATCTGGCCCAGATAAATACTTTAAAATTGCATGATGGAACAGTGCTGCCCTGCGGGAAATTGAAAACAATATATTGCAGAGGCCAGGGGATTAAGGATTTACACTCCACTAATCTTGCACTAATCCATGTACAGAAAACATACAGCGAAAAACAGCACAAAGTCAAATTGCATCCTAAGCATGCACACAGGGCTGTCTTGAAGGAGGCTAAGCTGGTAGATAAAAGATCTTCAAATAAAGGGCTATAGAAGGAAAGAGGATATAGGGCGCCTTAGAAAAAGAACCTACCCTATAATAATCCTTTCTTCTCTTAATATAAACTTGCTGTTCCTCTCTGTCCGATACTGTGCTTCTTAAACCAGACAAATTTGTGAACGCATAACTGATTTTTTTCTTTCTGCTCACAATATTTAAGTAAGCACTTTTTGTCCTATAGCAGGTATTCATAATTAAATGCAAATCTCCAAATATGGATACAAAAATGAAACATTCAAAATGGCAGGGATTTTTGTCCCTTCCCACTATTAGCAATAAGGCCACTTTGACAGAGTAGTGTTTATCTGCAAGAATAAGTAAATTTAAAAGTACATATTCCTTTCCTAGCTGCAGAATGTATATCCCCAAGTGTACTTGAATTAAAACTTACTGGGAGGAAAGCCCACTAAAATCAGTAAGGCTTTCAGATGCAAGACCATGGCTATCAGAGTTCTATTTTTAATTTGTAGTCCCCATACCAAATAAAGGTATGTTTCAGTAGTTGTTTCCAGTCTCCAGTGTACCTGTCCAACTTTTCACTAGCAACTCTCTAGAAGCTAGTGAAGATCTGAAGATTTTTATTTCTAGGAAAATCCTTAATGCATAATTCTGCTGCTGTTTTTATTAACTATTTCAATAATCTAAATAAAACAGTGGACATTGCATGGCTTGGTTGGCGTGGCTTGGTGGGCATGGCAGGGGAAGCATACTGCAAAATCTCCATTTCCTCCCCACTCCTGGGGGAAGGTTACTGCAAAATCCCATTCCCTCCCTACTCCACTAACCTGATTTCCAGCTCCGTTCTCCTGTGCAGGGCAACAAAAGAAGACCCAGCCAATCAGCTGGGACTCGGGAGGCAGGGAATAGATGCTGGTGGGGCCAGTCAGAGGTGGCATTTGCCAGTTCTCCAAACTACTCAAAATTTCTGCTACTGGTTCTCCAGAACTGGTTAGAACCTGCTGAATACCACCTCTATATTTTTTACACTTCTATATTTTTATTGACATTGTGAACTGCCTAAAACTATGCTGAGAATAAGCAGCATAAATAATATATGCTTATAATATATCCTTATTATAGGAATAAATATATCCTTATTATAGGAATAAATGTTTAAAATGTCTTTTTTTAAATAATCATTATATATTTATTATTTATTTATTTATTTGACTTGTATGCCGCCCCCTCTCCAAAAGGACTCAGGGAGGCTCACAACTAAAAACCCAACAATAAATAATTATTTAAAACCATATTAAACAGACAAGCCAAATATACAAATTTTAAACCCCAGAAACTAAAACACCCATCAGCCGCCCCCCAGGAGGTCAGCACAACCCGGACTGCATAAATAGCCAGGTCTTTAGATCGTGGCAGAAGGAGCGAAGATCGGGGGCCAACCGGAGCTCCAGCGGAAGCTGATTCCACAAAGTGGGAGCCCCACAGAGTAGGCCCTCCCCCGGGTCACCGCCAAACGACATTGAGTCACCGATGGCACCCCGAGGAGCCCCCCTCTGTGCGCTCACACAGGGCGGTTGGTATTGTTCTCGTAAATATCCTGGACCCATGCCTTGTAGGACTTTGAATGTTATCACAAGGACCTTGAATCTCACCCGGAAAACAACCAGCAACCAATGCAGGTCACGCAGGAGGGATGTAATATGGGAGTACTGGGAAGCTCCCATCACTACCTGCATGGCCACATTCTGCACCAGCTGAAGTTTCCGGGTGGTATGCAAGGGCAGTCCTAAGTAGAGAGCATTACAGTAGTCGAGACGAGAGATAACAAGTGCCTGAGTAATGGTGCGCAGGGCATCTCGGTCCAAATATGGGCGTAACTGGTGAACCAGCCGGATCTGGGCAAATGCCCCCCTGGCCATGGCCCCCACCTGCTCCTCCAACTTGAGCCGTGAGTCCAGGAGGACCCCAGATTCCGTGCCCTGTCCACGGGGGGCAACACCTCCTCCCCCATGACCAAAGATGGAACCTCAACATTGGCCCGAGATGCTGGTATGCACAACTACTCCGTCTTGGCTGGATTGAGTCGGAGCATGTTCCTGTCCATCCAGATCCGCACCGCATCCAGGCAAAGGGACATCATGGAGAGAGCATCACTAATGTGGCCTGGGGTGGAGATGTATAACTGGGTATCATCAGCATACTGATGATACCTCACCCCAAAGCCACGGATGATCTCACCCAGTGGCTTCATATATAGGTTGAACAAGAGGGGTGAGAGGACTGACCCCTGAGGCACCCCACAAGTGAGAGACCTCGGAGTCAACCTCTGCCCCCCTGCCAACACTGATTGTGAATGTCCCAAGAGGTAGGAGGAGAACCACCGTAAAACAGTGCCTCCCACTCCCAACCCCCCGAGATGCCGCAATAGGATACCATGGTCGATGGTATCAAAAGCCACTGAGAGATCTAACAGGACCAGGACAGAGGAAAAACCCCTGTCCCGCGCCCTAGAGAGATCATCAATCAGCGCAACAAATGCTGTCTCCGTGCTGTACCCAGGCCTGAAGCCTGATTGGTATGGATCCGGGTAGTCCGCTTCCTCCAGGAAAAGTGGCAATTGCGCCACCACACTCTCAACAACCTTCGCTAGGAAGCGAAGGTTGGAGACCAGACAAAAGTTGTTCAACACGGCTGGGTCCAAGGCAGGCTTCTTCAGGAGGAGCCTCACCACCACCTGTTTCAAGACGCCTCACCACCTCCTCTATCATTAAGATAGATATATATAGAAGATATATAGAAGAACTGACAAAAAAGACACACATATGTATGTCATTCTTTTGGAAACAATCACAATTACAGCTGGTCTTCCAGAAATTCTTGTTTTCCAAATTTAAATCAGCCAAGACTCTAAAGGTTTTCTCCCCAAGAATCTCCCAAATTCACTTCATTAAAGGTTAAGAGAGGTAGATTTTTGTAACAAGGCTTGGTTGAAAATGATGCCCAGCTTTTTTTTTTAAAGCTTTTGAATAGTGCTGACAGGGTTATAACTGGATAAGAGACAGAATCAGATGGTTCACTTAAAACATGAGAAAGTAATAGCTCTACCCAGTAAGGTATGTCACTGACAGTCTGAAATGATAATCTCCTTAATTAATAAGAATAGCGCCTCAATTATGTTGTAGAAATCTTTTTAGAAATAATGGAGTTCCATAAAGAGCAACAAAATCATTATGCAGGTTGAATTAAATAGAGTGGGGATTTGAATAATCAAATTAGCTATGGTTTGCAGAGTGATCATTATCCCAATGCTGTTTTTTACAGTGCTTTAAAGTAGGGGATCAACAACCTCTGCGTTAAAAGTTGTTATACTTAACAGTTTTAAGGAACTGTTTTTAGACAAATTTGAGAGGTGACTTCTGTCCTTTTGAAATTGTAGTATTGGATGTCTATTTTAGACCTCACAAAACAGTTTTGATTTCTTCCCAGCCTCATAATGTTAGGTGTTAGGTGTGTTTGTTTTTAACAAACACAACCACAGGCAATCTTGAGGGGTAAAAAGTTAAAAAAAAAAGGATGTGAGAGCCATAGGTTGCTCATCCCTCTGTATTGTATTATCAAGAAAGCTGAAGAAGGTTCTGAAAAGACCAGCAACAAAATAGGCTTAGTTACAATGCCAAATATGAAATATATACTCTCTGTGTGTGTGTGTGTGTGTGTGTGTGTGTGTAAAATGTATGAACCAAACTAAAGAAGGATTGCCACTGTTTTCAAATCTTAAAGTAGTGATATCAGGCTATTATTTCAAAGAAAACAAAAACAAACAAACTCCGTCAAGGATCTTGGAATACTCACCTCTAATGATCTAAGTGCTAGAGCCCACTGTAACTACATAGCCAAAAAGACATTAAGAGTTGTTAACCTAATCCTATGCAGCTTTTTCTCTGGTAATATCACATTACTAACTAGGGCATATAAAACATTTGCTAGACCAATACTCGAATACAGCTCATCAGTCTGGAACCCACATCACGTATCTGATATTAACACAGTTGAGAAAGTCCAGAAATATTTCACAAGAAGAGTTCTACACTCCTCTACTCATTGCAGAATACCTTATGCCACCAGACTTGAAATTCTAGACCTAGAAAACCTAGAACTACATCACCTTCAGTCCGATCTAAGTATAGTATATAAAATCATACATTGCAATGTCCTCCGGTCAATGAATACTTCAGCTTCAACCATAACAATACAAGAGCACACAATAGATACAAACTCAAGGTTAACCACACCAAACTTGATTGCAGGAAATACGACTTCAGCAACAGAGTGGTCAGTGTCTGGAATACTCTACCTGATTCTGTGGTTTCTTCCCCAAACCCCAAAAACTTTAAACTTAGACTGTCTACTATTGACCCATTTCCTAAGAGGTCTGGGGCGTGCATAAGTGCACTAACGTGCCTAATGTCCCTGTCCTATTGTTTCTTTTATTTTTCTTATATGTATTCATTTCATGTATTCACAACTATGTTCATCCTTATACTTA
This sequence comes from Naja naja, assembly GCA_009733165.1. Lineage (NCBI taxonomy): Eukaryota > Metazoa > Chordata > Lepidosauria > Squamata > Elapidae > Naja > Naja naja. The sequence goes on along the minus strand of CM019149.1, from coordinate 129,208,104 downwards.
TTATCTTGTAAGCGATTGACAAAATAAATAAATAAATAAATAAATAAATAAATAAATTCTCAATTTGCTGTAAGACAACTGCATAATAAGCAGTTATGGAGTAACAAAACTGCTACTGCAGTGATAATGAACCTATTGGACTTACCAAGTCAAAAATTTGGAAATACCTAACTTGATTCTACTGGCATCTCCCTCTCCTCCCTCCCTCCCTCCCTCCCCCCCCCTCTCTCAACACAGACCAACAACAACAAAAAAGAAACAATTCTCTATTTCATCCTCCATCTAGACTACATTGAATAGTGGCACTTGACAGCAGTACCAAGGCTGGGTCTGGAGTAGAGTTCAGATTTAGCACCACTGACACTTAAAAATGCTGCTTCATGTTGCTTTCCAAGATATATGAGCCTTGGGGAACAACACAATTGCTGCTGTGTCCCAGCACTCCTCAGGATCTACTGATAGGCACCTGTAGCCTACATGAGGCTGCTTTAAGTTGCATGAGTTATTCCTTCTTGAAGTAGCTTTGAAGAAAGGGCTTTTTTGCAACCTCCAAAACCTGTGCAAAAGCACACCTCATTCTCACATGATTTTTGGAGGCTGCAAAAGCTGCAGAAGTGCATGGCCCTGTCCCATGGTTTCTGGAGGGTCTGGAGGTCGTGCAAAAGCACACCCCATTCTCCTGCAGCCTCCACGGCATTTATGATTCATGAGAACATGAAGAATAGTTGTTGTCTAGTGTAAGTAAATGCTAGTGTGTCCCCTGTAAGGTTGTGGCTTGCCACCTTTGACATGCATGCCATTGGTTCGCCATCATTGCACTAGCATTTAAGAACCATCTGCACAATCAAATAAATGTAGACGACAAATAAGAAGTTGCCAATGGAGTTTAACAGTGGAAAGAGAATGAATTATAAAAGAGTGAGGAGAAACATGTTCTTTTACGACTGCATTCTGGAGAGCTTTAAAGTCTGGTGGTTTTCCCAGGTCTTTGGGTTCGGGTGTCTGGGGCTCCCACTGGATTGTCTGAGGGTGTGGCATGGGTAGCCAGATTTGTCATCAGTTTTTATTTTGATTGATGTCTTATACCTTCTATAATTATTGCGTTCTGTCTTTATTCTGTTTGGCTTCATTGTACACTGACCAGAGGTTTGGATTCAGGCAGTGACTAACCTGAATAAATTAAATTAAATCGTGAAGGGTGAAAACTCTTTTTCTCAATAGCTGCTTCCTATAGGGATGTGCCCTGAAAACAGCTACCTGCCCATTGTGAGTAATGAGTGATTGCTTCCTGTTAAGCAGAGGCTGTAAGGGGAATATCATACATGTCATTGTCCTAAGGAACAAGCTCACTGAACAACTCATTGAACAACTACACAGGGAGAATATGAATTTGCCAGTAAAATTCAATGGGAGAGCTCATTTTCCCTCTAACATGGAACATATTGAGCTTGTAGCAGCTTTGGAGTAGAGTGAGAATCTACTAGAAGAGAGAAATAAAAATTCAAAATGATATTGGCTAGAAAAATAAACAGATACAAGAAAAAGATAATGGCTGACTGCAGTAAGAAACACTACCACAATGTGACTGCAAAAAAAAGGCAATTTATCATCTGTCAAATGAAATACAGTTTTTAAATTAAGGGACTAGAAATTAATTCCTGGAGAGGCTGAAGGAATAGGAAATGTTTAGCCTTGGAAAGAGTAGACTGGGGTTAAGTATAATAGCACTCTTCAATACCCAAGGGGACACCACAAAGAAGAGGGTCAAGATCTCTCCTCTGGTGTTCCAGAGGGCAGACACATAATTACTGGGTCTCCTCAGTAATTTTCATAAATATTTTTAAAACAAGGTATGAATAATACATTGCTAAGTTTTACTGCTACCATTAATATAGGAAGACAATAAAAGTGAATTATCAGCTACTTTAGAAATCCCCTAGAGGAGTAAATTTTTGTGATTCTTATCAGCTGCAGAACCCATGTTTTCATATGGTACACAAGCTTGCAGCTTCAGCTGCAGAAGCAGATGTTCAGAGGAGCCAAATGCAATCTTTCCTATGAGTACATTGAGTTCTATGTAGAAGAACAGTTAAACTAAAGGGGAGTAAGCACTGCTACCTAAATGACCACCCTGTTTCTGAAATTAGATATTACTGCCATTGCCATGTACATTTCTCATTCAAACTGTCAGACTTCTTGCTTGATCTGCTTCCAAGCCCATGTCCCTTCTCTGAAACATCATCCATGTTTAGCCACCTTTTCTCCTAAGTTTCCATGCCTGGATTGATATTTACAACGAGCTTTTGGCTGAAGCTGCAATTTGCTCATAGGCGCATATGTCCTATGACACCACAGTTGTTGTGACATCTAGACTACGGTCAATGTTTCTGCAAAGAAAGATGACTGGGCATAAACTTGAAGTATAGTTTGCAGCATGAAGGGATACATTTTTACTCAAAAAATAAAGACCACAATGACCAGTTAAATTTTACACCCAAGCAAGCTGGCATGTAATTGCATCCTGCTAATTCCAGTTGCTGGGTTTGGATTCTAATATTAACTGTGTAGAGAAGCTACAATGTATTTAAGATGATGATGATGATGATGATATTCCAAACCACATTAGCATTTGCACACTGAGCAAACTCAGCCTCGTAATTAATTTTTCATGCAAGCCAAGAAAATTGAATAAATTTGTAAATTATAAATTGAGAAGATTGCTCAATTATCATGGCAATCATACAGAACCACTAATGCATAAATTAAGCACAAAGCCTAGGTTCACACAATATGCTAGGCAGAAATGTGAGATATTGGTTTCAACTTCCATATATTCTGCAAGTAAAGCCTCTGATTTATTTCTTTGTCGGTAAAACACAAATCCAACACACAAATAATTTGTCGCGACTGCCTGTGAAGGTTTCTGGACCAGGGCTGAAAGGTGAAAATGAAAGTGGTACGCTCCATCACATCATTGGGTAGACCAGGCTGCCTTGACAAAAAACACTTAAAGCCTCTGATTCTACCGATAAATGCATATGCTAATATTTCAAATGGTAAATATAAGGATGCTTTCAATTTCCTGAATATATATAAAATGCAAAATGTATATTGTTTATATATTCATTATAGACTTTTGGATGCTACGTACGTACAATTATACCTTCCTTGAAAGCATTCTGTGGTTGTTACAGTTCCACCTTTTGCTTCCGACTTGTTCAGTTACTACAGAATGAAAATGTACGCTTTTATGCATTGCTGAAGTATGTTGACATAACTTCCTGCTTTTGTTTAGAAAGGAGATTGATACTTATCTCATAATGTTAGCAAAAGTATTTCAAGGTAGCAAAAGAAATAATTCTCCTTGTGAAAGGAAAATTTCTATGGTTCTTGAGGGAGAGAGAGAAATCAGCATTTCTTTAAACATATTCATTGCTTTAACTCTGTAAAACTTTTTATCTTAATAGCAATATGATTACCCTCACACATACTACACACTATCTATTCATTAATCACATATCATAGAGCTGTATATGATTTTGACATTTCAAAACAATCTCAACCCTCAAACAATGTTAATCCAGTAATTATAGATTATATGTGATCTGGAGCAAAACAAGTTTCTGGCCATTGTATTTCAGAAGTAAATAAAATATTATTTATTTCAAAAGTATCTCTAAAGTATACCCATGCTTAAAAGAATAGTATAAATTTTACAAAGAATAAAATTGTTAAACTTTTCAGATTATATAAATTTAACTCCATGTAGAATCAAAATGTGAATCTGAAAGAAAATAAAGAAAAGCCAAGGAAGCCAAATAAAATATTAAATATGAAGGTTAAACATTCCTAAAAGCATAAATATGATTTCTGGATAAGAATGTCCTTCTAATCTGGAGTGGGGGGAAGCCCCACACAAGTCCACATAATCTCTTACCAGGCAATCAAAACTGGGATAAGGTTAATCCTTTTAAACAGATTCATGGTGCATTCATACCATGAATATTTATAGTTTTGAACAGTCCAGCTCAGAGAGATTTACTGAAGTAAGCAGAATTAAAACATCTTTATATTTGCAATTGGATATGTCAAATAGATTTTCCATATTTTACATTTGCACCAATCTCCTAACATTAAAGACAAACAGTAATCAATGAACCCCTTCCATTTCTGAAAAGGATACTTCATATTCTACTTCTTGTTTAAACTAAGAAAATGTGCATATTGATCATTCTGTACAGAGTTACTTATTTGCAAACAGATCTGCCCTAATGTAACCAGAGACACAATTGGACAGCATCTACATGAATATTTTAGGATTTCAGGATAACTTTTGCTCTATCTGCTAGATTTCCCTGGAGCATTCAGAACTACCTGCTATTGCATTTTTAAAAAAACTATGTAAATCCACTGATTTTGCAGAAAACTGTTCAGTGAAGAATCTTTTGCAATACAAAATATATGTTTAGAACTGATGCTGTATTAGCTTATATAGCATGCTGCCAACTCAAAAATGCATTCTATCTCTGTATTTATCACACATTCCAAAATGTTCAATAATCAGCACCAGATTCAAGTAGCCACCTGCAGGCAACACTGTAAGAGAATTTATTTGCAAACTGGCCAGCACCAGCACCAGCCTGCTTCTACCATGGCATTTGCAACTATCATGGTCAATTCCTTGCTGCTATTCTTTTTAAGCTCTCAGACTTCAGTTCGTCTTCATTCTTTCCTTGTGCTCTGTTTTCTAAACAAAGCTGTGGAGGGGCAGAGGAGAAAGCTGGTGCTTATTCAGTGGAAACTCCATTGATTACTCTGTGTGGTACCTTACTGACATCAAGGACACCTTTGGTACAGGGGAAAATCTGGGTTCTATCAGCTCTTATAAGCAAGTGTTTGAAAGGTTTACAGAAAAGTAAAGTAAACAGAGCTCTGAGTAACAAAAGAGTCCCGTTTATGCATTCTTTGATTCACTGTAAAGGATGGTGTAAACTGACTTTTTAACCAAGCATTAGGCAAGCATTTGGGCCCACGCCATTCCATAATAAACAGTGACATGGCTATATTAAAATATTTACTTAATGCACGGCCGTGACTTATAGTATGAGTGGCTACTCAATAGAATGTCCTGAGTGCTAAGGCGTCAGGTGCCACTGCCTGTATAAATATTCTGTATGCACTTGTTTATAGGAAAACCCCATCTGGATTTGGCTAGAAACAGCAGACACCCTGGTGACCCCAGTTTTTGCTATTGGAAAATATAACACAAATGTTCGTTCTTCCAGAGAAATGGCAGCAGTTAAGTGCCATTTGACAGAATGAAGGGTATTGGCTTTTCTCAATAGGGAGCAAGACTTGCAACGGAAATATTTTCACCAGAAGTGCGTTTGTTGCACGTTTGTGCTGGAACAGACACCTCTATATCCTAACAAGTTCCATTATTAGAACGGATTCTTTGGGGTTCCAAAAATACCCTTGGATACCCACGTAGTTCCAAGTTCTTTTGTTCCACCTCCTCAAGTGCCCAAGGCCAAAAAAGCCCATCTTACAGTAGTGTCACCATGAAAGGAAGAACCTGACTCAATCCAACTGCATCTAGCAGTTCATTCTCAACCACATAGCTAGGGTAGAAGATGTGAATGCAATAGAACCTTTCTATTCATGCTTCCCAACCACTGGTCCTGAAAGTCCATTGATAGTCTGCAGTGTTTCGATATCTCTCCTCAATGTCTAGCAGTATAACAGTAAAAGAAATAGGCAAGTCAAGGAAGAAACTGACTGGAACCATCATGGGTAGACTTTGTAGAGAACCTGATCTCTACCAGATCACTGAACTATCTAGAGATGTACCAAGATTATCAGTAACAGCGATCTGTTAAATCGAAATCCATCAATTTCATTCTCACATTTAACATAGTAATAACATCATTTGCACTGACAATATGCAATTACTATCAATTACTATTTACTAACACTTAAAAATAACTCATCAATAACTATGAATAATGTTCTTATCCAATGAAGATTATATGACAAACCACACAGCTGGCCACAGTTTACCAGTTCTCTGCTTTAACCCAACAACCCTCAAGTCTTCTGGTAGCTAACAAACCCTACTAATTTTTCCCAGTAAAAAATAGATACCCTGCAGATGTAGACCTAGGAGAAGAACATGGAATCCCCTACCTGTTGTTGGAGTCCATATTTCACCTACTGCAGGTGCCCATAGTAAGAGAATAAAGCAGTATTGGACTAATGATAGTTGAACCATAAACTGGGATTATGCTGGGTTCAGACATGTTAAATTAATCTAAATAAAACCAAAGCATCACTATAAAATATATCTTAACTATAATGTGATGTCTAGGTTTTGACCACACGCCAAGCCAAACCACAATATGGCTGTGTGTTGTGCAAACCAGAAATTAATGCAAAATACAGAATAATTTCATCTACCACTATAAAAAAAACCTGCTGCAAATGTTGTAATCATAGACATACTTACTTCAGAGTTATCTCCATAAACATAGTGGTACTTAACTTCTGAGGTACAAACATAGGCTTGAATTGCACTTCTCTACTCCTGAATGCATGCTTGCTTGCTTTCACTTTGAAAAAAAGAAAAGAAAAAGGAAGCAACGCATGTTGGAGTTTGCAAAAACAGCTTCAACTGATGTCAAGGCCCCTCCCCCCTTGGCAATTCTTTCACTTTACTCTACAGGCCTTTAATTATATAACAAACGCCAACAGTATAAATACAATCCAACTCTCATATCCTGTCAGACAACTTAGTGCTGCGAACCTGACTGAAAGGAGAGGAAAAAATTCTGGCTACACATTTCAGCTGTGTGTTGCTCTATCTTTATGAGTATTATAGTTTAGTCTAGGGGTTTCTGTTGAATAACATGCTCACAATCAAGGTCAAGACACGTATATCATAGCAAGTCTACCTCTTTTTTTTCCTTTTCTCCCCTGCCCTTCCCCTTTTTTTTGTGCTGTAGCTATGAATTTATGCGCCCTCAACTGTTGAAAACAAACTGTGCTTAATCTCAGTGTTTGGAAGTTGCCCATTATCAGATACATGGCGTCCATCATGTGCAAAAATGTGCCATGTCTCCTTGCCAATACTGTTACAAAGACC
>CM019149.1:129176775-129199963 GCA_009733165.1 Naja naja | reverse complement strand
ATGCAGGTTGAATTAAATAGAGTGGGGATTTGAATAATCAAATTAGCTATGGTTTGCAGAGTGATCATTATCCCAATGCTGTTTTTACAGTGCTTTAAGTAGGGGATCAACAACCTCTGTTAAAGTTGTTATACTTAACAGTTTTAAGGAACTGTTTTTAGACAAATTTGAGAGGTGACTTCAAATTTGAGAGGTGACTTCTGTCCTTTGAAATTGTAGTATTGGATGTCTATTTTAGACCTCACAAAACAGTTTTGATTTCTTCCCAGCCTCATAATGTTAGGGGTGTGTTTGTTTTTAACAAACACAACCACAGGCAATCTTGAGGGGTAAAAAGTAAAAAAAAAAAAAGGATGTGAGAGCCATAGGTTGCTCATCCCTCTGTATTGTATTATCAAGAAAGCTGAAGAAGGTTCTGAAAAGACCAGCAACAAAATAGGCTTAGTTACAATGCCAAATATGAAATATATACTCTGTGTGTGTGTGTGTGTGTGTGTGTGTGTGTGTAAAATGTATGAACCAAACTAAAGAAGGATTGCCACTGTTTTCAAATCTTAAAGTAGTGATATCAGGCTATTATTTCAAAGAAAACAAAAACAAACAAACTCCGTCAAGGATCTTGGAATACTCACCTCTAATGATCTAAGTGCTAGAGCCCACTGTAACTACATAGCCAAAAGACATTAAGAGTTGTTAACCTAATCCTATGCAGCTTTTCTCTGGTAATATCACATTACTAACTAGGGCATATAAAACATTTGCTAGACCAATACTCGAATACAGCTCATCAGTCTGGAACCCACATCACGTATCTGATATTAACACAGTTGAGAAAGTCCAGAAATATTTCACAAGAAGAGTTCTACACTCCTCTACTCATTGCAGAATACCTTATGCCACCAGACTTGAAATTCTAGACCTAGAAAACCTAGAACTACATCACCTTCAGTCCGATCTAAGTATAGTATATAAAATCATACATTGCAATGTCCTCCCGGTCAATGAATACTTCAGCTTCAACCATAACAATACAAGAGCACACAATAGATACAAACTCAAGGTTAACCACACCAAACTTGATTGCAGGAAATACGACTTCAGCAACAGAGTGGTCAGTGTCTGGAATACTCTACCTGATTCTGTGGTTTCTTCCCCAAACCCCAAAAACTTTAAACTTAGACTGTCTACTATTGACCCATTTCCTAAGAGGTCTGTAGGGGACGTGCATAAGTGCACTAACGTGCCTAATGTCCCTGTCCTATTGTTTCTTTTATTTTTCTTATATGTATTCATTTCATGTATTCACAACTATGTTCATCCTTATACTTATTATCTTGTAAGCGATTGACAAAATAAATAAATAAATTAATTAATTAATTAATTAATTAATTCTCAATTTGCTGTAAGACAACTGCATAATAAGCAGTTATGGAGTAACAAAACTGCTACTGCAGTGATAATGAACCTATTGGACTTACCAAGTCAAAAATTTGGAAATACCTAACTTGATTCTACTGGCATCTCCCTCTCCTCCCTCCCTCCCTCCCCCCCTCTCAACACAGACCAACAACAACAAAAAAGAAACAATTCTCTATTTCATCCTCCATCTAGACTACATTGAATAGTGGCACTTGACAGCAGTACCAAGGCTGGGTCTGGAGTAGAGTTCAGATTTAGCACCACTGACACTTAAAAATGCTGCTTCATGTTGCTTTCCAAGATATATGAGCCTTGGGGAACAACACAATTGCTGCTGTGTCCCAGCACTCCTCAGGATCTACTGATAGGCACCTGTAGCCTACATGAGGCTGCTTTAAGTTGCATGAGTTATTCCTTCTTGAAGTAGCTTTGAAGAAAGGGCTTTTTTGCAACCTCCAAAACCTGTGCAAAAGCACACCTCATTCTCACATGATTTTTGGAGGCTGCAAAAGCTGCAGAAGTGCATGGCCCTGTCCCATGGTTTCTGGAGGGTCTGGAGGTCGTGCAAAAGCACACCCCATTCTCCTGCAGCCTCCACGGCATTTATGATTCATGCGAGAACATGAAGAATAGTTGTTGTCTAGTGTAAGTAAATGCTAGTGTGTCCCCTGTAAGGTTGTGGCTTGCCACCTTTGACATGCATGCCATTGGTTCGCCATCATTGCACTAGCATTTAAGAACCATCTGCACAATCAAATAAATGTAGACGACAAATAAGAAGTTGCCAATGGAGTTTAACAGTGGAAAGAGAATGAATTATAAAAGAGTGAGGAGAAACATGTTCTTTTACGACTGCATTCTGGAGAGCTTTAAAGTCTGATGGTTTTCCCAGGTCTTTGGGGGGTGTCTGGGGCTCCCACTGGATTGTCTGAGGGTGTGGCATGGGTAGCCAGATTTGTCATCAGTTTTTATTTTGATTGATGTCTTATACCTTCTATAATTATTGCGTTCTGTCTTTATTCTGTTTGGCTTCATTGTACACTGACCAGAGGTTTGGATTCAGGCAGTGACTAACCTGAATAAATTAAATTAAATCGTGAAGGGTGAAAAACTCTTTTTCTCAATAGCTGCTTCCTATAGGGGATGTGCCCTGAAAACAGCTACCTGCCCATTGTGAGTAATGAGTGATTGCTTCCTGTTAAGCAGAGGCTGTAAGGGGAATATCATACATGTCATTGTCCTAAGGAACAAGCTCACTGAACAACTCATTGAACAACTACACAGGGAGAATATGAATTTGCCAGTAAAATTCAATGGGAGAGCTCATTTTCCCTCTAACATGGAACATATTGAGCTTGTAGCAGCTTTGGAGTAGAGTGAGAATCTACTAGAAAAGAGAAATAAAAATTCAAAATGATATTGGCTAGAAAAATAAACAGATACAAGAAAAAGATAATGGCTGACTGCAGTAAGAAACACTACCACAATGTGACTGCAAAAAAAAGGCAATTTATCATCTGTCAAATGAAATACAGTTTTTAAATTAAGGGACTAGAAATTAATTCCTGGAGAGGCTGAAGGAATAGGAAATGTTTAGCCTTGGAAAGAGTAGACTGGGGTTAAGTATAATAGCACTCTTCAATACCCAAGGGGACACCACAAAGAAGAGGGTCAAGATCTCTCCTCTGGTGTTCCAGAGGGCAGACACATAATTACTGGGTCTCCTCAGTAATTTTCATAAATATTTTTAAAACAAGGTATGAATAATACATTGCTAAGTTTTACTGCTACCATTAATATAGGAAGACAATAAAAGTGAATTATCAGCTACTTTAGAAATCCCCCCTAGAGGAGTAAATTTTTGTGATTCTTATCAGCTGCAGAACCCATGTTTTCATATGGTACACAAGCTTGCAGCTTCAGCTGCAGAAGCAGATGTTCAGAGGAGCCAAATGCAATCTTTCCTATGAGTACATTGAGTTCTATGTAGAAGAACAGTTAAACTAAAGGGGAGTAAGCACTGCTACCTAAATGACCACCCTGTTTCTGAAATTAGATATTACTGCCATTGCCATGTACATTTCTCATTCAAACTGTCAGACTTCTTGCTTGATCTGCTTCCAAGCCCATGTCCCTTCTCTGAAACATCATCCATGTTTAGCCACCTTTTCTCCTAAGTTTCCATGCCTGGATTGATATTTACAACGAGCTTTTGGCTGAAGCTGCAATTTGCTCATAGGCGATATGTCCTATGACACCACAGTTGTTGTGACATCTAGACTACGGTCAATGTTTCTGCAAAGAAAGATGACTGGGCATAAACTTGAAGTATAGTTTGCAGCATGAAGGGATACATTTTTACTCAAAAATAAAGACCACAATGACCAGTTAATTTACACCCAAGCAAGCTGGCATGTAATTGCATCCTGCTAATTCCAGTTGCTGGGTTTGGATTCTAATATTAACTGTGTAGAGAAGCTACAATGTATTTAAGATGATGATGATGATGATGATATTCCAAACCACATTAGCATTTGCACACTGAGCAAACTCAGCCTCGTAATTAATTTTTCATGCAAGCCAAGAAAATTGAATAAATTTGTAAATTATAAATTGAGAAGATTGCTCAATTATCATGGCAATCATACAGAACCACTAATGCATAAATTAAGCACAAAGCCTAGGTTCACACAATATGCTAGGCAGAAATGTGAGATATTGGTTTCAACTTCCATATATTCTGCAAGTAAAGCCTCTGATTTATTTCTTTGTCGGTAAAACACAAATCCAACACACAAATAATTTGTCGCGAAAGCGACTGCCTGTGAAGGTTTCTGGACCAGGGCTGAAAGGTGAAAATGAAAGTGGTACTCCATCACATCATTGGGTAGACCAGGCTGCCTTGACAAAAAACACTTAAAGCCTCTGATTCTACCGATAAATGCATATGCTAATATTTCAAATGGTAAATATAAGGATGCTTTCAATTTCCTGAATATATATAAAATGCAAAATGTATATTGTTTATATATTCATTATAGACTTTTTTGGATGCTACGTACGTACAATTATACCTTCCTTGAAAGCATTCTGTGGTTGTTACAGTTCCACCTTTTGCTTCCGACTTGTTCAGTTACTACAGAATGAAAATGTACGCTTTTATGCATTGCTGAAGTATGTTGACATAACTTCCTGCTTTTGTTTAGAAAGGAGATTGATACTTATCTCATAATGTTAGCAAAAGTATTTCAAGGTAGCAAAAGAAATAATTCTCCTTGTGAAAGGAAAATTTCTATGGTTCTTGAGGGAGAGAGAGAAATCAGCATTTCTTTAAACATATTCATTGCTTTAACTCTGTAAAACTTTTTATCTTAATAGCAATATGATTACCCTCACACATACTACACACTATCTATTCATTAATCACATATCATAGAGCTGTATATGATTTTGACATTTCAAAACAATCTCAACCCTCAAACAATGTTAATCCAGTAATTATAGATTATATGTGATCTGGAGCAAAACAAGTTTCTGGCCATTGTATTTCAGAAGTAAATAAAATATTATTTATTTCAAAAGTATCTCTAAAGTATACCCATGCTTAAAAGAATAGTATAAATTTTACAAAGAATAAAATTGTTAAACTTTTCAGATTATATAAATTTAACTCCATGTAGAATCAAAAATGTGAATCTGAAAGAAAATAAAGAAAAGCCAAGGAAGCCAAATAAAATATTAAATATGAAGGTTAAACATTCCTAAAAGCATAAATATGATTTCTGGATAAGAATGTCCTTCTAATCTGGAGTGGGGGGAAGCCCCACACAAGTCCACATAATCTCTTACCAGGCAATCAAAACTGGGATAAGGTTAATCCTTTTAAACAGATTCATGGTGCATTCATACCATGAATATTTATAGTTTTGAACAGTCCAGCTCAGAGAGATTTACTGAAGTAAGCAGAATTAAAACATCTTTATATTTGCAATTGGATATGTCAAATAGATTTTCCATATTTTACATTTGCACCAATCTCCTAACATTAAAGACAAACAGTAATCAATGAACCCCTTCCATTTCTGAAAAGGATACTTCATATTCTACTTCTTGTTTAAACTAAGAAAATGTGCATATTGATCATTCTGTACAGAGTTACTTATTTGCAAACAGATCTGCCCTAATGTAACCAGAGACACAATTGGACAGCATCTACATGAATACTTTAGGATTTCAGGATAACTTTTGCTCTATCTGCTAGATTTCCCTGGAGCATTCAGAACTACCTGCTATTGCATTTAAAAAAAAACTATGTAAATCCACTGATTTTGCAGAAAACTGTTCAGTGAAGAATCTTTTGCAATACAAAATATATGTTTAGAACTGATGCTGTATTAGCTTATATAGCATGCTGCCAACTCAAAAATGCATTCTATCTCTGTATTTATCACACATTCCAAAATGTTCAATAATCAGCACCAGATTCAAGTAGCCACCTGCAGGCAACACTGTAAGAGAATTTATTTGCAAACTGGCCAGCACCAGCACCAGCCTGCTTCTACCATGGCATTTGCAACTATCATGGTCAATTCCTTGCTGCTATTCTTTTTTAAGCTCTCAGACTTCAGTTCGTCTTCATTCTTTCCTTGTGCTCTGTTTTCTAAACAAAGCTGTGGAGGGGCAGAGGAGAAAGCTGGTGCTTATTCAGTGGAAACTCCATTGATTACTCTGTGTGGTACCTTACTGACATCAAGGACACCTTTGGTACAGGGGAAAATCTGGGTTCTATCAGCTCTTATAAGCAAGTGTTTCGAAAGGTTTACAGAAAAGTAAAGTAAACAGAGCTCTGAGTAACAAAAGAGTCCCGTTTATGCATTCTTTGATTCACTGTAAAGGATGGTGTAAACTGACTTTTTAACCAAGCATTAGGCAAGCATTTGGGCCCACGCCATTCCATAATAAACAGTGACATGGCTATATTAAAATATTTACTTAATGCACGGCCGTGACTTATAGTATGAGTGGCTACTCAATAGAATGTCCTGAGTGCTAAGGCGTCAGGTGCCACTGCCTGTATAAATATTCTGTATGCACTTGTTTATAGGAAAACCCCATCTGGATTTGGCTAGAAACAGCAGACACCCTGGTGACCCCAGTTTTTGCTATTGGAAAATATAACACAAATGTTCGTTCTTCCAGAGAAATGGCAGCAGTTAAGTGCCATTTGACAGAATGAAGGGTATTGGCTTTTCTCAATAGGGAGCAAGACTTGCAACGGAAATATTTTCACCAGAAGTGCGTTCTTTGTTGGCACGTTTGTGCTGGAACAGACACCTCTATATCCTAACAAGTTCCATTATTAGAACGGATTCTTTGGGGTTCCAAAATACCCTTGGATACCCACGTAGTTCCAAGTTCTTTTGTTCCACCTCCTCAAGTGCCCAAGGCCAAAAAAAAGCCCATCTTACAGTAGTGTCACCATGAAAGGAAGAACCTGACTCAATCCAACTGCATCTAGCAGTTCATTCTCAACCACATAGCTAGGGTAGAAGATGTGAATGCAATAGAACCTTTCTATTCATGCTTCCCAACCACTAGTCCTGAAAGTCCATTGATAGTCTGCAGTGTTTCGATATCTCTCCTCAATGTCTAGCAGTATAACAGTAAAAGAAATAGGCAAGTCAAGGAAGAAACTGACTGGAACCATCATGGGTAGACTTTGTAGAGAACCTGATCTCTACCAGATCACTGAACTATCTAGAGATGTACCAAGATTATCAGTAACAGCGATCTGTTAAATCGAAATCCATCAATTTCATTCTCACATTTAACATAGTAATAACATCATTTGCACTGACAATATGCAATTACTATCAATTACTATTTACTAACACTTAAAAATAACTCATCAATAACTATGAATAATGTTCTTATCCAATGAAGATTATATGACAAACCACACAGCTGGCCACAGTTTACCAGTTCTCTGCTTTAACCCAACAACCCTCAAGTCTTTCTGGTAGCTAACAAACCCTACTAATTTTTTCCCAGTAAAAAAAATAGATACCCTGCAGATGTAGACCTAGGAGAAGAACATGGAATCCCCTACCTGTTGTTGGAGTCCATATTTCACCTACTGCAGGTGCCCATAGTAAGAGAATAAAGCAGTATTGGACTAATGATAGTTGAACCATAAACTGGGATTATGCTGGGTTCAGACATGTTAAATTAATCTAAATAAAACCAAAGCATCACTATAAAATATATCTTAACTATAATGTGATGTCTAGGTTTTGACCACACGCCAAGCCAAACCACAATATGGCTTGTGTGTTGTGCAAACCAGAAATTAATGCAAAATACAGAATAATTTCATCTACCACTATAAAAAAAAACCTGCTGCAAATGTTGTAATCATAGACATACTTACTTCAGAGTTATCTCCATAAACATAGTGGTACTTAACTTCTGAGGTACAAACATAGGCTTGAATTGCACTTCTCTACTCCTGAATGCATGCTTGCTTGCTTTCACTTTGAAAAAAAAAGAAAAGAAAAAAGGAAGCAACGCATGTTGGAGTTTGCAAAAACAGCTTCAACTGATGTCAAGGCCCCTCCCCCCTTGGCAATTCTTTCACTTTACTCTACAGGCCTTTAATTATATAACAAACGCCAACAGTATAAATACAATCCAACTCTCATATCCTGTCAGACAACTTAGTGCTGCGAACCTGACTGAAAGGAGAGGGAAAAAAAATTCTGGCTACACATTTCAGCTGTGTGTTGCTCTATCTTTATGAGTATTATAGTTTAGTCTAGGGGGTTTCTGTTGAATAACATGCTCACAATCAAGGTCAAGACACGTATATCATAGCAAGTCTACCTCTTTTTTTTCCTTTTCTCCCCTGCCCTTCCCCTTTTGTTTTGTGCTGTAGCTATGAATTTATGCGCCCTCCAACTGTTGAAAACAAACTGTGCTTAATCTCAGTGTTTGGAAGTTGCCCCGTATCAGATACATGGCGTCCATCATGTGCAAAAATGTGCCATGTCTCCTTGCCAATACTGTTACAAAGACCTTCTTACTGTCACCTTTGATCCATGGAGCAAACAGAGTAAGGAAAATGCTGGCATAAGCCACGGACACTGAACAGGTCTGATGAGTCACTGACAGGCCAAGTCCAAGTTGTGCATTTTGGGCAGTGGGAGGGGTAAGCAACGGGCAGAATGTGCTTACTGCAACACGGTGTACAGGGCCGTGCTAGCACCATTATAAAGAAAGCCTTTCCTTCCAACTATATGCTGTATATCACTTCAGAACAAATCCTCCCAGATGTTCTTGGGCATGTGCAATGGAGTTTAAAAACAAACAAACCTGGAGAACACACTAGCCTTCAGATCTTGAGAGAGATTCTATCTATACCAGAATGTGTATTACCAATTTAACCAGTGGTGGCTTCCTCTGAGTTTTCTTAACTTTGGTGCAGGCTAATATTGATATCCCTCTCTGTTTTTGAATTCAGATTCTGGAATACTCCAGTGAGAGGGACTACACATTAAAACCACTCTAAATCTTTAACATGGGTTATGTCTTTTGTAAATCAGAGAAATCCCTGTTCAGGTTTTAGACCTTTTTCCCCTTTTGTTCCATTTCCTTCTTTACTGCTGTGTTCAGGTAATATATTCTAGGCACTGTGGATTTGATTTCAAATTCAAAGTCTGTATTCCAAACATTGCCTCCATCTCCACTTCTTTAAAACAGTTGTATCATCAATCAAAATTTTTAAAAAATGCGTTATTACTGTTGTTAATCTGGTGCAGAATGTGGCAGTATGAGCAGTGTGTTGGGTGCCCCTACATTTCCACATGTAACACCTCTACTATGTGAGCTGCCGGAATGCTTCTAAGTCCAGTTCAAGAGGTTGGTTATTATCATTAAAGTCCTACATGGCAGGTTACCTAAGGTGGGGGTCCCCAACCCTTGGACCACAGCCCACTACCAGGCCACAGACCATTTGGAATTGGGCCATGGAAGCAGCAGGAAAGCTCTCACACATGCAGCTCCCTTTGCGTGAGTGGCAGGTGCACATGTCTGCTGCTCATGCAAATGGAACTGGGCATGTGTGCTCACCATCTACCCATGTGAAACCATCCTCTCCCCCGCCATGCCAGTTCACAAAGCCAGAAAGTTTGGGGACCACTGATCTAAAGAACTATCTTGTCCAAATTATGGTGATACAGTCAGGCAGGGAGAATATGTTTGTGGACCCTGCCAATAAAAAAAAATAGATTGGTGGAGTCTAGGAAGAACTTTCTCTGCCATTGCCCTTTCCTTATGGAGCACCGCCCAGAAGTAAGACAGATCCCCACTCTGCTGGCCTTCTGGAAGAGTGTCAGGACCTGGATCTGCCAAGTGTCATGAGAATCTGAGCATCATCCAACTCGGGAGGCCTAAGAGTGTGATGCTTCAGCTTTTTAATCTTTTAAAGCTTGTTTTTACTCCTATTTTTAACTTTGCTTTTATCAATGACTCTTATATATGGCTACATGGTTTTTATTTGTAATTATCCCTGATGGTGGAGTGGTTAGAATGCAATATTGCAGGCTAACTCTGCCCACAGCCTGAAGTTCAATCCTGATGGGACTCAAGGTTGGCTCAGGCTTCCATCCTTCCAAGGTTGGTAAAATGAGGACCCAGATTGTTGGGGGCAATAGGCTGACTATGTAAACAGCTCAGAGAGTGCTATAAAGCTTGATGGAGTGGTATATAAGTCTAATTCCTATTCCTATTGCTATTTGTAAACCACCCAAAATCACTTAGGCAAGATGGGTGGAGTATACATTTGATAAATAGATAAAATTAAATTTTTCCCATCATCTGCTGGTGCGGTGAATAACTTCCCTAATTTTGGGCATTCTAAATATTTTTCATCTGATTTCTTTATATGGGTTTCTTGTAGGCAAACTATATCAGTGTTTTGTTTGATTAATTGTCCTTTTCTTTTTTATCATAGAGTTTAGACCATTTATGTTGATTGATAATATTTTATTTTCTTCTTCCATTATTTAGTTATGTTTCGATCTTTGTCTTGTGACTGCTCCAGTTTCTCTTTGTGCCTGAAAATGTATCCTACCTTCTTCTCTCTCCTGTTGTAATTGATTATTTTCTTGATTTCCTAAAGTTCCATCACTATTCTTGTGTTGATCTTGATCTTCTTGGGAGTTCGCTTCCAATTCCTGGGCCTTTCCCATAGAGTCTGTTTTGATTTTCCTTTCCTCCCACAAAACTAACATCACCTCTGGGATTAGCCATTTAAATACAATTCCTTTTTGATTTAGATGGGCCGCTAGAAATTTATAATCTCGTCTTTGTTCTCTTACTCTTCTTGGTATTTGTTTGAGAACCAAAACTTCTTTACCTTTATACGTGATTGGTACTTCTCTTGATATCTTGTATATGATGTCCCGGACACTCCTTCTGCAAATCGTATATGGACTTCTCTTGGGCATTTGTGGCGTCTCGCATAATTTGTACTAACTCTGTAAACTTCATCGAACTCTCTCAAGATATCATCTTTGTCCTTTTCCAATAATCCCACCAGTATTTCTGCCATTACCTGCTCCAGATCTTCTTCTCTTGATTCCACTATGTTCTGGAATCTCAAATATGTTGCACCCTTGTCCATCTCTAGGTAGACCAGTGAGTCCTCCATTTCTTTTCTCACATTCTTTAGTTGTTCATATATCCTTTTCAATTTCCTTTCAGTTCTTTCTGTCCTTCTCTCTCTCTTTTATTGTTGCTTCATTTTTCTCCAAGACCTGCTGTATTATTCCAACTTTCTCCTCTACTTTAGAAATATCTGTTTTCATTTCTGCTTTTAGTTTCCCCATCTCTTCTTTTAATTCATTTATGTCTGCTCTCATCTCATTATGATTTTTCATCATTGTTTCTTGCAGCTTCAACATCGATTCTTGTAGAGTAAGCAGGATCAATTGGATATTGGCATTCAAGGTGGTAGCTTGTTTCTCCAGTGGTATTTTTTCTTCAATTGTCTTTTGTGACATGAGCGAAGATGTTACCGATGTAGTTGTCAGTGTTGGAATGCCCTTTCTTCCAGTTTTCAGAATTGTAGTTGTTGTAGACGTCATTACTTTTAAGATTTGTTTTTGTTGTTGTAATATATTAATTATATTATCCCAAATTAACATTCAATGGTAACAGTCAATGGTAAGTCCTATATATTGAAATTGATCAGTAGTGCAATTAGTTTATCTTTCTCTTAGATGTCTAAACTCTATTTTAATGTAATAGGGTAGTGTCTCTTATGAATAAAAATATTAACCCAATATACTTTCAAGTCTGATTGCTATATCACATATATAGTTTATATATAACCTAATATTTGTTACTGAGTCTCTATGCGTAAGTTCAAAGTAATCTGAATCAGCAATATTTTATCCTATCTCTCTAGTCTGAATCTTATTTACCAATACTTTGCCTAAATCCAAATATATATAAATACTATAAGATACTTTGTCTGTGGGATGTTTTATCTAAGTAAGTGTCTTATCAGACCTTATTTTAAATATCCTTAAACATAAGCAACTGTGCAATAGCCACAAAGTAAATCAATTAAATATTTAAGGTAATCATCCCAGTAAATACAGTAAATGCTTTTTATGAGACATGGAAAACCAGCCAGAGATATTTCCACAGACACCTAATTACTGACTAATTGGAAGAAAATAAGGAAAAACATTATTTAAAGATACCGATCTGGATTTCAACAATGGAGGCTGATGATTCACCAAAATAATCTGGACATTACTAAGATGATTAAATATAAGGATCTATTGGATGTGCAAGGAAAATTGAAACTGTGGCAAGATCTTCAAGACCAGGGAGTACAAATTGATCGATGGGCATATCTTCAAGTCCAGATACGATAAGAAAGAATTTGGAATCAATAATAAACTTCAGCAACTAGACAAAATTGTATTAGGCCCAGAGAAAAAAAATATATAACAAAATTTTATAATTACCTACTAGAGACAGAATTAGAGGAAGAAATTGTCAAAGGGAACATGATAGCCGGAGTAGGAATATAGGATGTAGTATCACTTTAACTGAATGGGAGAAGGTCTGGAGTAGAAATAATAAAATCACAAAATGAGCAGCGTACAAGGAAAATGCCTATAAAATGTTTTATAGATGGCACCTTCCCCTCGAGACTAGCAAAGATGCACCCCAACATGAGTCCAATTGCTGGAAATGCAAAAAAAAGGAAGGAACATTCTTCCATATGTGGTGGTCTTGTACAGAGGCTCAAAGATATTGGCAGAAAATTAGAAGATGGTTGGAGGAAATGACAAAAGAACAGATCAAATTTAAACCAGAATTCTTTCTATTAGGGATCTTTAATAAACAATTCCCCCAAAAAGTGAAGTATACAATAGTACATATTTTGACAGCAGCCAGATTGGCTTTTGCACAATGTTGGAAACAACCTCATGTTCCATCAGAGGAAATGATTATTCAAAAATATCAGATTGTGCAGAAATGGACAAATTAACTTTGATATTAAAAGATAAAGAAACAATGTATTATGATAGCTGGAACTGCTGGTATGAATGGATAGATCAAAGATAGATTACATAATAAATTGTAAAAGAAGATATATTATAATTGTAGTAGTGATTATATATTAATCAAGGATTAATTGTACATATGGCATAAAATAAGGATAAAAATAAGGTCCCACAAACTGTCGAGGATGAAATTGTTTTTAATTGTTTCTTGACTTTTCTTTCTACTCTTTTTCTTTGTTTCTTTTTCCTTTCTCACATTTATGTTGTTGTTTGTCTATTTTAATTGTAAAATTAATAAAGTTTATTTTAAAAAGAAGTTAAACTATACCATATTCTGAATGCTGCAGGATGTAGTCCGAAGGAGAATTCAGATATGTTCCAGAACCAGAAATGATTCAGCATTTGTTCTTCTACATGCATGCATTATCTAAGCTCTTCCAGACGATGGTTGCCTGCATTTCATATTTAGCAATCTGGAGACCTAGTGAAGAGAGCTCAGATGATTTGCTATCCATTCGTGTTTAGATGAATCTGATTTGGCGGTATGCCTGGGTGAGCTTGTGGGAGTGAGGTAATGGCTCATAGGCAGAAGCTCTTTGATCTGAATGTCTCAAACTAATGAGCTCTTTATAACGCAACTTTCTTTTTATAAACCGTACACTTGATGATGCTGGTAAGGATGAAGCATTGGAAGAACATGCTTCTTTTGCTGACGCTAACTTACAATCCATTCATTTCTGTTTCTTTAGGTCAAGGATCTAAAAGTCAACTTTTAACCCAAACTTGTTATGTCTGCTAGTTTTACACATAAATTATTAGCAAAATGAATGATTGGGGTTCAACCATATGGCCAAATTTTTAGATTCACAATTTGTACATTTATTTTATTGTGTAGAAGTACTCCTTGACTTAGGAACACAGTGGAGAACCAGAATTTCCATTGCTAAGCAAGGCTCTGGAAAGGATATGTTCAGAATCATTCTTATTACTCCTGGATCCTATAAAGGGCCTTGCCTTAAATCTTTTGGCTGCAGTTCCCAGATAGACACGTTCTTAATCCATGGCTGATCCAGTCTTTGGGCTCGCTGACTTCAGTACTTGTTTAAAGTATTGCATGAACAAGCATTAAGAAAGGATTTTTATATTCTCTCCTTTTGCATTTGGGACATCTATAAAAGAGATAAAGGGCAGATCTCTAAGAAACCAACCTCAGCTGCTTATCTCCCCTTTAAACAGTTTGATACCAGCTTAGTTATTACTCATGCTTTCATCTATTGAAGGATTTTCCTTGAGCAGAGACCCCTGTTTCATGAATAAGCACTGTAGTTTAGAAAACTGGCGTGCATATTTAGGACTCCTGCCAGAAAGGTGAAGGCTTGCCCTTCCCTTTCTCTCCTGCTCAAGCGATTTCTACTTTTGGAGACTGTAGGTTTCTCTGAGATAGTCCAGGGTTTCACAGAGAGGCAAGGAAATGTTCAGCCCTAAAGGAAATGTTGAAATATTGACAAAGACTTCCTAACTTGGAGACTACACTCATCAGATAGTTGTCAGAAGATTAACAGAGCCGAAAATTAAAATAGCTAAATTTAAGGACTCCTAACGGTTCTGATGTTATGCTAAAGGCAGCCAGTTTTATTTTGGAAAAACTGAAGAAAGCTATAAATGGTGGCTACCCTTTTCAGGTTGATCTGACCAGAAATCTGAACAGATCACTTTTGAAATTAACCCCAAAACCATGATTTTCCCATTGTTGATCTGTTGTGAATGCTTGAGTTGCACAGCACTGGCATTCAACAGCAGGAACTGAATTCTATTAAGTCTGTGGATATAAAAGGTGCTCATATGTATCCTCACACCTTAAATTTTGTTATTGTTCTCATCTCCAGTGTGTCTATTTTTATTTAGTATATTTTCTTCAAGAAAATCAAAAGTCTGTGGTCCAGGATCATATGTGACCCTGGAGCACAGGAATGCTGCATAATGAGAAGTCTAAATCATTATGTCTATGGAGATTCTCAGTTCTCCAGGACATAGTTGTCTCAAAGATGCATTTTCAAAAAGGTAACTGCACTTTTTTTACCTGAGGAAGAGGAAGACATTTCACTTCTCATTCAAGAAGCTTTATCATTCCATCCACCACCACCATCATAGATGATGAAGCTGCTTGGATGTGATGTGAAAGTATTTCTTCTTCTTCTTCTTCTTCTTCTTCTTCTTCTTCTTCTTCTTCTTCTTCTTCTTCTTCTTCTTCTTCTTCTTCTTCTTCTTCTTCTTCTTTTTCTCCTTTCTCTCCTTCTCCTCCTTCTCTTTCTCCTTCCTCAAGGAAAAACCAGCCCAGTTGCTTTTTTGAAACATCTAAAACTTTATGAGTATAGGGGGACATTTGGTATATAACTACATGCATATCCATCCACCATATTTTTCCCTTTCAGAGTAAACAAGACTAGGCAGATCACAGAAAAGCAGTAAGAAATACCAAGCAAAAACAAACAAAAAGGAACCACAGCTAAAATGTGTTTATTCCAACACTGTTCACTACTTCTCATAGTTTTCTATTCATTCGACTCATCCTCCTCTCTATACTATGCATTGCTTTGCCTTCTATCTTTTGCTCTCTAACTTTCTCACCCCTCTATTTTTGAAGATCTCATCAAACCCATGCAGTCATCACTTTCTCCATCTTCTTCTCAATCCATTTACTATTTCTTCACACATTTATTTTATTTATCCAATTCAGTACTCATTTATTCTCTTTATACAACCAAACCATCCCAGTATACTTCTTTCATAATGGTTACTAATTTTTGTATTAAACCTATATGTATATGGTACCCATTTATTCTAGGCCTGTTCTCTTGTGGGTTACCATGCATAAGTACCTTTCATAAGTAATATTTTCCAATTGCATTTGACTTATATAAAAGCACTGAAGAACTTTGTATAGCATTATACTTTGGGCTTTTTGTTTATAAGCATTAATTTCTTGCAATGGAATATATGGTACCCACTATCTTTCTATCATCATTTAACTTAAAATTTCTTGATTTTCCCATCTTTAGTAAGCATGCTGCCAAGATTCACAAATGTATATGGTTGCTCCTTTTGGGGTATAACTTACTTACTTATTTATTTATTTATTTATTTATTTATTTATTCGACTTGTATGCCGCCCTACTCCCTAAGGACTCAGGGCGGTGAACATTAAAACAGAGAAAAATTTACAATAAAAGAAATTAAACAAATAAACAAGCGAATTAAAAATTGAAACAACCCCGGGTCATTCCAGGGCCCGTTGAAACAACCAAGTCTTCAGGCGAGGAAGAGCGGAGGTCAGGGGCCAAACGGAGATCCACGGGGAGCTGATTCCAAAGGGCAGGTGCTCCCACAGAGAAGGCCCTAGCCCTGGGGACCGCCAGCCGACAATGCCTGACCGACGGCACCCCAAGGAGGCCCCTCCTATGAGAGCGAACAGGGCGATCGGAAAGTGATGGCCATTATGGCCATTCACTCAATTTTTCTCAACAAATACAAATATTTTGATTGTTGACACATTAATTTCAGATTTACCTTGTTATATTATACAGTCTATTTATCAAAGCTTCAATCTTTAGTAATGCACATGATTACTAAACATGAGCTTAGCAGCAGAAGATACAAGACAAGGCTGAGATAAGTTGATTTTACTGCTAATGCAAAAGCTCTCTATTCATTTTTCATAATAGATACTGCTTTTTGTTCATAGATCTTTCTAGAAGAAATGTGCCTTTCTTATTTCATAGTCCATTCTTCATTGCAACTACTCATGTGTTTTTAGATACAAATTGAGATATGCACCCTCAGTGTGCCAAAGCTACTTTCAAATGTAGCTGGGATTAATCTTGACTGTTTTGACTCTTTGCATAATCTTTCAGCTATTCCTATAGGCACAAAAATAGAGACAAGAGTGCTGGGTGAAATTGGCAGCAGGGGACTAACTAATGGCTCAATGCATGGCTTGAAAAGAGCTCAAAGGCATTGGGAAATGGAAATGGTCCCATGGGGAGGTTCGTTCTATTGTACTCAATCTCTGAATGCTTTTCCTAGAAACTAATTCTATTGCTGTTTAAACTCATGCTGAAAACATCTTTGTTTGCCTCAACTCTTGACTATTTATAATAGAGCTGTTGCATTAAATTATGAACACAAATTTGATTGCATTTAATTAAGAATTTAAAATCCAGGAGATAATTGTATTTTAAAATTGAAAATACTACTATAGGAACATCCACTAAGGAGGTTATTCAGATCTTCTTCCTAACATACAGAGTATAAATTAAAAGGTAAACATCCCTTGATTCTAACTTTTAATACCCATGATGACATCCATGTTGTTTCTTGGCAGTGATACAGAACTATGTGATTGCTTCCAGGGCACTTTCTTGAACTTCTCAATCTATTTTACAGCTCTGAAATTCCCAGATTACACCCATCCAAATGATAGCTGAGACTCATGCTTCTTAGCTTTCTAATCAGCTAGTCACTAAACACTGGTAATAAGGCACTTGCCTATATCCACTTAGTTCAATTATTTTGTGCTGTCAGTCCAGTCTATTTATTCTCACAAACTTTATAATTCACAGTTCCAAAGCATGTACTCAGAAGACAGACATTTCCTCCAATACTACACCAGAAATTAGCTATACAGAGATGTATCTTTCAGTGCTTATGGTATCACAAGCTGAGAAGCCAAAACGTTTATTTACATATTTAAAATACACGTTGGGGCAATTAATATGCCAAGAGTACCCTGTCTGATCTTAAAATAGATTATAAAGATGAATCTGCTCATGGATGGGTATCCACTAGTGATTTTGCAAAGCCTTCAAGAATCCATCTGTTTTTGTAACAGCTCAATATAATTCTCATTTCAGATTAGGCTTCAGCGTATAGCTGGTGACCTATCTCAGGAATGAAGACCCACAGTGTCCTGGACAGCATAGCCTGATCTGAGTAATCTGATTATAGAATCATTTATAAAAAATAATATTTATAAAAAAAAACAATAGACACATAGACATTAACATCTATAGATTAGGCAATAGATTAGGCAATAGAGACAACCAGCCAGCCAAAAAGGAAACAAAAAAGCATCTCTCCACCAGCCATCAGTACCCACATCAGCATAGATTAACTCCAAAAGTCCTTGGTGGCTCAGGCTGTTAAATGCCTGCTCTTAAGATCCAGCTGTCTACAATTACTGTAGGCTCGAATCCCACCAGGCTCAAGGTTGACTCAGCCTTCCATCCTCTCGGGGTAGGTAAATTGAGGACCCAAGATTGTTGGGGGCAATAAGCTGACTTTGTAAAAATGCCGCTTAGTAATAAGCAGGCATATACAACAGAATGAAGGCTATTGCTGAGCGCATTGGGTTGTGCTCCAAAAATTGTAAGCCGCCCTGAGTCTTCGGAGAAGGGCGGCATATAAATGTAATAAAAAAAAAATTAACATCAGATAACAATCAAGTAAGCAATATCCCAATCAAGTAACTGCGGAAGAACTAACACTAAACAGCCCAACCAAAGAATCTCTAAGACTATGCCCCACCAACACTGACAGGACAAGTCACTAGAATATAAACTGATAGCAAACCACACTCTTTAATACCACTGATAATGTTACCTAGTTTGGGTAATGAAACATCTGCAGGAAAACAAGCAAGCTCAGAGTGCGCCAAGGAATTCTCAAAAACCTATATGCCTACTTCATGTAAAAGAACATTTTCTGTGGATGTGAGTTCAAGAGAACAGCATTCCCCGATCTGGTGCCCTTGAAATGTTTGGGACAACATATCTCACAATTTCTAGCCAACATCATGAATTTTGTGAGCTGAACAGAACAATGTCATTCTGCATCCTGTGATAAAGATTCCACGGGGTTTATTATGCACGCTTTAGAGCTGATGTACAGCAGAAACGTTTCTATCCCACAATAAAAAAAAGTTAACCAATAAAACTAATGGGGGAGGGGAGTCCCCCCCCCACCTCCCTTCCACTACTATAAAGCTTCCACAGGATCTACATAAAACCTGGGCCCTGCTCAGACTCATCTGATCCAGCCAAGCTATTCTTATCACAGGAAACCAACTGTCTGCCGCCATGTTCGTGTTTGGCTCCAGTACAAACTTCCCCTCTTGAAGGAGCACACCTGTGGAGGTTATTGCAGACCTAAACAACCTGCTCCA
The DNA here is from genome assembly GCA_009733165.1 of Naja naja. Classification (NCBI taxonomy): domain Eukaryota; kingdom Metazoa; phylum Chordata; class Lepidosauria; order Squamata; family Elapidae; genus Naja; species Naja naja. The sequence goes on along the minus strand of CM019149.1, from coordinate 129,180,739 downwards.
GCCATAATCACTATTTCTCCCCTGTAATGATGTAAACCAAGACTTTTGTTTTTGCAGCCCTTCAAATGTGATTCTACAACATCAATATTCACAGAGAATTGAGCACTCCACACATTATTATTTCATTGAAACCTTTAGGGATCTAGGTTTGACTTGAAGGAATTTAAGCTGCAGAAATGGAAAGGCTCCCTGAGGATATGCAGTGTTCTATCCCAGCCCATATACCTGCAGTTTTGCCAGCTTGTTTTATCTGAACAAGACCCACTTTAGTAGTGCAAATTAAGTTTCTCCCCAGTGGTGTTGCAAAAGAGCAGAGGGAGAGAGAGAAAGCGAGACAGACAGATAGATAAATTAATTTAGCAGTATTTAAGGACTGCACTGTGTTAAGAAACTCTGATCAAAGGAAAAAACCACCAAAGCTACTATCTTTGGCATTATAGTATGAACTTTTACTGTACAAATTCTGATATCATTTTCCAAGATTTGTGAGTTGTAGACAAAACTCACTGTCAGAATGGGTACAATACTGGAATACACAGATCAATTTTAGACTCCACAACTTACATTAATATAGTAAATGGAATACTCTTTCCATCTACCCATGTTTTCAATCATTGCAAAGCATTACTAGACTAAAGGCCAACCATGATGTCTGCAATACTTCTAAAAGCTACCTACTGACTTGAGGGTGAAAACAAAAACCAGCATTTTAAAATTGTTAAAAATCTCATGTGAAGGCCCAACTAGATAATAGTGGGAAACAGTTGAAGAAATTACTATGAAACAGACAAATCTTAGTAAAACTTTCATCAAATGAGCCTTGGTGGCTCAGGCTGTTAAATGCCTGCTCTTAAGATCCAGCTGTCTACAATTACTGTAGGCTCGAATCCCACCAGGCTCAAGGTTGACTCAGCCTTCCATCCTCTCAGGGTAGGTAAATTGAGGACCCAAGATTGTTGGGGCAATTAGCTGACCTTGTAAAAATGCTGCTTAGTAATAAGCAGGCATATACAATGGAATGAAGGCTATTGCTGAGCACACTGGGTTGTATCCCAAAAATTGTAAGCAGCCCTGAGTCTCAGGAGAAGGGGGCATATAAATGTAATTAAAAAAAAATCTCTTTTAGTGCCATGGGATTATCTGTATTTGGTAGCATAGAGTGCTCAGTTACATTGAGCTATATATAGCAATTAGACTTATATACTGCTTCATAGTGTTTTACAGCACTCCTAAGTGGTTTACAGTATGCATATTGCCCCCAACAATCTGGGTCCTCATTTTGCTGATCTTGGAAGAATGGAAGGCTGAGTGAACCTGGTGAGATAGAGCCCAATTCATGATTTTTTTCTATGCATTCTTCCTTTCCTTCCCCTTCCCTTCTTTCAAATAGAGAAGTAAAGCATGCAAAAAGAGAATGGAAGGACAGCCTTGCAAGATCAGTCAAACTTAAGATCTAAGCCTCATACCCTATTTTCAATTGTAAGGTTCTGAGAAGCCATTTGTTGGAAATAAAACAAACAACCCTCTATCATTTTAGTGAATATTTAAAACCATGATTAAACAATGTACAAATTCATGTAAATGTAGTGGGATAAATCTAATTCATATCTTCCCCAACTAGCAGGAGTGATCCACAATGGGTATTACTGGTAGTCTTCAATTTACAACCACAACTGAATCCAGAAGTTTGATTGCTAAGCAAAACAGTTGTTAAGTGAATTTTGCTCCATTTTATGACACAGTTGTTAAGTGAATCACAGCAGTAGTTAAGTAAGCAACATGGCTGTTAAGTGAAGCTGGCTTCCATATTGACTTTGCTTGTCAGAAGGTTGCAAAAGGTGATCACATGACCCGGGACCCTGCAAGAGTCATAAATACATGCCAGTTGCCAAGCAATTTTGATCACATGACCATGGGGATGTTGCAGTGATTTTAAGTGTAAAAAAATGGTCATAAGTAACTTTTTTCCAAAGCTGTCTTAACTTTGAACAATCACTAAATGAATTCTTGTAACTACGTGCATAGACCAAAAGCATTGGGAGAACTACATATTGCCTTTCTTTGATTCTGTCGGGCTCCGAGTTCACCCAGAGCCCGTCAGCTCGAATATGCCTGCAGCAAGTCAGCTGGCCATGTCACCTTATCTCTGCTGCTGGATCTGTATTTCTGCTTGTGTGCTGGCTGATGGCTTTGGAATGACTCAGCAGAGCTGAGGATGGATTCTGCAACAGCTGCAGGACTGCAGGATGGATTCTGCAACAACTGAGGGGCTACTGAAATTGGCTCTTTATTGATGTGGTGCATATTTTTAAAGTGGGTTGGGGCACATATAGGTGGTAAATAGGACTTAGGTTAAAACATGGTGAAGGTGACACCAGGTGGGGATCAGTTAGTGATAGTCGGAATAGGGTAGGAATGTAGACATGTTATAGGGTTAATAGCATTTAGGGATAATGGGTTAGGTGTGGCCAGAATTAGAACTGCGTATAGGCCTGGGTGTGGTGGGGGGTGTCTCATGATAATTGTGATAAAAGGAAAGGGAGCAAACTCAAACCCAACTCTAACCTTGCCTGGCTTTTAGCCATTCTTGCCTGATTAGAGTATTTGTTGTTTGATGCTATATTGAATAAACCATCATTGCCCTAAAGAGGAGCTGGAGTTTGGATTCATTTAAAGACAAATCTTCAATACTCAAGGACTGGCTGAGAGATTCTTTAGGTCACTGCCCAGAAATTTTGTTATAAAATGGTTCATCCAAACTAGATTTCTGTGCATGTCATCAGATTTTTGGATACCCAGTCTTTTTTTTTCTGTGAAGAATGTACTCTTACCTTAGCCTTTTGCATTCACATTCTCTAAAGCAGAATGTTCTCTTCTGCAAAGCAATGTTGCTAACTCAACTCTTTTCTGCTTGTCTTTTTCTGCTGGGCTTTTTTCTCCCCATTTTTTATCTTTCCTGACTAGAGGAGGAGGGTTCAGCCGACATCATGTTTCATGACCTGAAGAGGAAGCTTCCTTGACAGCTTTTTACAGGCAGGGTCCAGACAGGCCTCCACTCTGCTTCTCAAAGACCCCATCCTAGCTGTCCACAAGCAGGATGAACTGTTTTCCCTTTAGACTTTTCACCCTGCTGTTGTAAATCCCCCTGGCATCCAGCCAAGGCCCATGAGCCATAATAGAGTCATTTTTCTTCTGCCCTTCAGAGAAGGAAACAGCAGAAATGTTCTCCTTTCAAAGAGCTTAACAAAGTGCAGATTCCAATTGAAGGTGACTCTGTAATCTATCCCACAGAAACCATTGACTTCACGGCCCTGTGCTCACACCTGAAGGCAGCAAAGGACAACATCTTCTATTGAAAGGGAGTTGAGTGTGAAGATGCAGCTGTTCCTTTGGATTCCCTCACAGGAGAATGAAGCAAAGGGTGAAATTGCTATGGGAAGGGGAAGCCACCTGATGATTTGCAAAACAAAAAGAACAAAGAAAATAAAATTCCAGCTCTGTGTTAGGTTTATGCAGAGGCAGCAAAATGATTACTCCTATCTTATAATGCAAACCAGGTGACATTTCTCCAGTTCAAGCAGAGAAATGTACCAGCATTTCAAAACCATTCCAGTACCAGTCCCTGTGTCACCACCATCCTGTCATGATAGTGTTCCTGCTTTGTTTCCTGGGAGATAATACACGTCAAATGGCTTCTTGGGCTGTTGTGGAGTTGGAACTGTCATTCAAAGCTCTTATTTTCTTTCCACTGTGCCAAAGAGCAATGACTCACTTGAATTACACATCAATAGTTAACAGAGATGTAATGGCATCTACAGTAAAATAGTAATTGTAGCATGAAAGAAGCATGAAACCATCCTAGAGTTCCAGGAAACTATGTTTGGGTGCATGGAAGGAATGTGGGAAAGAGACAGTCATCAGTTACAGAAGAAAATTGGTATTCAGTTATGTCTTCTAGAAATTG
>CM019149.1:129091524-129175775 GCA_009733165.1 Naja naja | reverse complement strand
CCTCCTACCTCTCGGGCGGTTGCAATCAGTGTTGGGGGGGGTCAGGTCGTCCCCTAGGGTGCTCTCTTGTGGGGTCCCTCAGGGGTCGGTCCTTCCCCCTTTTATTTAACATCTACATGAAGCCGCTGTGGTGAGATCATCCGTGGTTTTGGGGTGAAATTCCATCAGTACGCTGATGATACTCAGCTGTACATTTCCACCCCAGACCAGATCAGTGATGCCCTCTCCCTGATGACCGGTGTTTGGATGCGGTACGGAAGTGGATGAGCGAGGAACATGCTTCGACTCAACCCGGCCAAGACTGAGTGGCTGTGCATACCGGCCTCCCGGCCCAGTCAAGACTATCCATCTTTGGCCATAGGGGAGAGGTGTTGCCCCTGTGGATAGGGCGCGGAATCTGGGGGTCCTCCTGGATGTCGGCTCCGGTTGGAGGAGCAGGTGGGGCCGGCCAGGGGCCTTTGCCCAGCTCCACCTTGTTCGATAACTGGCCCTTTTCTGGACCGGGGACGCCTGCGCGACGGTCACTCATGCCCTTGTTACCTCTAGGCTCAACTACTGCAACGCTCTCTATTTGGGACTGCCCTTGCATACCATCCGGAGATTGCAGCTGGTGCAGAATGCGGCCGCGCGGGTGGTGATGGGAGTTACCGGTTCTCCCATGTGACCCCCTCCTGCGTGGCCTGCATTGGTTGCCAGTGCACTCGGGTGAGATTCAAGGTTTTAGTGCTAACATACAAAGTCCTTCACGACATGGGTCCTCAATATTTAAGGGAGCGTCTTCTTCCAATGTCGAATACCGACGCCTGTGCGAGCTCATAGGCAAGGACTCCTCGGGTCCCGCCGGCGGGCCAATGCCGCCTGGCGGTCCCCGACGATGAGCCTTTTCTGTCGCGGCCCCTGACCTTTGGAATCAACTGCCTTTGAGCTCCGCCTGGCCCCTGACCTCCGCACCTTCGCCGCGAGTTGAAGACCTGGTTATTTGACCAACCCGGGCTGTGACCCTTTGGGGAGGGTTGCTTTTAATCATTTTATAAATGTTTGGACTTATAATTTAATTTAATTGTTTTTAATGTATTTATTGTCTCTTGTTTTAGTTGTAAGCCGCCCGAGTCTTCGGAGATGGGGCGGCATATAAGTTCAAATAATAAATAATTTTTTTTTAATTACATTTATATGCCGCCCTTCTCCGAAGACTCAGGCTTACATTTTTGAGCACAACCCAATGTGCTCAGCAATAAATACATGGTTTTTATTTGTAATTATCCCTGATGGTGGAGTGGTTAGAATGCAATATTGCAGGCTAACTCTGCCCACAGCCTGAAGTTCAATCCTGATGGGACTCAAGGTTGGCTCAGGCTTCCATCCTTCTAAGGTTGGTAAAATGAGGACCCAGATTGTTGGGGGCAATAGGCTGACTATGTAAACAGCTCAGAGAGTGCTATAAAGCTTGATGGAGTGGTATATAAGTCTAATTCCTATTCCTATTGCTATTTGTAAACCACCCAAAATCACTTAGGCAAGATGGGTGGAGTATACATTTGATAAATAGATAAAATTAAATTTTTCCCATCATCTGCTGGTGCGGTGAATAACTTCCCTAATTTTGGGCATTCTAAATATTTTTCATCTGATTTCTTTATATGGGTTTCTTGTAGGCAAACTATATCAGTGTTTTGTTTGATTAATTGTCCTTTTCCTTTTTATCATAGAGTTTAGACCATTTATGTTGATTGATAATATTTTCTTTTCTTCTTCCATTATTTAGTTATGTTTCGATCTTTGTCTTGTGACTGCTCCGGTTTCTCTTTGTGTCTGAAAATGTATCCTACCTTCTTCTCTCTCCTGTTGTAATTGATTATTTTCTTGATTTCCTAAAGTTCCATCACTATTCTTGTGTTGATCTTGATCTTCTTGGGAGTTCGCTTCCAATTCCTGGGCCTTTCCCATAGAGTCTGTTTTGATTTTCCTTTCCTCCCACAAAACTAACATCACCTCTGGGATTAGCCATTTAAATACAATTCATTTTTGATTTAGATGGGCCGCTAGAAATTTATAATCTCGTCTTTGTTCTCTTACTCTTCTTGGTATTTGTTTGAGAACCAAAACTTCTTTACCTTTATACGTGATTGGTACTTCTCTTGATATCTTGTATATGATGTCCCGGACACTCCTTCTCGCAAATCGTATATGGACTTCTCTTGGGCATTTGTGGCGTCTCGCATAATTTGTACTAACTCTGTAAACTTCATCGAACTCTCTCAAGATATCATCTTTGTCCTTTTCCAATAATCCCACCAGTATTTCTGCCATTACCTGCTCCAGATCTTCTTCTCTTGATTCCACTATGTTCTGGAATCTCAAATATGTTGCACCCTTGTCCATCTCTAGGTAGACCAGTGAGTCCTCCATTTCTTTTCTCACATTCTTTAGTTGTTCATATATCCTTTTCAATTTCCTTTCAGTTCTTTCTGTCCTTCTCTCTACTCTTTTATTGTTGCTTCATTTTTCTCCAAGACCTGCTGTATTATTCCAACTTTCTCCTCTACTTTAGAAATATCTGTTTTCATTTCTGCTTTTAGTTTCCCCATCTCTTCTTTTAATTCATTTATGTCTGCTCTCATCTCATTATGATTTTTCATCATTGTTTCTTGCAGCTTCAACATCGATTCTTGTAGAGTAAGCAGGATCAATTGGATATTGGCATTCAGGTGGTAGCTTGTTTCTCCAGTGGTATTTTTCTTCAATTGTCTTTTGTGACATGGCGAAGATGTTACCGATGTAGTTGTCAGTGTTGGAATGCCCTTTCTTCCAGTTTTCAGAATTGTAGTTGTTGTAGACGTCATTACTTTTAAGATTTGTTTTTGTTGTTGTAATATATTAATTATATTATCCCAAATTAACATTCAATGGTAACAGTCAATGGTAAGTCCTATATATTGAAATTGATCAGTAGTGCAATTAGTTTATCTTTCTCTTAGATGTCTAAACTCTATTTCAATGTAATAGGGTAGTGTCTCTTATGAATAAAAATATTAACCCAATATACTTTCAAGTCTGATTGCTATATCACATATATAGTTTATATATAACCTAATATTTGTTACTGAGTCTCTATGCGTAAGTTCAAAGTAATCTGAATCAGCAATATTTTATCCTATCTCTCTAGTCTGAATCTTATTTACCAATACTTTGCCTAAATCCAAATATATATAAATACTATAAGATACTTTGTCTGTGGGATGTTTTATCTAAGTAAGTGTCTTATCAGACCTTATTTTAAATATCCTTAAACATAAGCAACTGTGCAATAGCCACAAAGTAAATCAATTAAATATTTAAGGTAATCATCCCAGTAAATACAGTAAATGCTTTTTTATGAGACATCGGGAAAACCAGCCAGAGATATTTCCACAGACACCTAATTACTGACTAATTGGAAGAAAATAAGGAAAAAACATTATTTAAAGATACCGATCTGGATTTCAACAATGGAGGCGATGATTCACCAAAATAATCTGGACATTACTAAGATGATTAAATATAAGGATCTATTGGATGTGCAAGGAAAATTGAAACTGTGGCAAGATCTTCAAGACCAGGGAGTACAAATTGATCGATGGGCATATCTTCAAGTCCAGAGTAGATACAAATACGATAAGAAAGAATTTGGAATCAATAATAAACTTCAGCAACTAGATAAAATTGTATTAGGCCCAGAGAAAAAAAATATATAACAAAATTTTATAATTACCTACTAGAGACAGAATTAGAGGAAGAAATTGTCAAAGGGAACATGATAGCCCGGAGTAGGAATATAGGATGTAGTATCACTTTAACTGAATGGGAGAAGGTCTGGAGTAGAAATAATAAAATCACAAAATGAGCAGCGTACAAGGAAAATGCCTATAAAATGTTTTATAGATGGCACCTTCCCCCCTCGAGACTAGCAAAGATGCACCCCAACATGAGTCCGAATTGCTGGAAATGCAAAAAAAAAGGAAGGAACATTCTTCCATATGTGGTGGTCTTGTACAGAGGCTCAAAGATATTGGCAGAAAATTAGAAGATGGTTGGAGGAAATGACAAAAGAACAGATCAAATTTAAACCAGAATTCTTTCTATTAGGGATCTTTAATAAACAATTCCCCCAAAAAGTGAAGTATACAATAGTACATATTTTGACAGCAGCCAGATTGGCTTTTGTACAATGTTGGAAACAACCTCATGTTCCATCAGAGGAAATGATTATTCAAAAAATATCAGATTGTGCAGAAATGGACAAATTAACTTTGATATTAAAAGATAAAGAAACAATGTATTATGATAGCTGGAACTGCTGGTATGAATGGATAGATCAAAGATAGATTACATAATAAATTGTAAAAGAAGATATATTATAATTGTAGTAGTGATTATATATTCGCATCAAGGATTAATTGTACATATGGCATAAAATAAGGATAAAAATAAGGTCCCACAAACTGTCGAGGATGAAATTGTTTTTAATTGTTTCTTGACTTTTCTTTCTACTCTTTTTTCTTTGTTTCTTTTTCCTTTCTCACGTTTATGTACGTGTTGTTTGTCTATTTTAATTGTAAAATTAATAAAGTTTATTTTTAAAAAAGAAGTTAAACTATACCATATTCTGAATGCTGCAGGATGTAGCCCGAAGGAGAATTCAGATATGTTCCAGAACCCAGAAATGATTCAGCATTTGTTCTTCTACATGCATGCATTATCTAAGCTCTTCCAGACGATGGTTGCCTGCATTTCATATTTAGCAATCTGGAGACCTAGTGAAGAGAGCTCAGATGATTTGCTATCCATTCGTGTTTAGATGAATCTGATTTGGCGGTATGCCTGGGTGAGCTTGTGGGAGTGAGGTAATGGCTCATAGGCAGAAGCTCTTTGATCTGAATGTCTCAAACTAATGAGCTCTTTATAACGCAACTTTCTTTTATAAACCCGTACACTTGATGATGCTGGTAAGGATGAAGCATTGGAAGAACATGCTTCTTTTGCTGACGCTAACTTACAATCCATTCATTTCTGTTTCTTTAGGTCAAGGATCTAAAAGTCAACTTTTAACCCAAACTTGTTATGTCTGCTAGTTTTACACATAAATTATTAGCAAAATGAATGATTGGGGTTCAACCATATGGCCAAATTTTTAGATTCACAATTTGTACATTTATTTTATTGTGTAGAAGTACTCCTTGACTTAGGAACACAGTGGAGAACCAGAATTTCCATTGCTAAGCAAGGCTCTGGAAAGGATATGTTCAGAATCATTCTTATTACTCCTGGATCCTATAAAGGGCCTTGCCTTAAATCTTTTGGCTGCAGTTCCCAGATAGACACGTTCTTAATCCATGGCTGATCCAGTCTTTGGGCTCGCTGACTTCAGTACTTGTTTAAAGTATTGCATGAACAAGCATTAAGAAAGGATTTTTATATTCTCTCCTTTTGCATTTGGGACATCTATAAAAGAGATAAAGGGCAGATCTCTAAGAAACCAACCTCAGCTGCTTATCTCCCCTTTAAACAGTTTGATACCAGCTTAGTTATTACTCATGCTTTCATCTATTGAAGGATTTTCCTTGAGCAGAGACCCCTGTTTCATGAATAAGCACTGTAGTTTAGAAAACTGGCGTGCATATTTAGGACTCCTGCCAGAAAGGTGAAGGCTTGCCCTTCCCTTTCTCTCCTGCTCAAGCGATTTCTACTTTTGGAGACTGTAGGTTTCTCTGAGATAGTCCAGGGTTTCACAGAGAGGCAAGGAAATGTTCAGCCCTAAAGGAAATGTTGAAATATTGACAAAGACTTCCTAACTTGGAGACTACACTCATCAGATAGTTGTCAGAAGATTAACAGAGCCGAAAATTAAAATAGCTAAATTTAAGGACTCCTAACGGTTCTGATGTTATGCTAAAGGCAGCCAGTTTTATTTTGGAAAAACTGAAGAAAGCTATAAATGGTGGCTACCCTTTTCAGGTTGATCTGACCAGAAATCTGAACAGATCACTTTTGAAATTAACCCCAAAACCATGATTTTCCCATTGTTGATCTGTTGTGAATGCTTGAGTTGCACAGCACTGGCATTCAACAGCAGGAACTGAATTCTATTAAGTCTGTGGATATAAAAGGTGCTCATATGTATCCTCACACCTTAAATTTTGTTATTGTTCTCATCTCCAGTGTGTCTATTTTTATTTAGTATATTTTCTTCAAGAAAATCAAAGTCTGTGGTCCAGGATCATATGTGACCCTGGAGCACAGGAATGCTACATAATGAGAAGTCTAAATCATTATGTCTATGGAGATTCTCAGTTCTCCAGGACATAGTTGTCTCAAAGATGCATTTTCAAAAGGTAACTGCACTTTTTTACCTGAGGAAGAGGAAGACATTTCACTTCTCATTCAAGAAGCTTTATCATTCCATCCACCACCACCATCATAGATGATGAAGCTGCTTGGATGTGATGTGAAAGTATTTCTTCTTCTTCTTCTTCTTCTTCTTCTTCTTCTTCTTCTTCTTCTTCTTCTTCTTCTTCTTCTTCTTCTTCTTCTTCTTCTTTTCTCCTTTCTCTCCTTCTCCTCCTTCTCTTTCTCCTTCCTCAAGGAAAAACCAGCCCAGTTGCTTTTTTGAAACATCTAAAACTTTATGAGTATAGGGGACATTTGGTATATAACTACATGCATATCCATCCACCATATTTTTCCCTTTCAGAGTAAACAAGACTAGGCAGATCACAGAAAAGCAGTAAGAAATACCAAGCAAAAACAAACAAAAAGGAACCACAGCTAAAATGTGTTTATTCCAACACTGTTCACTACTTCTCATAGTTTTCTATTCATTCGACTCATCCTCCTCTCTATACTATGCATTGCTTTGCCTTCTATCTTTTGCTCTCTAACTTTCTCAGCCCTCTATTTTTGAAGATCTCATCAAACCCATGCAGTCATCACTTTCTCCATCTTCTTCTCAATCCATTTACTATTTCTTCATACATTTATTTTATTTATCCAATTCAGTACTCATTTATTCTCTTTATACAACCAAACCATCCCAGTATACTTCTTTCATAATGGTTACTAATTTTTGTATTAAACCTATATGTATATGGTACCCATTTATTCTAGGCCTGTTCTCTTGTGGGTTACCATGCATAAGTACCTTTCATAAGTAATATTTTCCAATTGCATTTGATTTATATAAAAGCACTGAAGAACTTCGTATAGCATTATACTTTGGGCTTTTTGTTTATAAGCATTAATTTCTTGCAATGGAATATATGGTACCCACTATCTTTCTATCATCATTTAACTTAAAATTTCTTGATTTTCCCATCTTTAGTAAGCATGCTGCCAAGATTCACAAATGTATATGGTTGCTCCTTTTGGGGTATAACTTACTTACTTACTTATTTATTTATTTATTTATTTGTTTATTTATTTATTCGACTTGTATGCCGCCCTACTCCCTAAGGACTCAGGGCGGTGAACATTAAAACAGAGAAAAATTTACAATAAAAGAGAATTAAACAAATAAACAAGCCGAATACAGTTAAAAATTAAAACCCAACCCCGGGTCATTCCAGGCCGGCCCGTTGAAACAACCAAGTCTTCAGGTCCCGGCGGAAGGAGCGGAGGTCAGGGGCCAAACAGAGATCCACGGGGAGCTGATTCCAAAGGGCAGGCGCTCCCACAGAGAAGGCCCTAGCCCTGGGGACCGCCAGCCGACAATGCCTGACCGACGGCACCCCAAGGAGGCCCCTCCTATGACAGCGAACAGGGCGATCGGAAAGTGATGGCCATTATGGCCATTCACTCAATTTTTCTCAACAAATACAAATATTTTGATTGTTGACACATTAATTTCAGATTTACCTTGTTATATTATACAGTCTATTTATCAAAGCTTCAATCTTTAGTAATGCACATGATTACTAAACATGAGCTTAGCAGCAGAAGATACAAGACAAGGCTGAGATAAGTTGATTTTACTGCTAATGCAAAAGCTCTCTATTCATTTTTCATAATAGATACTGCTTTTTGTTCATAGATCTTTCTAGAAGAAATGTGCCTTTCTTATTTCATAGTCCATTCTTCATTGCAACTACTCATGTGTTTTTAGATACAAATTGAGATATGCACCCTCAGTGTGCCAAAGCTACTTTCAAATGTAGCTGGGATTAATCTTGACTGTTTTGACTCTTTGCATAATCTTTCAGCTATTCCTATAGGCACAAAAATAGAGACAAGAGCTGGGTGAAATTGGCAGCAGGGGACTAACTAATGGCTCAATGCATGGCTTGAAAAGAGCTCAAAGGCATTGGGAAATGGAAATGGTCCCATGGGGAGGTTCGTTCTATTGTACTCAATCTCTGAATGCTTTTCCTAGAAACTAATTCTATTGCTGTTTAAACTCATGCTGAAAACATCTTTGTTTGCCTCAACTCTTGACTATTTATAATAGAGCTGTTGCATTAAATTATGAACACAAATTTGATTGCATTTAATTAAGAATTTAAAATCCAGGAGATAATTGTATTTTAAAATTGAAAATACTACTATAGGAACATCCACTAAGGAGGTTATTCAGATCTTCTTCCTAACATACAGAGTATAAATTAAAAGGTAAACATCCCTTGATTCTAACTTTTAATACCCATGATGACATCCATGTTGTTTCTTGGCAGTGATACAGAACTATGTGATTGCTTCCAGGGCACTTTCTTGAACTTCTCAATCTATTTTACAGCTCTGAAATTCCCAGATTACACCCATCCAAATGATAGCTGAGACTCATGCTTCTTAGCTTTCTAATCAGCTAGTCACTAAACACTGGTAATAAGGCACTTGCCTATATCCACTTAGTTCAATTATTTTGTGCTGTCAGTCCAGTCTATTTATTCTCACAAACTTTATAATTCACAGTTCCAAAGCATGTACTCAGAAGACAGACATTTCCTCCAATACTACACCAGAAATTAGCTATACAGAGATGTATCTTTCAGTGCTTATGGTATCACAAGCTGAGAAGCCAAAACGTTTATTTACATATTTAAAATACATGTTGGGGCAATTAATATACCAAGAGTACCCTGTCTGATCTTAAAATAGATTATAAAGATGAATCTGCTCATGGATGGGTATCCACTAGTGATTTTGCAAAGCCTTCAAGAATCCATCTGTTTTTGTAACAGCTCAATATAATTCTCATTTCAGATTAGGCTTCAGCGTATAGCTGGTGACCTATCTCAGGAATGAAGACCCACAGTGTCCTGGACAGCATAGCCTGATCTGAGTAATCTGATTATAGAATCATTTATAAAAAATAATATTTATAAAAAAAAACAATAGACACATAGACATTAACATCTATAGATTAGGCAATAGATTAGGCAATAGAGACAACCAGCCAGCCAAAAAGGAAACAAAAAAGCATCTTGTTAAGTTTGCATGAAGAGTCAGACGCGAGGAGTTCCAGCAAAGACTTTATTAGTGACTACAGCTCGAATGGACCCGTCCTGGCTTGGCTACGGCTGCTTCTTATAGCCTGCAGCCGTAGCTGCCAGCCAATGGGAGTGCAGGGTTTCTTCCCGCACTATTTAAACCAATACCATTTGACATTTTACAAGAACAGTTCAAATAAACCAATAACATTCAAACCTACATACATAACACCCCTCCCACTAGGTTCAGTCCATACCAAACCCCAACCTATCTAATGTATTCCTTTAAATAGGTGGGGCTCTTACGTGTACGTTGAGACCTTCGTGGTTCAGAAGCTTTAACGTTCTCACCCAGTGAGAGGGGAAATGTGTCTGCTGACATTTCCCTGTTGGGACTTCCTGTGAAAGGAGACCCTGTTAGACTGTTAGAATCTGGTCTCTCCTCCCAACCCATCTCCATTCCAATGTCAGCACCCAAGTCAGGTAGTGATGTGCAATCTTCCACTTCTAAGGATGGATCTTGGCTTTGTGACAGGGTTCGGGATGGCTCGTTACACATGGGGTTGATTCCTGTTTGCTGATTTTCCTCCTGTTCCCTCCTTCCCCTAGATGGAACATCAGGTGAGGGACCTAGAGAGGGACAGGTTGATGTTCCTGAGGAACCTGGATCTAAGTTGGTCAATGTGCCTGCTCCAGAGGAGGCCATCCTCCGTTTGTACCCTGTAAGAACGAGGGCCAGTGATGTGAATTATTTCAGCAGGAATCCACAAAGGTTCACCTATAAGGTTCCTAGCATAGACAGAATCTCCCACACTAAAAGAACGAACTTTGGAAGTGGAATCCAGTGGTGCGTTGGGTGCGTAGTGGGATGAAGGCGGTCAAGGGGAGACCTAAGTTTCCTGCCCATCAACAACTCTGCTGGGGACAAGTTAGTTGATGGGCTAGGAGTGATGTGTTGAACACTAAGAAGCTTTTCAAGCTTCTCAGTGATGTCCCCAGGACCCAGCTGCTGAAGCTTCTCTTTGGTAAAGCGTACCATCGTTCAGCCCGCCGTTGGCAAGGGTGCCTAGGGGCAGTGAGGGCATGTCTGATGCCCTGTTGAGCTAGAAAAGATTCAAAAATGTTAGATGTGAATTGAGGGCCATTGTCAGAGACAAGGACATCTGGTAACCCATGGGTTACAAACAATTTTCTGAGCTGCTTGATGACAGCCTCAGTTGTAGTGGATGTCATGGGAATTACCTCTAGCCATTTAGAGTATGCATCTACTATCACTAGAAAAGTGTGCCCTCTTGTAGGGCCTGCAAAATCAATGTGGATTCTAGACCATGGCCCCTAGGACATTCCCATTCCTGTGTGGGGCGTGAGGTGGGGCAGGCCTGACTACCTGGCAATTGGGACAAGATGCTACCCAGTTTTCAACCATTTTGTCAATACCTGGCCACCATACATAACTCCTGGCCAAACCTTTCATCCTTACAATCCCAGGATGACCCTCATGTAACATTTCCAAAACTTCCCTTTGTAGTTTTGCAGGAATAACCACCCTGTTACCCCACAAAATACATCCTCTTAATACAGATAATTCAGTTTGCCTGGACTTAAAAGGTTGGGCAAGGTGAGGTAGATCTTGAAGAGGCCAACCTTTTAATCCAGCCCATAACAGGTGCTAATACAGCATCTTTGGTTGTTTCTCTGGCAATCTCAGCAGCATGGACTGGAAGCTTAGCAACGGTTTCCAGGAAAAAGGTGTGAGTTTCAAGTTCAAAGTCCTCCTTGTGGCAAGGTAGTGGGCAACGACTCAGTGCATCAGCATGTCCAATGTCCTTGCCAGGTCTGTGAATCAGTTTGTAGGAATAGGCTGCAAGAAATTCAGTCCACCTCAGCATTCTTGGTGACAGGATATTAGGTGTAGGTTTATCTCCTGCCACAATGCCAAGTAAGGTTTGTGATCTGTAACAATGGTGAATGACCTGCCATACAGATATTCATGAAATTTCTTAACAGCTGCAACAACTGCTAAAGCTTCCTTGTCCAATTGGCTATAATTCCTCTCTGCTTTGGACAGCGTGCAGAGTAAATGCAATTGGGTCTTCCGTCCATTGGGAAGCCTGTGACTCAAACCCCCCCCACTCCAAAAGGGGATGCATCACAAGTCAGAACAACAGGTAAATTCTCAGAGAATTGTATCAACACAGCATCAGACGTGATTAGTCTCTTAATACTGTTAAATGCTGACTGTTCCTTCCGCCCCCAGATCCAAACAGCATTCTTATCAAGTAGGTGATGTAAGGGCTCAGCAATAGATGCTTTGTGAGGTAGAAACATGTGATAAAAGTTAATAAGTCCAAGGAAGGCTTGCAAATCAGCCTTGCATCGAGGTTTAGGGCTTCATTGATTGCTTTAACCTTGGCATCAGTAGGATGGATGCCCTGCTTGTCAATCATATACCCCAGGAACTCAACTCTGTCTGTTTTGAGTGTACATTTGTCTTCCTTGACTTTTAACCCGCTTTTCTGAATCTGGTAAGGACTTCTCTGAGTCTCTCTTGAAGCTGAGTGTCATTTTCAGCAGAGATTAAAACATCATCAAAATAAGGCACTACCCCTGGCAGTCCTTGCAACATTCTTTCCATAAGGCTCTGAAAATGCCAGGTGCCACGCTTACTCCAAATTGTAGTCTTTACATTTGAAGGCACCTCTATGGGTCACAATTGTTTGTGCCTCTGCAGTGGCATCATCAACTGTTAATTGTTGATATGCCTGAGCCAAATCCAGTTTAGCAAATACTGTACCCCTGCCAAGGGAATGGAGCAGATGATGCACAACTGGTACAGGATATGCGCTCTGCTGCAGCGCATGGTTAAGTGTCCCCTTGTAGTCACCACAGATTCTCACTGACCCATCAGCCTTGACTGGTGTGACTATGGGTGTTTCCCATCTGGAGTGGTCAGTAGGCTCTAAAACCCCTTGAGCAATGAGTTTATCTAATTGTGCATCAATTTTTTCCTTTAAAGCAAATGGAACCCTCCTGGGCTTTAAACGAATTGGGGCACCTTGGGGTCTAGGCTGAAAGCAATAGGGGTCCCCATATACTTGCCCAGTCCTTCGCTGAAGACCTCTGGAAACTCAGACTTCAAGGACTCTTCCCAGTCAGAACTGCTCACGTGATGGATGCCAGTCACCTCGATGCCAAGTGGCTTGAACCACTCAAGTCCCAGCAAACTTGGGCGATCCTTGTCCACGATGGTCAGGGGCAAACGTTTGGTGTGGCCTTTAAACTGCACGTTGAAATCTCTCGCTCCAACTACTGGAATCTTGTTCCTTGGTAGTCTTTGAGAGTCAGTGCTTGCTTCTGGAAATGCTTTTTCTGAATTTTGGAAAGAGTCTGTGGATAGTGTCCCATGACACCATAGATAAATAAGAGCCTGAGTCCACTTCCATTTGGCAAGGCCTTCCTTCAATAAACACCTTCACGTGTACTTTTCTGCTATTTAAGGGTGAAGAATGACCAATAGTGATTGTTTGGTGAGTTTCATTCTTGCCATTTGCTTCTAAATTTCGCCCCATTTTTCAAGGAAATTGTTGGGCTTAAAGTCTCTATCAGAGAATTTCTTCCTAGCTGGTGGAGTTCTGGATGATTTGCAGACTCTGGCTATGTGACCCTGTTTCTCACAACGTAGGCAAATGGAGTCAAAGAACTTGCAATCAGTGGGGTGGCTCCCCCACAGCCTCTGCAATAGAACCCTTGCCTGTTCTTCCCAGAGTCTTTTCTTTTCTTCTCCATTCTGAGTTTAAAAATCCCTCCTCTGCCTCACTGCCATCAGAATCAGAGTCTATTTGTTCGCAATGAGCTGTTGTGGATTTTTCCCCATCAGAATGGCTTGAGGCCTGGCTTGAGGCCTTGTTAATCTTTTCATGGCCGCAGCTGAGGACTTGGTGGCTTCCGCTGAAACAGCTTCTTCAATGGCCTCTTTAAACGTGATCTTAGGTTTCATTAATAGTTTGCTTTGTAAAACCTTATCTTAAGGCCTAAAACAAACCGATCACGCATGGCCTCTTCTAAGTTGGTAAAGTCACAAGCACCCCAATGTCCCTTAAACTTGCCACGAAGTCATTAACATTCTCGCTATCCCTTGATCCCGACGGTAAAATTGTGTCTCTTAATGAGGCACGATACTTGTGGGCGTAATGGGCTCTCAAAAGTCTTTCTAATTCAGGCCATTCCATTACCTTCAGCTCTGCTGCTCCGCCAACGCCGCCATTTTGAAGACTGCCGGACCGCAGTGCGTGAGAAAACCGCCTCTTCCGTCTCTCGATGCCGGCGAGATCGTTCTCCAGGAACATGTGGAAACGATCCGCATACGATTCCCAGTCTTCCGTCGCCGGTTTGAACGGTGCTGGGGTGTTCAGCGCAGCCATCTCGCTCAGTTGCTTGTTCGCCGTCTCTTCTCTTCAGGGAAATCCCACCTTCGTCGCCAGTGTTAAGTTTGCATGAAGAGTCAGACGCGAGGAGTTCCAGCAAAGACTTTATTAGTGACTACAGCTCGAATGGACCCGTCCTGGCTTGGCTACGGCTGCTTCTATAGCCTGCAGCCATAGCTGCCAGCCAATGGGAGTGCAGGGTTTCTTCCCGCACTATTTAAACCAATACCATTTGACATTTTACAAGAACAGTTCAAATAAACCAATAACATTCAAACCTACATACATAACACATCTCTCCACCAGCCATCAGTACCCACATCAGCATAGATTAACTCCAAAAGTCCTTGGTGGTTCAGGCTGTTAAATGCCTAGCACTTAAGTTCCAGCTACCTGCAATTACTCCAGGCTCGAATCCCACCAGGCTCAAGGTTGACTCAGCCTTCCATCCTCTCGGGGTAGGTAAATTGAGGACCCAAGATTGTTGGGGGCAATAAGCTGACTTTGTAAAAATGCCGCTTAGTAATAAGCAGGCATATACAACGGAATGAAGGCTATTGCTGAGCGCATTGGGTTGTGCTCCAAAAATTGTAAGCTGCCCTGAGTCTTCGAGAAGGGCGCATATAAATGTAATAAAAAAAAATTAACATCAGATAACAATCAAGTAAGCAATATCCCAATCAAGTAACTGCGGAAGAACCAACACTAAACAGCCCAACCAAAGAATCTCTAAGACTATGCCCCACCAACACTGACAGGACAAGTCACTAAATATAAACTGATAGCAAACCACACTCTTTAATACCACTGATAATGTTACCTAGTTTGGGTAATGAAACATCTGCAGGAAAACAAGCAAGCTCAGAGTGCGCCAAGGAATTCTCAAAAACCTATATGCCTACTTCATGTAAAAGAACATTTTCTGTGGATGTGAGTTCAAGAGAACAGCATTCCCGATCTGGTGCCCTTGAAATGTTTGGGACAACATATCTCACAATTTCTAGCCAACATCATGAATTTTGTGAGCTGAACAGAACAATGTCATTCTGCATCCTGTGATAAAGATTCCATGGGGTTTATTATGCACGCTTTAGAGCTGATGTACAGCAGAAACGTTTCTATCCCACAATAAAAAAAGTTAACCAATAAAACTAATGGGGAGGAGTCCCCCCACCTCCCTTCCACTACTATAAAGCTTCCACAGGATCTACATAAAACCTGGGCCCTGCTCAGACTCATCTGATCCAGCCAAGCTATTCTTATCACAGGAAACCAACTGTCTGCCGCCATGTTCGTGTTTGGCTCCAGTACAAACTTCCCCTCTTGAAGGAGCACACCTGTGGAGGTTATTGCAGACCTAAACAACCTGCTCCAGCCGTAATCACTATTTCTCCCCTGTAATGATGTAAACCAAGACTTTTGTTTTGCAGCCCTTCAAATGTGATTCTACAACATCAATATTCACAGAGAATTGAGCACTCTACACATTATTATTTCATTGAAACCTTTAGGGATCTAGGTTTGACTTGAAGGAATTTAAGCTGCAGAAATGGAAAGGCTCCCTGAGGATATGCAGTGTTCTATCCCAGCCCATATACCTGCAGTTTTGCCAGCTTTTTTTATCTGAACAAGACCCACTTTAGTAGTGCAAATTAAGTTTCTCCCCAGTGGTGTTGCAAAGAGCAGAGGGAGAGAGAGAGAAACGAGACAGACAGATAGATAAATTAATTTAGCAGTATTTAAGGACTGCACTGTGTTAAGAAACTCTGATCAAAGGAAAAAACCACCAAAGCTACTATCTTTGGCATTATAGTACTGTACAAATTCTGATATCATTTTCCAAGATTTGTGAGTTGTAGACAAAACTCACTGTCAGAATGGGTACAATACTGGAATACACAGATCAATTTTAGACTCCACAACTTACATTAATATAGTAAATGGAATACTCTTTCCATCTACCCATGTTTTCAATCATTGCAAAGCATTACTAGACTAAAGGCCAACCATGATGTCTGCAATACTTCTAAAAGCTACCTACTGACTTGAGGGTGAAAACAAAAACCAGCATTTTAAAATTGTTAAAAATCTCATGTGAAGGCCAAACTAGATAATAGTGGGAAACAGTTGAAGAAATTACTATGAAACAGACAAATCTTAGTAAAACTTTCATCAAATGAGCCTTGGTGGCTCAGGCTGTAAATGCCTGCTCTTAAGATCCAGCTGCCTACAACTGCTGTAGGCTCGAATCCCACCAGGCTCAAGGTTGACTCAGCCTTCCATCCTCTCAGGGTAGGTAAATTGAGGACCCAAGATTGTTGGGGGCAATTAGCTGACCTTGTAAAAATGCTGCTTAGTAATAAGCAGGCATATACAATGGAATGAAGGCTATTGCTGAGCACATTAGGGTTGTATCCAAAATTGTAAGCCGCCCTGAGTCTCAGGAGAAGGGCGGCATATAAATGTAATTAAAAAAAAAAATCTCTTTTAGTGCCATGGGATTATCTGTATTTGGTAGCATAGAGTGCTCAGTTACATTGAGCTATATATAGCAATTAGACTTATATACTGCTTCATAGTGTTTTACAGCACTCCTAAGTGGTTTACAGTATGCATATTGCCCCCAACAATCTGGGTCCTCATTTTGCTGATCTTGGAAGAATGGAAGGCTGAGTGAACCTGGTGAGATAGAGCCCAATTCATGATTTTCTTCTATGCATTCTTCCTTTCCTTCCCTTCCCTTCTTTCAAATAGAGAGTAAAGCATGCAAAAAGAGAATGGAAGGACAGCCTTGCAAGATCAGTCAAACTTAAGATCTAAGCCTCATACCCTATTTTCAATTGTAAGGTTCTGAGAAGCCATTTGTTGGAAATAAAACAAACAACCCTCTATCATTTTAGTGAATATTTAAAACCATGATTAAACAATGTACAAATCCATGTAAATGTAGTGGGATAAATCTAATTCATATCTTCCCCAACTAGCAGGAGTGATCCACAATGGGTATTACTGGTAGTCTTCAATTTACAACCACAACTGAATCCAGAAGTTTGATTGCTAAGCAAAACAGTTGTTAAGTGAATTTTGCTCCATTTTATGACACAGTTGTTAAGTGAATCACAGCAGTAGTTAAGTAAGCAACATGGCTGTTAAGTGAAGCTGGCTTCCATATTGACTTTGCTTGTCAGAAGGTTGCAAAAGGTGATCACATGACCCCGGGACCCTGCAAGTGTCATAAATACATGCCAGTTGCCAAGCAATTTTGATCACATGACCATGGGGATGTTGCAGTGATTTTAAGTGTAAAAAAATGGTCATAAGTAACTTTTTTCCAAAGCTGTCTTAACTTTGAACAATCACTAAATGAATTCTTGTAACTACATGCATAGACCAAAAGCATTGGGAGAACTACATATTGCCTTTCTTTGATTCTGTCGGGCTCCGAGTTCACCCAGAGCCCGTCAGCTCCGAATATGCCTCGCAGCAAGTCAGCTGGCCATGTCACCTTATCTCTGCTGCTGGATCTGTATTTCTGCTTGTGTGCTGGCCGATGGCTTTGGAATGACTCAGCAGAGCTGAGGATGGATTCTGCAACAGCTGCAGGACTGCAGGATGGATTCTGCAACAACTGAGGGGCTACTGAAATTGGCTCTTTATTGATGTGGTGCATATTTTTAAAGTGGGTTGCGGCACATATAGGTGGTAAATAGGACTTAGGTTAAAACATGGTGAAGGTGGCACCAGGTGGGGATCAGTTAGTGATAGTCAGAATAGGGTAGGAATGTAGACATGTTATAGGGTTAATAGCATTTAGGGATAATGGGTTAGGTGTGGCCAGAATTAGAACTGCGTATAGGCCTGGGTGTGGTGGGGGGTGTCTTATGATAATGGTGATAAAAGGAAAGGGAGCAAACTCAAACCCAACTCTAACCTTGCCTGGCTTTTAGCCATTCTTGCCTGATTACAGTATTTGTTGTTTGATGCTATATTGAATAAACCACCATAGCCCTAAAGAGGAGCTGGAGTTTGGATTCATTTAAAGACAAATCTTCAATACTCAAGGACTGGCTGAGAGATTCTTTAGGTCACTGCCCAGAAATTTTGTTATAAAATGGTTCATCCAAACTAGATTTCTGTGCATGTCATCAGATTTTTGGATACCCAGTCTTTTTTTTTCTGTGAAGAATGTACTCTTACCTTAGCCTTTTGCATTCACATTCTCTAAAGCAGAATGTTCTCTTCTGCAAAGCAATGTTGCTAACTCAACTCTTTTCTGCTTGCCTTTTTCTGCTGGGCTTTTTTCTCCCCATTTTTCATCTTTCCTGACTAGAGGAGGTGGGTTCAGCTGACATCATGTTTCATGACCTGAAGAGGAAGCTTCCTTGACAGCTTTTTACAGGCAGGGTCCAGACAGGCCTCCACTCTGCTTCTCAAAGACCCCATCCTAGCTGTCCACAAGCAGGATGAACTGTTTTCCCTTTAGACTTTTCACCCTGCTGTTGTAAATCCCCCTGGCATCCAGCCAAGGCCCATGAGCCATAATAGACTCATTTTTCTTCTGCCCTTCAGAGAAGGAAACAGCAGAAATGTTCTCCTTTCAAAGAGCTTAACAAAGTGCAGATTCCAACTGAAGGTGACTCTGTAATCTATCCCACAGAAACCATTGACTTCACGGCCCTGTGCTCACACCTGAAGGCAGCAAAGGACAACATCTTCTATTGAAAGGGAGTTGAGTGTGAAGATGCAGCTGTTCCTTTGGATTCCCTCACAGGAGAATGAAGCAAAAGGGTGAAATTGCTATGGGAAGGGGAAGCCACCTGATGATTTGCAAAACAAAAAGAACAATGAAAATAAAATCCCAGCTATGTGTTAGGTTTATGCAGAGGCAGCAAAATGATTACTCCTATCTTATAATGCAAACCAGGTGACATTTCTCCAGTTCAAGCAGAGAAATGTACCAGCATTTCAAAACCATTCCAGTACCAGTCCCTGTGTCACCACCATCCTGTCATGATAGTGTTCCTGCTTTGTTTCCTGGGAGATAATACACGTCAAATGGCTTCTTGGGCTGTTGTGGAGTTGGAACTGTCATTCAAAGCTCTTATTTTCTTTCCACTGTGCCAAAGAGCAATGACTCACTTGAATTACACATCAATAGTTAACAGAGATGTAATGGCATCTACAGTAAAATAGTAATTGTAGCATGAAAGAAGCATGAAACCATCCTAGAGTTCCAGGAAACTATGTTTTGGGTGCATGGAAGGAATGTGGGAAAGAGAGACAGTCATCAGTTACAGAAGAAAATTGGTATTCAGTTATGTCTTCTAGAAATTGGTTTTAGAGCAAGGACTCTTAATTGTGAAAATATCTTATTTTTACAGGTCATCAGCTAGGATAAACAATGCATGTTTTTGTCATATCCAGGCCTGAATCTGGCTAAAATTAGCCTAGATAATCTGTTTCTTCTATTGTGTCCTATAATTGCCCTCCCCAACACTTTTCAATAACCTTCTTTCAAAAGGGAAGCTTGAAGACTGGGGGATAGTTGTACAAGTTTATATAATTCAGGGAGGCTCACCTAAGAAAAGAGTTCACCACTTCCTGATGCAAGTCTATCAGGTTCCCACCTGACTTGCAAGGGAGCCAGATGGGATTGGCAGCAAAGACGCATTAACTTTATCAGAATGTACAGGCTAGAAGAAGTCCAAATTGCTATGGAGTCAGTGGCTTCAACCCCCAGTATTTCGTAGCCAGCATTCCTTTAGCTGAGAATTGCTTAAGCATCAGGAAGGCTGAGGCTGCAATTCAAAAGAAGAACAATAAAATCCATAGGTTTACAATTTTTGTTTCTTCATATCTTCTGGCTCACTGATTCCATACATAAGTGTTAATTTATAGCCTGGATAAACATCATAAATGGCTTTCTTATATGTCTTACTGTTTCTTAGAAATGAGTGGATGACATAGTACAGTGGATATTCTACAGATAAGATTGCCTGACTAAATACTGAGGCAATCCTCAGTTATTCAAGATAACTTTTTTCTATGCTTAGGGATATTATGTATCTGTACTATTACTATTAACATTTAAAGTTTGTGACCTGAATCTAACCAAAGAAATAAAATCATGGCACATATGTTCTTTAGTGCTGTTAACAAAATGCTCTTGAAACATCAAGGCACATATTTTCCGAAGAAGAGAAGGAGAAGTCTTGGCTCAAGTATGTAACTGCCAGAAAAGAAGAGGAAACTTATCATTGTGAAACAGCATATCACTTGCATGCACGAAGCCTTAAAGTCTGTACCTACCAACTGTAGTGTCCAGTTTTTGTGGCAACTTCAGATCTTTATTCTCTCCTTCTCCCTCCCTCCCTCCCCCATATATGTCATTTCTTATATATTTCTGTCCAACTCCCAACAAGCCTGGGTGAGTGGGCTGAAATTACAAATAAATACATTAAAACAGTGGAGAAAAGCCACAACTTAATACAATACAGTTCATAAGAAACACATAGTTTCTTAGTAGTTCAAGGCAGCTCAATGGTCCATCTGCAAATTATGGGTATGTCTGTAAATCTGCTTCCTTTTTGCTGCACATTTTTTTAACATGTCATAGGCTCCATTCAGACATTTGCATATCTAGAGCATTCCACAACCGATGTTGCCCAAATGATGCCAGCTGCTGCATCCTGCAGATAGTTAGTAGATTGTCTCCCAATATCAATATCTGCCAAAGCAAAGCCTAAGTTGCCACATGACTGGGACCTTGCATTATCAAGGTTGTTGCTTCTTCAGAACCCATGTGGCTTTTCTTCTTGTTCTCAGCAGACAAAAGCCTATTGGAACCAAAGTCACATGAACAAAGCAGGCAGAGGGGAGATTTTACTCAGAGAACTTGTGTATTAAATACTCTGGATGGTGGAATGAAATAGCTGAAGAGGGCTGTAGTTGCTTCTTTTCTTAGACATATCTTGGAGTTTTCAGCAAAGAAGGTGTGTGGAACAAATATAATCCTTTCCTCAAATAGACCGGGTGTTGCTTCTGGTGTGATAATATTTATTTATTAAATTTATATGCAAGATTTGTTATTGTGTAACCAATGCTTGGTAAATTACATTTTGTTCACAATAGGAAATTGGAATTTTTATGGGAGTTTTATACGTACAAACTGATACATCCATATGGAAACGAAGAAGCAGTTTCTAATCTCTGAACTGTTTCCTAAATGAATCCTTTAGCTACAGGCATTTATTTATCCTTCTGAAAAATGTATGAGAGAGGTCCCGATAAATCTCATGACAAATGGCGAGTGAGACCTCGGTCATGTCACTCTCAAAAACTATGTATGAGACATGAGGACATGTTTAGAGCTGGCATTTAGATTGCATGGAATCTTCTGCTGGAGGTTCCCCAAGAACAATATCCATGGCTGTGAGGTGATTAATTAAGGCTTTTTAATTCCACCTACCTTTTACCACTTAAAATTATGTAAGTTTTGCTTTTTTTATTCAAAAGCTCTAACCATTGCCACTTTTACTGCTGGAACATTTCTACTGATTTATTCTCTTCTGCTTGTGCACTGCTTGACTTTTAAGAACTGAATAATAGAAATTAACGAGCCAAGCAACTCTTGCCTCATAATTTGTTTTCTGAATTCATGGCCTCCTTGCAAAGTGCAACTAATGTGTTGAAGGTGCTGTTTTTATTTACACTGTTCCCCTCATCAAGTAATAAGACCTCAGAGGATTCTTCATTCTAGAGAAATGGGGGGGGAGGGAGAGACCGAAAGAGACCAGGAGAGGGGGAGAGAGAGATGGAGAATGAGAGAGGAGGAAGCACAAAACAATTTATCTTTTCAAAGACATCTCTACACCTATGAAGAGTATTCAAATTTATTTCAATGTCACATCTGAATTAGAATTTCACAGAGAACTGTAACTTCAACTAATATGTAATTTTTCCACTTCCTTAAAAACTGATGAAGGGAAGAAAGCTCAAGGGAAACCAATCTGGGCAGCTTCACTAGGAAAATATACAAAAAGAAATAAATCCTAGAAATGAACCATCAATTACTGAAGTGACAAGTATACAGAAACTTGCCCAGGGAATTTGAATCTAAGTCTTTACTCACAGGACTCAGATATAACTAACTCCCCCCTCCCCCACTCTTCAATCAGTGATAGCAACTCCATTTCCTCCCAAGATTCTTTTCCTCTCTTCTTAAACTCCTAGGATAAACTCCTGGTGCATGTGCCACAAATGGCAAATATCTCTTTTGAAATCTCAATGTTCTGAATGACTTAACTATTTATTCATTATATTTGTATGATGCTTCCTATTTTTAAAAAAACCTAAATGAAGTTTACAATAAAAACCCACCATCTAAAATAAATTAAAGCAATTTGCCAAAGCATAAATGTAAAACAATAAAATGAGCAATAAAAAGACCAGGTAAGAGGATAAAAAGAGCAATAGCAGGCTGAAAAATATCATAGCCGCCTTGTTATTTAAAGATCTGGGAGAATAAAAATATTTTTGTCTAGAGTTGAAAGAGATGCCAAGTCTACGAAGGAGGCGATCACAAAAAAAGTCTCTCCTAAAGAGACTTTTGTTGCACCCCTGCATGGAATGGCCCCTGGAGATGGCCTCCAAAGATCATCCATGAATGATATATGTTATGTTTTGCTAGGGATAGCTCAATATTGAAAAAAATGCACTGTTGAGAGCAGTTTGCTTGTAGATATGGGAGTGTAGGAATGCAGTGGATAAATTTGACTGTGGAAGCATTTCAGAGCTTTTTGTTTTGTTAGCATGTTGGCAGGTAGTTTAAGGAGGCCCATGGGCCTGGATAGTGCAGTAGTTCTTACCATGCTACTGGAAGAAACCAGTTGGTCTGCAAATGTCTTTTGGGGTCTGGGAGGCAGACAGTGAAGAGCTATGCCAGGGGATGGTGACAGTTTAACAGCCTGGATGGAGGTAATTTGTGCCCCCTTGTGACAATATGAGATGGGCTAAGACTGTGCAATTGTAGCAATGGTGTTGGCACCAGTGAAGAAGGGCTAAGGATGATGGTCACCATCCATTTCTGTCTCCACTGGAAACAGGGTACCAGCACTAGGTGAATTCACATCCCAGATGAATCTGCTGTGGGGGAGGAACAGTCATGGTGGGATTG
Source organism: Naja naja (assembly GCA_009733165.1). Classification (NCBI taxonomy): domain Eukaryota; kingdom Metazoa; phylum Chordata; class Lepidosauria; order Squamata; family Elapidae; genus Naja; species Naja naja. Next base: position 129,152,718 of record CM019149.1, on the reverse strand, counting down.
ACAATATCACTGTCCCGTCAGATGGGCGGATGTGAATCTCTCCTCATTAGGTGGGGCCCTGGTGGTCAGTTGGGCTTGTTGCTCATGTACCTATCCCCCAGCTGCGTGGCAACGGCCCTGCCCAAGCTGCTCGACACTCTCTCAGAGATTGCGGTGGAATTCCCCAAACTTTTCGTTGTGGGGGATTTCAACCTGCCCTCTCTGGGGGAGGTGTCAGGTTTGGCTCAGGAGTTCATGGCTTCCATGGCAGCCATGGGCCTAACCCAGATAATTCAGGGCCCGACTCATGAGGGGGGGAACACGCTCAACCTTGTTTTCATCTCGAGACACTGGTGTAATGATCTTGGTGGGGGTTCACCGACTAGTCAACCCCTGTCATGGACTGATCATTATCTCCTACGTGGGGTGGCCTGCTGTCTTCCAGCAGGCCACCCCATGCTGCTGGGATGAGGAACTAACTAGATGGTTCCACTCCAGGTGCCTGATGGACCCTGAAGGGTTTCAGATGGCGCTGGGGTTATTTCCCATTTCCCTTGCCAACAGCTTGGCGAGGCCTTAGTGTCCGCTTGGCAACAAGCGGCCTTGGAGGCACTTGACCAGGTTGTCCCCTTGCAGTCCCTCCCTCATTGCAGTTCTCGGTTGGCTCCCTGGTTTTCAGAGGAGCTCTGGGAGATGAAGAGTCAACAGAGGAGCCTAGAGAGCAGGTGGAGGGCGAACTGTGCCGAATCTGACCATGCCCAGCTAAGAGCCTACATTAGGACTTACCTGGTTGTGATGAGAGCGGTGAGATGTGCTTATTTCTCCACTCTCATTGTGTCCGCAGATGATCGCCCGGCCACCCTGTTCAGGGTCACTCACTCCCTCCTACATAGGGAGGTGAAGGAGGACCCTTTGCAGGGTACAGCTGAGGAATTTAGTCAGCATCTGGTGGACAAGGTCGCTCAGATTCAGGCCGGCTTAGACTCGGACTGGCAGGAGTCAGAGGAAGGTGTGGCGAGCAGTCTTGCTGATACCAGTTGGGTTGAGTTTGACCCTGTTTCTCCAGAAGGAGTGGACAGGATCATGCAGAGGCTGAGTTCCACCACGTGTTTATTGGACCCGTGTCCTTTCTGGTTGGTGTATGCCTCCAGGGAGGCTACACATGGCTGGATTCAGGCGGTTGTCAATGCTTCTTTGGGAGAGGGCTCCTTCCCAACTGCCTTGAAAGAGGCAGTGGTGAGGCCCCTCCTCAAGAAGCCTGCCTTGGACCCAGCCAATTTGAACAACTTTCGTCCTGTCTCCAACCTTCGTTTCTTGGTGAAGGTTGTTGAGAGCATGGTGGTCCAGCAGCTTCCAAGGTTCCTGGAGGAAACCAATTACCTGGATCCATACCAATCGGGCTTCCGGCCTGGGTACAGCACGGAGACGGCATTGGTCACACTGATGGATGATCTCTGGAAGGATTGGGACAGGGGTTTTTCCTCTGTCCTAGTCCTATTAGACCTCTCGGTGGCTTTTGATACCATTGACCATGGTATCCTATTGCGGCAGCTCAGGGGGTTGGGAGTGGGGGCACCGTTTTACAGTGATTCTCCTCCTTGGTGGTGTTGGCAGAGGGGCAGAGGTCAGCCGAGGCCCCTCACTTGTGGGGTGCCTCAGGGCTCAGTCCTCTTGCCCCTCCTGTTCAGCATCTATATGAAGCTGCTGGGTGAGATCATCTGGGGTTTCGGGGTGAGGTATCATCAGTATGCTGATGATACTCAACTTTACATCTCCACCCCGACCCATATCAGTGATGCCCTCCCCATGATGTCCCATTGCCTGGATGCGGTGCAGATCTTGACTCAACCCAGCAAAGACTGAGTGGCTGTACATACCGGCATCTTGGATTACTCAGGAGATACCACCGTTGGTCATGGGGAGAGAGGTGTTGCCCCCCATGAATAGGGCCCATAACCTGGGCATCCTCCTGGATACACAGCTCAGTCTGGAGGAGCAGGTGGGGACTGTGTCCAGGGGGGCATTTGCCCAGGTGTGTCTGGTTTGCCAGTTGCGCCCTTACCTGAGCCGAAATGCCCTGCGGACAGTCACTCATGCACTCGTCACTTCCCGAATTGACTACTGCAATGCTCTCAACATGGGACTATCCTTGCAGACCACCTGGAGGTTGCAGCTGGTGCAGAATGTGGCCGCGCGGGTTGTGATGGGAGTGCCCCGATACTCCCATGTTACACCCCTCCTGCGTGACCTGCATTGGTTGCCGGTTGCCTTCCAGGTGAGATTCAAGGTCTTAGTAACAACATATAAAGTCCTACATGGCTTGGGTCCGGGTACTTGGGAACGTCTCCTGCCGGCATCACACTCCGATCGCCCTGTACGCTCCCACAGACAGGGCCTCCTTGGGATACTGTCAGCTAGACATTGTTGGCTAGCGGTGCCCAGGGGTAGGGCCTTCTCTGTGGGGGCACCCACCCTGTGGAATCAACTCCCCATGGACCTTCGTTTGACTCCGGATCTCCACTCTTTCCACCGTGACTTAAAGACTTGGCTATTTCAGCAGGCCAGCCTGGACTGAACCAAGAAGGGGGGGTTCTGTTTTAAAAAAAACATTTTAATAGTTTTAAATTGTTTTGCTCTTAAATTAGGCTTGTATTGTTTAATCCTTTTTTAGTTAATTTATTGTATTGTATTTTTATTCTGTCAGCCGCCCTGAGTCCTTAGGGAAAAGGGCGGCATACAAGTCTAATAAATAAATAAAATAAATATAAAATTATCTCTGTGATTGGTGAACAGCAGGCCTTTCTGCAATAAGAGCATATGCATTAATGACTTTAGGATAGATAAACAGTAGATCTGGTATTGTCATGGATTTGCCCCCAAACTGAGGCGATTAAAAGTTTAAAGGGAGGAAGACTCCATTAATGAACTTAAAAGAAGTTCATAATCTATTTAGGTGCTCAGCAGGGTGCATGTTTTTTAAAGTTACAAGGTAGTCCTCACTTTAACAACTATTAATTTGGTGGCCATTTGAAGTTACAATGACATTGAACTTTTACTTTTTCATGGTTCCCAAAGTTATTGCTGTGCAGTATCCTCATGGTCACATGATCAAAATTCACTGCTTGGGAGCCTACCACACTTATAATAGCAGGAGCCCTTCAACTCCCTCTACCTTCCTATCTCTTCCTTCCTCTGCCCTTTGGAAAACTTGCACCCTCAGTAGGGGTGGCAGTGGTGGTAATCTTGAGCACTGTCAGCTAGCTGCCTTTACTTCAGCTCCAGTGTTACCAATGCTGCCACCGCTGCCGAGGAGAGCCACTGAGAAAAAGAGAGACAATGGCCCAAAGTTACTCTATGAGTTTTCCTGTCTGAAACCTAGACCTCCCTACAGAAATAAAGATTCCAATTTGTCCAAATGTACAACCAAATAAAGCATGCAAAAGTTGTTGTAACTAGAGCACAGAAGTTAAGTCACTTAACTAATTTTTTAAAACTGTAGTCTACAGTTGTAGAAGTCTACTACTAGTCTATTAGTACAGGGGTGGGATTCAAATTTTTTAACAACCAGTTCTGTGGGCATGGCATAGGTGGTAGGCGTGGCTTGGTGGTCATGTGACTGGGTGGACATGGCTTGGTGGTCATGTTATTGGCTGGGTGTGGCCAATTCAATATCACTCACATCGAGGCACGCATCTCCTCACCTGGCCTCTCATGACTACTGCAACAGTCGTAAGTGTGAAAAATGGTCATAAGTCACTTTTTTCAGTGCCATTGTAACTTTGAATGGTCACTCCACACAAGCAAAGTACCAGCAAAGGAGGGGGAAAAAACTCCAGAGATGTTCCAGAGACAGGAAGTCTAGTCCTGCCAAGGATGTAATAAAGGTTAACGGAGAGGCAGTTTCCGTAAGCAACACCAGAATGTTTTCTTCCTGCCTTCCTTACAGGATTAGGCCAGTAATTTCTTCTAACAACTGGTTCTCCGAACTGCTTAGAATGTTAACCAGTTCTAGCGAATAGGTGCGAACTGGTAGAATCCCACCCCTGTATTAGTAGACCCATAGCATTGCATGGGTTTTAGAATTCCTGGTCCAAAGGTTACCTTTTAAAAGAAGCATGTTCCTTAACTAATGTCTTCTTTGTAGTTATTGGTTGCCCTGCATGTTTGCCAAGCATCTCATTCTGTAGTAAATTCCCCCTTCCTTCCCAAAGCCAGTTAATTCCTCAGGGCAATTTAGTTTTGTATCTGCCACTATCAGCCCCCACACCTGCCCTGCCAGGAGGCTTTATTTAGCACTAACATTCATCACCCAGACTGAGCACATAAATAATGCCATTAGCCACTCCAAACTGTGATAAAATTAGCAGTGTAAACAGAGAAAGTAAATGACCTTAGTGGAAAACCATTGTTGATCCTGACCCAACACTTACAAAAGAGATTAGTCAGAGAAGAGCAGGGCAGGATGACAAGGGCTCCTGGGGACTGTTTAAAGACCTGAGTCTCCAAAATGTTTATTTTTAGGGGAAATCTCTTGGTGACTTTTGTAAGATTGGTGGGTCTTAAAACAGGAGGGGTTAAGGCTGATTTCTTTTCTCTTTTTTCTCTTTCTTTTTTTTCTTTTTCTTTTCCTGATCAAGTTAGATATCTTGTCAAAATGCATTTCAGAGTAACTGCATTTTCTCAGTTCTTCCCCAAATCACTCAGTATTCTTATCTGGAAAATAGCAATTATTAAATGTCAGGGGGAAAAATCCCCTCAATTTTCAATTATAGAATATATATATCCCAAACCTGCAGTTCTACAGAAAGAGCATCCCTAGCAGCTCAGACCATTTATGTAGCAAATAACTATCTATAAATATAAATATAGAAATAGAAATGTCATTCATTCATTGATTACCATATTCTAAACCACTCTACTTTGGCTTGAATGCCAATTCACAAAACTCTGAATGAATCAAGATGTTGATTTACTCTAATTTCTATCACACTGGGCCTATGCCAAAAGGTTCATCTAATTGGTTCCAAAAATGTCCTATCCCTGGTTAATGATGCTCAGGGAGAGACAGAGAGAATCAGCTAGAGGCTAAAAATGGGAGAGAAAGGATGGCACTTTGTGATTCAGAAATAGAGGGATGGAATACAAAATGTATGGATATTTCAATTACTTTTATTCAGATTCAAAATCTCCATTTTCTAGTTTTCTGCCTTAATGCAAAATATCCAAAGGTCCATGGACATTATGGCTTTGAGTTTAGGAATAGTGTCATGCTTTTGTCAATATATTTGAATCTTTGACTGACCGTGAAATAAAATGTGGGACTTGCGAAAGGATGCCACCTTTAGCAAGAGATGCTCTAAAGATCATGTTAGGATTTTCACTGCTTTAGTAATTTTTATGTATTGTTCCCCAATTTTGCTTGTTGCAGAATAAATGTAAAAAAGGAGGAGAGACAAGAAGACAAAAATGAATGAATAGTGTGATTCAGCCACTATAAAATAAAGGCAAGGCAATAGCTGCTCTTTGCTATAGGATAAACTCCTTTTTTTTAACTAGCCAAAATAAAAGTGTTGCATTCTTTGGATGATAAGACACCATCACATGGGTTTGTTAAATTTAAATATTTAAGAATAAACATCATCAATTTGATTGGATCTGGTATAGGTCTCTTCCTATAGTATTACAGGTTACTTCCTGACCATCGAGTAGTTTTTAATGCAAACTCTTTTGTGAAATATATTGAGTTGGGGCCTGGAGTTGATAGTTAGCTTTTTCATACTGAGCTTTGTTTCTTTTTTCCATCCTTTTCAACACTATGATTTTATTTTACAAAACCACAAATTGCTGCTTGGACATTCTACAGCCTGATTCATTCAACAACTACCCTAACATCTGCTTTTCTATTCTACCCCTGGAACTGATGGCAAATACTATAGATGGTTAAGATCTGCCTCTTAATTACAAGCACATGGAAGGCAGGCTGTGCCTCAGAGAATGGTGAGAAGTCTCTCAGGAAATGCAAGCAAGCTGTGACGCGTGTACATGTCATGTTCATTTTCCTAATGTGTTACTGATTGGAGCACTTGATCCAAAACAAACACTACCTAGTGTACAAAATTTGGAGCCTGCTTCCTCCTCTTGCAAGTGTTAGGATCTGGAGGGAGGCTTCATTGTGGAAAGTAGCAAATGCTACTCCAGAAGAGCAGCGGCAGGAATAGCAACAGGAGAAAAAACAAACCAACCCAGAGCTTATTTTTCATCCCTTCCTTATTTATTTCCAGTTCTGCTTCCTGATTTGCGGAAACTCTTAGGCAAGAAACTGTCAGTATTCTCCCATCTGAAGGGCCTTTCTCCTCTTGTTCCTTGTTGAATGGTGCCATCCAGTTTATCATTTCAAAATGTGTTTCTTTCAGTATACACTAACTCAGATTTGGCAGGGGAACAAGGAAGAGTTAGCAAGGAAGCTTCATGGATTGGCAGTGAGCATTTTTTCCAATGTGTTCTTGAACTGGTAGCTCATAAGGCTAGTTCCGGATGTTGTCCCATGTTATCTCCAATTGATTTTGTCCTTCAATGCCATCTGTGCATCTTATGGGAGATTATCACCAACAATACTTGAGATGAATAGGGATAAAAACTATCACCCTATCAGTATTTTGAGGAGGGACCGCGTGGTAAAGGAGAGGCAGGACACAGTAGCTCCAGCAAACACTTTATTCAGTTCTAAGCAAAAGCCGCTCAGCCGCGGCAGGCACCAGCTTTTAAGCCGGTGCTGTCCAAAGTTTCAGCCACTGACGGGACTACTATTTTCCTGCTGGTGGCTGAACCAATGGGTGGAGTCTGCTGTCAGACTCCACTCATTGCCCATATAAGGACATACAGAACACCCCTCCCCTCTTGGTTCATGCCGACCAATCCGGTCTCACCTACAGGATGCAATCACGTAAGTAGGCAGGGCTTCTATGGGTGCACCCAGACCTGCGCACCTCACTTGTTCCTGGGGCAGCAGCCTAATCAGATGGTTCAGCCACTGCTCCGGTCCCCGCCCGCAGAACAGTCTGGAACTCCTCCTGTGGCACAGCCGGGACCGTCAAGCCTGAGGCCTCAGACGTACACCGCGGGACTTCTTCTTCATGAGGTAAGAGTCTGTGGTTTATTTTGGTGTCTGTTCTACTGGTCACTCTGTTTGTTTGCTGCATGTCAGGTGCTAGGCCAGTTGTCTGGATTTTGGACCCGGTCCCATAGTTGGTTGATATGGTGTTCCCAGTGTTGTCCCTCATTTGTTTCCACTCGGTAAGACTTGGGTTCTGTAATCTCAGTCACTTTAGCCAGGACCCAAGTAGGACCACTCGTGTAGTTATGGGCGTAGACTGGATCCCCTGCCGTGAACTGTCTACACCTTCCCATTGAATCTGGTGGTGTCTCTGGGCTGTAGTTCAGGTGGACTCGGTCGAGCATGGTCCTTAGTCTGCGGCCCATCAGCAGTTCTGCTGGGCTGCGGTGTGTTGTTGTGTTTGGTGTTGTGTGTTGGGCCAGTAGCATGCGGTCCACCTTTTCCTGCCAGTCCCCGCAGTCCATCCTCCGTAGCATGTCCTTAGTGGATTGGACCATGATCTCCACCTGTCCATTCGTGGCCAGGTGTGTGGGGGATGACAGTGCGTGACGGATTCCCAACCCGGCCAGGAATCCTTCGAATTGCTGGGATGTGAATTGGGGTCCGTTGTTTGAGACCAAGACGTCCAGCAGGCCATGGGTCACGAAGATCCTTTGGAGCGTCCTTATAGTCACCTCCGTAGTGGTTGACTTCATGGCTACTTCCAACCACTTGGAGTAGGTGTCCACAACTATAAGGAATGTTTGTCCATGGAAAGGACCCACAAAGTCAATGTGTACCCTGGCCCAAGGTGCTGTCAGTATTTCCCATTTCCTGGGGGTGGCACCTGGTGGCGCCGGTCTGGTGTCCTGGCAGGTTGTGCAGGTGGCGACCCAGGTTTCTATGTCCTTGTCAAGGCCTGGTCACCAGACATAACTTCTCACTAGGGCCTTCATCTTAACTATCCTGGGGGTGGCCCTCATGTAGCAGTTCCAATATTTTATTCCTTAGTGTGGGGGATTACTACCCTGTCTCCCCATAGTAAACAGCCTTTTTGCATTGACAGTTCTGCCTGTCTATTCTTGTAAGGATGGTATTCCTCCCCTGCAGTTGTCCCTGGCCATCCCCTCCATACCCAATTTGAAATCCGCGCCATGACTCTGTCTCGGCTCATCAGTCTCGTGATTTCGGATGATGTCATCAGTCTGGGCATTATGCTTTCTGTGAGCAGTACTGCTATGGATGGCGCTGGGTCCTCAGCTGGGTCTGGCAGGGGGCAGCGGCTAAGTCTGTTGGTGTGTGCGATTTCTTTCCCTGGCTTACAGATCAGGTGGTAACAGTACACAGCCAGGAAAACTGTCCATCTTAGCATCCTTGGTGACAGTATGTGTGGTGTGGGTTTGTCACCCACGAGGATGCCAAGTAAATGTTTATGATCCGTGATTAAGTCGAAACACCTTCCATAGAGGTATTTGTGGAAGCACTTGACTCCTGTGTTGCTGCCAGCGCCTTCCTTATCTATTTGACTATAGTTCTGCTGTGTCTTGGAGAGTGTCTTGGAGAAATAAGCAATTGGGGCTTCTGTTCCATTGGGTAGCCTATGGCTGAGGACTGCGCTGATGCCGTAGGGGAATGCGTCGCATGTCAGTGTCAGGGGCAGCATCTCACTATATTGGATGAGCATGCTGCTTGAAGTCAGGATATTTTTGATCTTCTGAAATGCGTCGGCCTCGCGTTTCCCCCACTTCCAAATGGAAGTCTTATCCAGTAGCCTGTGGAACAGTTCCGCAATGGTCGCCTTCTGAGGCATGAAAACATTGTAAAAATTAAGCAGGTCCAGGAATGCTTGTAGCTCTGCCTTATTTTGTGGGGTGGGGGCTTCTCGGATGGCCTTTAGCTTCCCGGTCGTGGGTTGGATGCCTGTAACATCTATCAGGAACCCCAAAAACTCCACCTGTGGCACTGCTATGTGGCACTTGCTTCTCTTAAGTTTAAGCCCCGCTTCCTGGAATCAGGCCAGGACTGTTCTCAACAGCTCCATTAATTGGCCTCGATTGCCTGCTGAGACGATGACATTGTCAAAGTATGGCACGACCTCTGGTATGCTGTGTAATAGCCGTTCCATGATGCTTTGGAACAAGCCAGGTGCTATGCTGACTCCCGGTGCATGACTATGATTTGCGCCTCTGCGGTTTCCTCATCAACGGGCAGTAGCTGGTAGGCCTGGGCCAGGTCTAATTTGGCAAAAATAGTTCCCTGGCCCAGGGAGTGTAAAAGGTGCTGTACCACGGCACCGGGTAGGCGCTTTGCTGTAATGCCTGGTTCAACGTGGTCTTGTAGTCAGCACAGATGCGAACTCACCCATCTGGTTTTATAGGGGTTACGATGGGGGTCTCCCACTTTGCTTGGTTTACTGGTTCTAGGACTCCTTGGCTTATTAATTTGTCCAGTTGCTCTTCCACCTTTGGGCAGAGAGCAAACAGCACGCGGCGGGGTTTTAGATGGATTGGTGTGATGTTTGGGTCTAAACTGAAGGAGATGGGGGTCCCCTTATATTTGCCCAATGCATCGTCGAACATGTTGCTGAATTCCTTCTCCAGGTCCGCGATGTCAGCAGCTGGCCTGGGTGTGTTGGTCTCCGTTGTGTGGACCCCGGTGACTCCTATCTGTAATGGCTGGAACCATTCTCTTCCAAGCAGGCTGGGAAGGTTCTGGCCGACTATTGTGAGTGGCAAGGTCCCTGAGAATGTGCCATATTCCATGCGGGCCATCTTCTTCCCCAAGACTGGAATTCGGGAGCCCTGGTAGTCTCTCAGCATGATTGCTTGCGGCTGCAGCTGGTCGCGCCATTGCTTGGGCTCAAGCCGCTTTAGGGTACCCCACGAGATCATTGAAATGTAGGATCCTGAGTCCACTTCCATGCGGCATGGTTTGCCCTCTATGCTCACGGAGGCCATGATCTTATTGGCCTCGAAAGCGTCTGTGCATCCCACTCAGGCTTACGTATAGTCAATATAGATGATGTGAGATTTTTCCTCTCTGGAGCCATCTCGTCTTTTGAATTTTGTGCTGCCCGAGGTCTTCCGCTCTCCGCTCTGGCAGGCCATATTGTCTGGTAGGTGACGCCACTCGCCTGCCTGCTTACTTCTGGGTTGCGATGCGTGGCAAACCTCTGTGATATGGCCTCATCATTCACATCTGCAGCATACGGAGTCCTGGAAACGGCAAGTAGAACAGTGATGTTGTCCTCCACAGCCGCCACATTCCCAGCTCCCGGTCTTCCCTCCTGGCTTGCTGGACCTCAGCTTATGGACCTCCCCATTGTCATCATCGTCGCTGCCTTCGGATGTGGCCCCGTGAGGCAATGGGTAGCAATCCGTGGTGGTTGCATGGATCTTTCCCACTCCTCGAATCCGCACCACCAAATTGTCCGACAATTCGGCAGCCCTTGCCTCCTCAACGGCTTCTTGGAAGGAGATGTCCTCTTGAGCCAGGAGTTTCTTCTGGAGTGTGGGGTCTCTCATCCCAAGGATGATTCGGTCTTGGATCATCCCCTCGGTGTCTGGGAACTTGCAGTTCTTCACAAGCCTCCTCAAATTGGCCACAAATGAATTGATCGTCTCCCCTTCCTTTTGGCTCCGCATATAGAAATCATAGTGACTGGCCAGGTAGGAAGAAGAGGGGCCATAGTGTCCTTTGAGGGTGCATTGCAGTTTGTCCCAGGACACAGTCTGTAGATCATCGGTGACTAAGGCGTCCGCCATCTCATAAATCTCGCTATCACAGTATGTTAAAAACAATGCCTTCTTCTATGAATCGGGGGCTGATTGCAGTCCATTTACCTCCAGGTGCAAGTTGAAGTGGCCCATGTACAATGACCACTTCTCCTTCATTGGGTTGAACAGGATGGCCATGGGTCGGTGAGCCATGCTGGGTATGCGTTGGGTCATTCTGCTCAGTTGATGCGTTTATTCTGGTGGCTCCTAATGGCATCGGCTTGCCACAAGGTGTCCTTTGTTTTCTCCATGGTTCAAAATCCCATCCTTGTCACCAGTATTTTGAGGGGGGACTGTGTGGTAAAGGAGAGGCAGGACACAGTAGCTCCAGCAAACACTTTATTCAGTTCTAAGCAAAAGCCGCTCAGCCGCGGCAGGCACCAGCTTTTAAGCCGGTGCTGTCCAAAGTTTCAGCCACTGACGGGACTACTATTTTCCTGCTGGTGGCTGAACCAATGGGTGGAGTCTGCTGTCAGACTCCACTCATTGCCCATATAAGGACATACAGAACATTATAGCTTTCTTATGGATACTGTTCCCAAAACATGAACGATCGAATCATCTTCTCTATCTGTAGATTCAAATTTCATACAAATAGGGATGACTGAATCTGTGTTGTGGCACCATTTCTACAGCCACTGCAGATGAAGCAAGGTAAAATTAAGAAAAGTAAGGAGAGGATAGCCATGGACAGAGTTCCTAGAGATAACTTTTTTGCAGATCTACTTTTAAATGGTCTTAGTCTTGGGAGTAATAAAGTTCATTAACCCCATGATAAGCAGTTTCCATAATTGTTCCATTACATAGCTGATTGGTTGTGCATACATAGGGCTGAACCTGTTCAGCTTTAATTTCATCTCTTGAGATTAATTAATGGTTTACTGGAATGATTAGCACCTTTTAAAACTTTTCACTGTACACTAATTCTGCACAGAGTTAATTAAGTATGTCATAGAAACAAAACAATGAGGATATATAACTTGATTCACTTATTCTGAAAATTGGAATATATTTTTCTGCATAGTAGTAAGCAATGTATATGTGATTGGTCTTATAAGTCTTAGCATCTCTCAAAATCTCCAAAAGGCCATTAGAGGTAATGTTACTGTACCTTTTGAAAGGTCACAAATGATAGCCAATAAATTTAACTAATGTGTTTGTGATTTGGCATGAATGGTCTTGCATCTAAAATGAAGTTGTTGGGAAATGTTCCATATTGACAGTCAAAGGCCCATCTCTTCTCTTGCTCAAGAAATATTCCACCATGCCTCTTTGAGATTCAATTGGGAAATCTCTGAACCATCAAGCTAGATACTGGTAGTGGTAAAGATGGGAACAACCCCTCCCTCTCACAGCCCCTGCAGAGAGACCCACTACCTACTTGAAAGACACAACCCTCACTTTTTTATTTGGAGGGCCTCTATTTTCCATCTCCAACACACAGCTGATACTTTTGTTTCCATTATGGCTAGAGGGGACCTGTCAGACATGATGGCCATCTCTATTCATGCTGCAATATCAAGCATCACTTCTCAGCACTACCTTGCTTAATGCTTGGCCGCCTCTGAGGGGCTGACATCCACTGACAATGTTTCCAAGCACTTGCTTTTCGTTCCAGTCTAAATTATTCTGTAGTTAGACGCTGATCTGACTCAGATAAAATAATTGCAATATTGCTTTGAAGCTCCTGTTCCCAATGGATGTTTTGATCCTTCCTGGCTGCCTCAGGCTTGGTTATTTGGGATAGTGTCTGGAAAAGAAGAAAAACACTTACTTATTTTAAATGCTGGTGGATTTTGCTGTATTCAAAGGATCTAGAATTAGCCTAGTCTTGAAATGAGATGAGATATTGATTTTTTCTGGGTGTGTGTGTGTGTGTTGTGCTCTGTGCCTAGTTTCAAGACAGCAGATATATGCAATAGGGCAAAAAGTGACAATATACCATGACAGACCTCTGCAAAGTTTATACTTTACACACACCAATCATAAATTCAATTAATATATAAGTAGTCAATGAGTTAAGTAGAGAGATGGTTATAATGACCATTGGAATTGAATGTTAAAGCCCTATTTAATCAGGATTTGTGTTAGGCGATGGTATCTCTATGTTATCTACCTTGTAGATTTGTTGATGAAAGAATATTACAACTAAGAATTAGAAGATATAGATGTGAAGCAAACATTTCATTCAGTTCTCAGAAAACTAGTAATAATTATGATTTTGTGCATGAAGGGGCATAATTCCAATGATCTAAAAATGGAATTACAGTTGGATGTTCGTATATTCTGTATGCTGAAGTTTTTTTTTTAAGTCTCATTTTTCACTACAACACAATACACTGGTGCACAGTAAATTAATGTGTTAATCTTAAGTCAATTTGCACACTTTAAATACGCGTGTCCAGGTTTTAACATTCCTTTTGAAGTTAGATCATTCCTTTGGGGCTCTCTCAATTTCAGGATTTAGGAAACTATCATATACCAGGTCAGATCATTGATCCATTTGCTCCATGTTATCATAACTCACAGGAAGAGATTCTTCCAGACTTTAAACTGGTAACTTTATAGCCTTTTCTGATGAGGTGAGGCATTTAAACAGGATCTTTCTATATATAAGGACTCCTTCTGTTTTCTGGGTATCCTTCCACTGAATCCTTCTCATAATACAAATGTTTAACACAAATATTTACCATTCATTTATATCCTTCAGGATGTAAAAGCATGCATCTCTTCCAATATTTTGAAAGTCTGCAAATACATCACCTTGAGTGTTGTCATTACTAGGAGAATGGTATCCCTGAAGATGCTTATTTTTGTGTTTGAGTGAATAGTCCAAGGATAAAATGGGAAGGTTAATACTTTCTTGTGGACTCTTTTCTTTTTGTACAAATATTGGGGAAATGACCGCTGCAGAAAATGGGTGATTTTTCAGCGCAATCATCCTTCCCCAGACATCATAAATAAAGGACAGAATTTATAGAGTTAATAAATCACTCCTAAGAGTTTCTGGGGCAGAGGTTCAACTACTGCAATGATATCTCCAGCACTTTGGAAGAAAGAGAGGGCACTAATTGTTTTACACTTTGAAAGTCAACAAACTGTGCGCACTGGGGGAAGCTGAAGCGTCCAGCCGAAAGTGTCAAGAGGTTTATTTTTGCTGAGACCTGTGAAAGGGTTTAAGCTTGAGACTTTCAGATTCTGCTTCCCCGCCCGGAGCTACAGCATGTAAACAGTTTATTTAACATGATTTTTTGGCATGTCTTCAATAAACCCCCTGTAATAATTCCCCTGGCAGACCAAACATATTGCAGCAGAACACCCGAAGGCCCCTCCTCTGCTTTCCTGTTTGTGCACAGTGTAAAACTTGGTACTTAGCTATGTTTATGCCTCTGCTTCTAGCAGGGTCTGCAAGACGTTAAGCTGCTCCTATCAAGGAACTACCTTAAACTAAATCTAAAAGAGGAAAAACAAGGAGGTTTCTAGGGAACTTAATTCTAGCATGTAACCATGTTAGGTACTGACTCTTGCTTATCTAAGGCAGTTTACTGGCTCGATCCAGTCTAGAGGAAATCCTGGATGAATGCTCGTCACCTGATGTTTGCATTACATTTGCATGCACTTGAGTTCATTAAAAGTTTATCAACTCCAAAGTAAACAAATCAACAAAAATGTGCCTGCAGAACCTGATTTAATCTCCCTAAGCATTGAAACCACATGAAAGAAGCCATGCATGGCTTTGGGGGGTAAAATACAGTTGCCTTTTGAAGCATAAATTATACAAAGTCCAGCGACCTGGAATGGTGTCACCTATGTTGCTGGCATAACTTAGCCACTGTACTCCGCTATGTAAGTGCAGTGGCCTTGGCTGGCAGATGGCCATATCACAGCATGATGGAAAGCCTGCCAGGAGCAGGAACACATCATCAGCTGCTCAGTGTCATGGCTTCAACACTCTCTGTCAGAGGCCATGAATTGTGTGATCCTTGAGCAAACAAATGTCATGTGCAAGGGTGCTGGTCAATTGTCTATTGGCAACAACACAGTGCAGGCCCAAATGTTGGCCTCATCTTTCTTCATCTGGGAATGCTCAACTCTTCTTAGGAATACAACCTTGTTTGGGCCATAGGCTTCTGTCAAAGAGTAATTCTTGTTGCAGGATCCAATCTGAATCACAGCTTTTAGGCTCATGCTGGAACCCATCGTCACGGAACTTCTCTTTCTCCAGAATACGTGCACTGGGCTGTTCTATGTGTTGTATTTATATGGTGTCTGGTTGTGTGTAGCTTTTAGTTGTTAATTAGGGTGTTGATATTCTGGAGAGAGAGAAGATCCCTGATGATGGGCTCCAGCATGAGCCCCAAACCTTAGAAGAATAAACCTTTGGTTCCAGTGACTGACTCAAAATTGGATCCTGCAACATTATCCTGGGACAGGTATATTTATCTTCATTCATGAGAGATACAACACTGCCCAACTATTTACTAAGTCTGCATTACTAGTACTATTAATCCTCTCATTGTTCCTATCACCCATCCCCTTCCACTTGTGACTGTATGACTGTAACTTTGTTGCTGGTATTCTTACGATTTATAATGACTGTTTCCTAATATGATTTGATTGCTTATTTGTACCCTATGACTATCATTAAGTGTTCTACCTTATGATTCTTGATGAATGTGTCTTTTCTTTTTATGTACACTGAGAGCATATGCACCAAGACAAATTCCTTGTGTGTCTAATCACACCGTGGCCAATATGAATTCATTCCTTCATTCATATAGTAGTTTTTGTCTGTACTCACCAGAGATGGTGTTGAAGTGAAGGGTTCATCCCTAGCAAATATTGCTATAAGTAAAGATGAAAACTGCATTTAAGCATATGAAGAGTGAATTTCCTTCAGAACTGTAAGTGGATCTCGTGTATTTGAGGAAAAGAGATATCATATTACAGATAAATTCTTCCACAGATAAGCCAATCCCCAATTTTTTAACCAGAATACCATGAAAAAAAAAGTATCACCTGTGAGTAAGCCAACACTCAACATGTTTGTAGGTTCACATTTTTTATGGTATTTTGGTTAAAAATTTAAGGAATGGCTTTTCAACATATGGGCTTATCCACAACTATATATGGTAGTTGTTTTTCAGATAGCTAGAAAGTCAGGGAAAGACCTACCTCTTCTATTATCCATGTGGCAGGGAAAAGAGTAATAGAACAAATAGCAAAATAGAGGAACAGAGCTGTCTGCACCTCATTACTCCTCAGGGCAGCACAACCAGAATCAGCCACACCAGGCTAGAATAACAGTGCCATGTATGGGTGACATTTATCCCTTAAAGAATTCAGTAAAGAAAAGGACTTTTAGAAGGAGTGTTGGTGTAGATTGTTTCAAGCTGATTTTGCCTCAGGTGAGCATAAAATGCTACAGGTAAGCTAGTGTTTACTCACTTGAGAGCAAATATTCACATGGGAAGCAGCAGCACTGATAGAGACAAAATCTCTCTGGGCCTTTATATATATTTTCTTGTGCAGTAAAAAGCATGCAGTTTTAATCCTTCCTTACATATATTATAACTAGTCTCTGGAATTTCTACAATAAAGCAATAGCCTTGAAACTTTAAGTTTCCTTTCTTCCCCTCTCCTCCCTTCTCCTCCCTTTCCCTCCCCTCCCACTATGAATTGTCTGCCACATGGTTGTTGTTGTTGTTGTTGTTACTGTTATCTTTTATTCATTACACATGAAAGTCAGTCAACTGAATATTTAAAAATGTATCACAAACATCATTGACTGGCGCTGATGGTTGATACGGGTTGCTCCAGCATCAACCATGTATCTTAAAATGTATGATGTTCCAAGTAGTGCAATTTTTTTTTGCAATTCCATTGCAATTGCAGGAAGCTGCAATTTCTTGATGTAGTTTGTAAAATTCTTGGGCATGATACCAAGTGCCCCGATGACAATGGGTATCACTGTTACATGTTTCATCCATAATTGCATAGTTTCAATGGCCAGGTCAAGATATTTTGTGATTTTTTTTCCAGTTCTTTTTCTTCAATGTCTCCTGGTATAGTGATATCAATAAATTGTACACCTTGGTTTTTGACAACTGATATCTGGCATGTTGTGTTCCAAATGACAATCCAACACACCAGATATCACTGTTGTTGTATTATTATTTGATTGACAGCACAGTCATACCAATATTTAGACTAGGCTCAGTACTTTTGTCCACCTACTGAGTAATTTTACTGACTTCTAGAGACATTGATAGTATATTGTAGGGAAGCAACAATCTTGAGCAGAATTGCTGGATGGTTGGACCAGACTGTCAGTATTAGAAGAAAGAAAAATATAATGTGATAAGACCTTAGCTTCTTAAATAAGCTTTGAGGAGGAGGAGGAGGAGGAGGAGGAGGAGGAGGAGGAGGAGGAGGAGGAGGAGGAGGGAGTCTGAAGGCACTAGACAAGCTAGCCTTTTCTCTGCTAGAGGGCAACAATTTCTAGGTTCTTTGACAGCTATTAGGTTTAGCTGTATTCAAAACTCTGAAACTGTAATGACTTCACTTTTTTTTTTGGTCATAATTTGACTTCAGTTCATTAGTGACTTTCTGTTGAAGGCCCAGGCCCAGACCCAGCTTGGTCTTTGAAGTAAATTATCCAGTTTTCTGTCCACATAATGCCGCCTCATAAGTCCTTTTTCTTTAAATCAAGTACATTCTAGGAATAACCATAAAAATACACAATCTGCAATGCTTCTTCTCAGATATTCTAGTGCATTTGGAGAAGGAATTCTCTGTGTGTGTGTGTGCGCGTGTGCGCATGCAATTTGTTAATTGTAACTTTCTCCCTGCAAAATCCAGTGAAGGATTGAAATTTCACAGAGAATAGTTGGTAACTTAGCTGATAAATTAGCCTAACTGAAGGGAAAGCTGATAACTTCTTTTTTAATTTTTTATTTTTCAAAAACAAACAAAACAAACAAACATAAAAACATAAACCCGTAACAATTTCAAGTGTGTCGGTTGGTCATCAATCTCAATGCCATCTCCTTACCATCAATACTCTCTATTACAGAAAAGAGAACTATACAATGCAAACAAGAGGTAACAGAAAAAAAAGAGAAATACAACCACCTATTTTCTATTTGGAGAGATCTCAGAAAACTTATACATTTTAATTCATACATTACCTAAATTATCTCCTCTATTAATCAATATCATTATTGTTGACTCTCTACAATATTATAATCTCTATATTATATTTTCATTCAACAATTTTATTTATCTCCATTATATCCATATATTACCAAGCTTTTTTATCTAACCATTGATAAAATATACTCCATATCTTATAAAACTGTTTTTCTTCTTGATCTCTAATTTCAAATGTTAATCTACTCATTTCGCACAATCCAAAATTTTCTTAATCACTTCCTCCTGCAGGTATCTTGTCATTTCTCCAATTTTTAGCAAATACAATTCTAGCAGCTGTTAATACATTAACAATCAAGTATTTCAACTCTTTGCTGAACGTCTCTGGTAAAATTCCCAATAAAAATATCTCAGGTTTCAAGTCTATATGTTGTTGTGTCATTTTTTCCAACCACGTGTGGATTTTAGTCCAATATCTTTTTGCATCAACACAAGTCCACCACATATGGTAATAGGAGCCAGGTATCTGATGACATTTCCAACACTTACGTGTGCATGCAATTTGTTAATTGTAACTTTCTCCTGCAAAATCCAGTGAAGGATTGAAATTTCATGGAGAATAGTTGGTAACTTAGCTGATAAATTAGCCTAACTGAAGGGAAAGTTGATAACTTCTTGTGAGAAGTTTTGATTGCAAGCAAATTCTAAACGAATTAACTATTACAGCCAACATTTTTAAATAAGTCATCTTGCACTATGAAGACTAACTGATAGAGTGTGGCATTGGCTTTTTAGAATAAAATAGTAGATGAAATTGACTGTAGACCATGAAGCTTTCTAAACATCCTTTCTAGACTTCCAGAAAATCTCACCCACTGCAGGTTTCAGAACAAGAAGTTATCATTTTTCTAATACTGTGCATATATACACCAGAGGTGGTATTCAGCAGGTTCTGACCAGCTCTGGAGAACTGGTAGCAGAAATTTTGAGTACTTCAGAGGACCGGTGGTAACCTTCCCCCAAGAGTGGGGAGGGAATGGAGATTTTGCAGTATCCTTCCCCTGCCATGCCCACCAAGCCACACCCACCAAGCCATGCCATACCCACCAAGCCATGCTCACAGAACCGGTAATAAAAAAATGAATCCCACCACTGATATACACCTTCCTCCTGCATAGTTTTTGCTGGTTTTGCCCTTCTCCACCAATTTTCTTTCTCCTGCACAAATGTCCTGTCATCCCTCTACTTTCTGTACATCTTAGTTCTATAGTTTATTAAACTTATATCTTATAGTATTTGCTCCAAAAGCTCAACATGATTTCTGTGGAGATCTTTTATCCTCACAAAAAAGATAGGCTTGAAAGAGAACAGCTCCAAGTCAACCTTGTGAGT
Source organism: Naja naja (assembly GCA_009733165.1). NCBI lineage: Eukaryota > Metazoa > Chordata > Lepidosauria > Squamata > Elapidae > Naja > Naja naja. The sequence continues at coordinate 129,133,326 of CM019149.1, read as the reverse complement.
TTCCATGGCTAAAGTTGCATTTGAACCTGGGCCTCTCCAGTCCTAATCCAATATCATAACTACTACACTACATTGGATTTTTTTAACAATTGATCCTCCTTTCCCACAAATTTCCATTATAGCTTCTTCAACTATTTTTTGCAAACCATTGCATACACATACACATTACACAATTGCTTAAAGAAAAACAAATGGATCATAAAGACCCCTTAATATACTATGTTTGTGGAGGGAGGTAAAGGTTTTTTAATTTGCAGCCTGTTGTACTAGGAATCGGACCTCTAGATTGACTTAGAAATCATTCAGCTGTTGATTAGCCTAGAGGCTGCTAGGAAGATAGTTAATGTCATTTAGACTTCAAGAAATGACATGTCCTTGATGGATCAGCACAGGTCTGAAAAAAGTAAAGTCAATTCAGAAATAGTTTATGTCCATTGAAAGGTCTTGAAAAACAGAAAGACTGGTGGTCTGGAAAGCTTTCAAGAAAGTGTATGCCATAATACATCTGTTTTTCATTAAATGCCAGAAGATCTGAAAGGCCGGGGAAGTAGCCCAATACATGGAGATACATAATGTCACAAGGAAAGCTTGGTCATTACCATGACTAGGGTATACCTTGTAGAAAACCAGTTGTTTCTATGGATGCTTCTTCAAAGCCCTTTAAGAGATTCTTGATCATTGGCATGTTCTCAAATAGTTTTCCCACTTCACAGTACATTGATGCTCTTGGCAATATATTTCTAGTCTCTGGCTACTTCCAAAGACCAAAGCTGTCCAGTAGGTATCTATAGTAATTTCCACAGCACTTATACCACATTTCTTTGATACATTCTTGTCATAACTTTCCAATTATTAGTTCCTTTATTTCCAGCTAGCTCTGATTCCTAATGGGAAGAAGATGAATCAATTTCTAGTCACTTTTTCTTCTTCCCAGCATTATTCCCATGCTATGGCAGGGTCTGCTTGTCAGCATATCCATCTCCATTTGGATTAATCCAGGGCATCTTCATGGGTGACACCCAAACATTTCATGTCTTCTTTGGAGTTATCCATCCACCATTTCTTAGGTCACCAGCCATCAGGGTTCAGATGCATAGCTGTCCTCACCAGTGATTCTTCTTTATCACATATGACTTGTCCATACCATGTAAGTATTCCTTCCCACAGTGTTGTTACAATTGGCGTGATTCCCAGTCAGTGTCAACTGTCATTGTTCATGGCATGGTTGAATCAAGTTAATCCATAGCCACCAATTTCTAGATACTATACTGTACTGTATTGTCCTATACTACACTACACTACACTACACTATACTAAGATTTTAGGTCAATGAAAACTACCTAAAAAGTTGCTTCACTTAGTATCTTGTAGCTACTCAATGCAGCTACTCTTCCAGTTTTCCCAAGGTATCTGCATTTGTATGTCAAGCACAGACAACACCATGAGTGAAAGGAGACCACACAGATGATGTGGAAGCATCCTCAAAGTAGCTGCACCAAGTTTTCTCTGAAGGTGCGGCAACCTCAGTGCCAAGAAGAAGAATGTTTCCATCATGCTACCATACTTTGTGAAGTGTGCCTTTGATTGCTTTGCATAACCCTACTAAACTTGAGGTTTGGCCTCATCTACTATTCTGATCAGACAAAATCTCAACTTCCCTCCTGGCCTTTACTTAAATATTTCAATTTCTCACTACAAAGGCTCTTCTTGAAACTAAGGTAATACATGTGATATTGAAAAGAGTCTTTAACTCGTTTATATTTCATAGTGATATTTGGTAATACACATCAGCAGAAGAAGCAGAATAGAAGGAGATACTGGAAAGATCACATTCTCTTTTGACAGTTGTTCATCCCATCTTGGCACTTTTGCTGGTCCTTAGTGTGGGCTTAGAGATACCTTGGAAAACATGTTTGAACAGATGTTGATTTAGCTCCATAGTTACAAAGGCACCATTGTATTTTGAACTGTAACAGTAATTGATCCATGAGCTGACAAAATATCTTTTTGATGAAGTTGGGTAACATTACTTAAAACCTTCAACAAGGACAGAAGGCTGGATCATTAGTGACATAAAGTGCAACATAAAATGCAGGCAATTTTATCACAAAGGCTCTTTAATGTCTCTTCTTTTCATGAGAGATTTCTGCCTTATTGCTCAAACAAGGCCTGCCAATTACAACCTGGACAACTTCACAAAAACAGCCTAGGCTGCTCTTTTCCCTTTCTCAAATGACTGCCTATGTACACCACTTCAGAGGAAAATAATGAGCATGAAATCTAATCATATGGGCACCCACTTAAACAGATGAACCATAACTGTTTCCCTTAATCTTTATTATGAGTGCAGGATAGAAGCCACAGTACTTATGACAAGATTTTATCCCCTTTCTTGCTTGTGAAATTAATTCAGAAATAGTCTGTGAGCCATGCTACAGCTAATTCATTACTTAGAGAGTATATACTCATCCGGTTTTTCAAAAAGAAGGTAACTTTTGTAATTGTTCATGGTGGAAATTGCCATAGTTACTAGTCTTTGAATAGTTTATTAAAGCATATTTTGATGATAGGTCAAAATGATCTCATTAGATGAATTTGGACATTTGCAAATCCATGCTAGAACGCATGCTGAGACAATTTCAAGAACTCTACCACTGTGGAAAAACAAGTTCATGAATCTGCTGTTATTCAGTTCTAATTGCCTGCATGTTGACCCTTTCTATTTGAGGTTAGAAATAGATCAGATATTGGCCATTCATGAACCTCTGAGGAATAGCAATAATTGAAAGAGGAAACAAAGTTATAGGGCAATAGGCAACTTAGGAAAAACAATTAAACTTCAGAAAAGATTCATAATATCTCAAAAACTAACAGATTTAGACTTAATGGAAGCTTCCAGAATTGGCCTGTGATAAGACCTTGAAATCTTCTCCTTTATTGACAGACCTTGAAGTCCTGGCTCTTTCACTGGGTACCAGGCCAGAGTGTATGATGTGTCTGTAATGGACAACATGGAATTATTGTGGATTGGACTCTGTTATATCATGGGTTTTTTGCTACTTTTATTTGCTGGTGTTTTGTATTGATTTTGATCCTATTTAGTACCTACTGTAGAATCTTAAATGTGAGTTCGGTAGCCATACAAATTGATTAAATAGCAAATGAAGTATTATAACAAATGTGTTGGTCTCTAACATTACCATTTTTAAAATTCTTTTTAGTGTTTCTCCTATTAAGACTGCTCATTCATGGTCATGTATTTTCACTAAGTATTCACAAAGATATTCATGTCTGTGGGTCTATTTGTGTGTCAACTACAACAGGGGTGTCAAACTCAACGGGCTGGCCTGGAACAGGGGCTGTGCCAGCAACAACGGAGCTCACAGCTGAAAACAGGAGCTCAGGCTGGGGCTGCTATGGCGAGAGCTTGCTTGTGCTGGCAGGGGGCTATCAAAATAAACTAAAAACAAAACTAAATGAGAAATGTTTCCCCTTTTGCATTTGAGCATATGCAAGAAGGGATAGGAAAGAAAGAGAGAAAGAGAAAAGACAAAGAAGTGAAGATGGGAAGAGAGCAAAGAAGGAAAAATAAGGAAAAGGGGGAAGGAAGAAGAAAGAATGAAAAAGAAGAAAAGGAAGGAAGGAAGGAGATTATAATGAGAGTGAGGGAAGGTCTCAGAAAAGCCCTGCCTTAGCATTGGCCACCACAGGTGCACCGACATGAGTGATGTCAAGCTGGCCACACCCTCCCCAGCCACACCCACCCTCGGCCCTCTGAGTCAAACAAACCCTGATGCAGTCCTCAATGAAATCGAGTTTGACGCGCATAAAGTATGATATTATACGTATAGCAGTTTTATTTTTCAACATTGGAAATGACAAAAATTCCTAAATATTCAGCAGTTTGGACAGGCAGAATTATTTTTTGTGGTATTACAAAAGTCAGAGACTTCATCTAGGTTGCCTTTTGCATTTGAATAGGTATTGCTTTAAAATAATAATGATATAAATAATCCTATATGATTTCTATATCATTTGTATTATTGTACAATAATATAGTGATTTCTATATTATAACAGTCGGAAGAATTCTGACCAAATAATTATAGATTGATATCAAAGTTCTTTCAGCTAACCTAGACATTTGGTTTCCTTCAGTAATTTACTTCAAAGCATTTTTGTATAAAATATTAAGATAAGCATCTGAATTAATGACTGATTGTCTATTATATCCAACAGAGTACTGTTTGGCATCAAGGAAAGAGCTGCTAGTTCGACCACACCCAAGACATGTCACAATAAAGACAAACTGAACCATAATGATTTCATGCCATTCTTAATGCTCCTCTCTGCATTCTGCAAAGATTTTTAAAAATGTGAACATAAATGGTGGGTTTCTTGTTTAAATAAAAAAAAATTCAACTGTTTGAAGCTGTTCAGAACAAGTCTTTTGACATGATTTAATGCCTCACTGCAATAAGGGCAGAAAAGTGCCTCTGTCACAAAGCATTACTTTCGAAGCCACTTTGAAAAGCACGGCTGTGCACACTAATTTGATTAAAATAAGACCATTTCCTCTTAGATCTACTCCTGAATGAAAATCATTGAGGCAGGTCCCAAAGTCTAACACCAAAAGGATTACAGGGAGATAACTGGTAACTGAGAAACACACTCTTCTGCCTAGCATCCCCTGCTGGAGGAGAAAATCCAATTGTTTTTTATATCAAGGTTACGCATTAATCTACTCCCCAAGTGTCATTGCAAGAAACAGATCAAATTCTTATCTTTAGAATTAATCCATTGGGTGAGCAAAGAGAGACAGCAAACAGGAGCTTGGCCAGCAAAGTAAAAGGAAAGACATTTTTAAAAAATTTTCTTTCACCCTTTTCTTTTACTTCTTTTCTATCATCATCACTCAAATAACTGCCTAGAACAGGGGTGTCAAACTGGATTTCTTCGAGGGCTGGATCAACACTGTAGTTCTCCTCCCAGGGCTGAGGGGAGAAGATTGGGCGGACGCCTCCTGCAGCACTCTGCTGGCCAAAATGGGGCATGGGGGATGCATGAGGCCCATACCCATGGCCCATTTTCGGCCTGGGCGGCCTCCTGCAACACTCTGCTGGCCAAAACAGGGCCTGAACCACTAGCTCGGTGCCTGAACCACTAGACCAAAGTAGCCTCCTTTAATAATCATGATTTGAAACCTTAGAAAAGGATGATTAGTTAGGCTATTAGAATTACAGAATTTTACATGTTCGTTGCTCATATCCATCAAGCCAGGAAGGAAGTGAGCAAATTACGAAGGGAGGAAAAACGTATCAGGCAGCTAAAGAGGCTGATATACTGTTGCCCTGTTTTCACATTTGTGCAGGGTACTGTTATTCCCTCCCTTCATAATCTTGAGGTGGCTTGCAGTAGGAGCCTCTGTTGTATTTGCTGATGTAGGCTTCCTAATGTTTTGTTTTTTAACATTTGTGGTTATCTAGCTATGTTATGAATCTCTTTATTGATAGTCTTATGTCTTACTTGGGTCTTTAGAGTTAAGATACAACATGAGGAATACCAATGTAGAAATTCATTCTAACCAGTGATCATTTTTAGCAGGAAGGTGCGGTGCCAGTAGTACAATGGGGAATCGTGGCACTTTCAATCTATCATACAGTATGTCCCATTATTTTAAAGTTTATTTTACAAGATTTATTTACTGCCCAACTCAGCCTTTTCCATAATGAAACCCTATTCATCTAGTACATTTCTGTGGTAACTGGAGGTAAAATTCTATGCACATTGGCCTGTGATTAAATATACTCACAGGAAAAGACTGAACATCAACTTTTGATATAAACTAGAAATCAAGTGTTCAGTATTTGCTATTAAATTAGTCATTTTATGAAAAAAAAACCTGATCATTCTGCTGACATTTGTTCTTGGACAACGCATGCTATGTGTTTGTAGAAAAAGAAAATGGTGTTAGGTAATGCTGCCAGAAAGCAATACTTCTGATGTTTCTGACTTAATTATCTACTTTTTCCCCTTCTTTCTAGTTTCCCCTTCCTGCATAAGTCTGTTCTTTCTTTCTTTCTTTCTCTGGATCAACTGAGTGTTGATCCATTGGTTGCAACAGGAAATGATCAACTGGCTTATTGCCAGACACTGATGTCATAAGCTGAGAGAGAGTGACAGGCCCAAAGTCATCCAGCTGGCAATGCCATTTCTGATATAAATATAATAATAGCCATCTGGGTATATCATTAAAACAACTCCATGCAGAAAGTGCCTTTTTCAAAAGCTCTAGTTCAACAATGGCAGGGGAGTGGGGGTGAAATGAAAGACTAATCTAGTTGCCATTGGAGAAAACAATTAACAACTCACCATCTGAGTAGATTTGTGGAAGGCTTGTGGGGTTTAGAATAAAAGCATGAAATTTGCCACAGTCTTAATGCATATCCAAATAAAGATGTGCAGATAAGGCAATAGCACCAAGCAGTGTACTAACAGCAAGTATTATAAATGCCGAGTTCATGTTTTTTCCTACTGATGTTTTGCTGATAGCAACTGTTTATGAGTTTTGGACATACCAGTTGTTGTTTTTCCTTTTATGAGGAGTCCTTGGTGTTCTCTGAGCTTGGTTGTTTTCTTGCAGACATTTCATTACCCAAACTAGGTAGTATCATCAGTGCTAGTAAAGAGTGCTGTTTGCTCTCAATTTATAGACTTGTGGCTTGCTATGTGAGTGTTGGTGGGAGAGGTCTTGGTTCTCCTCTGGTTGCAATCTTTGGCTCCACCAAAAAACCACCAAGACCATTCCCAACAACACTGACAGGGCAAGCTACTAGAACTCATGGTGAAAATGCATATAGAGTTCCTTACCTTATCCAACTCACTTGCCATTAGAAATCTTGCAGACTGCGCTCTCTGATTTTGGCTTCAATGTTTCATTAGGGATTTGCCATATACTGCATTTTCAAGGGGTTTTGTTACAGCTAAGCGGTCTAGAAACATAGTTGACCTAAATGAATGAAAAACTAAGGTTTTCAGGGTGCTGAATTCTAAAATAAGTTTGGACAATATAAGTGAAATTAAAGAGTACAAAAATCCCCATTTGAAGTTAGAGGTTGCTATATTAGGGCATCCCCAAGGTGCTTTTTCAAGAGGCAACTAAGCTCTTGAATAGGGAATATCAGCTACTCTCTGCCATTTAGTTTCAAAATTAAGTATTTCATAAATATTGAGATTGCTTTTGAGACTTTAATCATATGTGGTAAATGGGCCATACTCCTGAAGTTCCTTAACAGCTGTATATATAGTCCCATCCTACATGGAAAATGTTGAATGAAGAGAGTTGAGCTTCTATCTCCTTTCAGTTTCTACACTAGCAATGCGAACCATTTTGAGACCAGAAGTTCTCTTGCTGTAAATGGAACTGGAGCCAGTAAAATTAGATCACAAGATTACAATATATGAAAGCTAAAAGAAATACATTCTAAAACACTTCATATTTTCATATGCAGGGGTGAAAGTCTCTACCAGCCCCATTCATCTTTGTTTGCAAAGACCCTCTGATTTAATCTGTACTTTTTCTCTTGAAAAATTTAACTAGCTTATTTTAATTACTCATTGCATAGGAAAATTCAGTGAAGAAATAAACACTCTGCAGTGTGCGAGTTGAAAGTGACCTGAATAAAACAAAAGCTGGAGGTGATAGATAACATGAAGAAAAAAAAACCAGAGGAAAAAAAACCCAGAGAAACGGTCACATCCAAATCTAAAGAGAGATGTGCAGTGAAAAAGTTATAACTGTGGTATGAGCCAAGCACACGGCCAGCATAAGCTGCAGGAGGTGGAACATGGAATCTAGTCTCATGGTTGCTTAGTTGAGCAAAGCAGTGTTTTCTATTAAACAGCCCGTACATAATGCACAAGTGCGTGCTTTGAATTGTGGCTATATAAACAAGGAAAATTGAAAGTAAGCTGACTCCAGGCATTGTGAAAGGGGAAGATGGTTCAATACCATGTCTGTGTTCATACAATGACATTTATCCAGGGTTAATTGAATAAAAATCTATTCAGTTGCTGTTGGATTCTCAAACTTACAGTTCACCACATATACTCTAAATCACATTTTAGACTAGCATAATATGTGAACCCAACTGCAATGTGAGTCATGAATCAAAAGGGCTCCTTCAGGGTCAAGTGGCCAATTGGGCAGTAGGGCTAAGACACCCTACTCACTGCACCACAGGAAAACTCTCAGGCAGGGGAAGCTAGTATCCTAGTATGGACCTTGTAATGGAGACAATCCATAATAGTCTCTCCCAGGGGTGGGATTCAATTTTTTTAACAACCGGTTCTGTGGGCGTGGCTTAATTGGTGGGCATGGCTTGGTGGTCATGTGACTGGGTGGACATGGCTTGGTGGTCATGTTATTGGCTGGGCATGCCCAACTCAATATCATTCACATCGAGGCACCATCTCCTCGCCTGGCCTTTCATGACTGTGCGGATGCTGCAACAGTCGTAAGTGTGAAAAATGGTCATAAATCACTTTTTTCAGTGCCGTTGTAACTTTGAATGGTCACTCCACACAAGCAAAGTACCAGCAAAGGAGGGGGAAAAAACTCCAGAGAAGTTCCAGAGACAGGAAGTCTAGTCCTGCCAAGGATGTAATAAAGGTTAACGGAGAGGCAGTTTCCGTAAGCAACACCAGAATGTTTCCTTCCTGCCTTCCTTGCAGGATTAGGCCAGTAATTTCTTCTAACAACTGGTTCTCTGAACTGCTTAGAATGTTAACAACCGGTTCTTGTGAATAGGTGCGAACTGGTAGAATCCCACCCTTGGTCTCTCTGCTTTTCTATAACGTTCTGTGTGTAATTCCTCAGCCTGTACAGCTTGGAAGGAAGCATTTCTAAAGGCTCATTGGCTATGCTGTTTGCTGTCCCTGACCACTTCCTTTTCTTTTAACCTTCTGATAGGCTTTGATTTTTTTATGTTTATAAACATTTAATAGATTGTTAAAAATGCATTATTGTTTTCTTTTTAATGGAAAAAGCACTTAGATATATTATAAATAACTATTGCCAAATCCTATGCTGTTTCTGTGATGGCCACTATGCTGGAGTTGCTGTGATGTTGCAGAACTTGGAGGTCACCAGATCTTATAAGCAGCCATTAATTAGACTGTTATGAAAAGCCATTCTTAAATTCATTATAACTATCCATTTACTCTCCACTATATTAGACAGTGATTGCATTATACCCATGATGGCAAACCTATGGCATGTGTGCTGGAACTCTCTATCTAGGACTGCCCTTGCATACCATCCGGAGACTGCAGCTGGTACAAAATGCGGCGGCGCGGGCAGTGATGGGAGTTTCCCGGTTCTCCCATGTTAGCCCCCTCCTGCGCTGCCTGCATTGGTTGCCGGTTGCTCTCCGGGTGAGATTCAAGGTTTTAACTTTAACATACAAAGTCCTACATGACATGGGTCCTTATTACTTAAGGGAGCGACTGCTGCTGACATCGAATACTAACCGCCCTGTACGAAGTCACAGACAGGGATCCTTGGGGTCCCATCAGCTGGGCAATGCCAGCTGGCGGTCCCCCGACGACGTGCCTACTCTGTCGCGGTCCCCGAACTCTGAAATCAACTTCCCCTGGGGCTCCGCCTGGCCCCCGACCTCCGCACCTTCCGCCATGACCTGAAGACCTGGTTATTTGACCAATCCAGGCTGTGACCCATGGATGGGGTGGTTTTAGATTTTGATGGATTTTAAGTTTTGTATTTAATTGGGACCATTAGTTTAATTCTTTTTTAAATATTTATTGTGCTCGTTTTATTGTAAGCCGCCCCGAGTCTTGGAGATGGGGCATATAAGTCCCATTAATAAATAAATAATAAATAAATAGCACACAGAGCCATCTCTCTGGGCATGCCAGCCATTGCTCTTCTGGGTTCTGGTCAACCAGTTGGCGCGCCGGCCAACTGGTCTTCATGTGTGCGGGAGTGCTGGAAACTGGAAAAGCAGCTCCCTGGCATGCATGTGCGCTCCAGCCAGTTAGTCTTCATGCACACATGCACATTAGAAACCAGAAGACCAGGTGGCCGGTGTGCATGTGCATGCCGGGAAGCTGAGCTTCTAATTTCCGGCACGCATGCATGCGTGCATGCATTCCATGCGTGTGTGCCAGGGAGCTGTTCTTTTAATTTCCAGTGTGCGTGCATGCCCACACTCCTGTTTCAGTACTTGGTGCCAAAAAGATTCACTACCACCGCACTATGCTGTACATACAGTAACTAAAATAATGTAGAAACTTAGCTATTAAGAAATAGGGTTATGAGATTTCAGACACTGGACAAGATATATATATTAAGTTAGTTCTTTTGCATCTACTGATTCCTTCGCACTTCCAGGAGTTATCTATAGGGCTAATTTAACTTCCAGGCTTAGAAATTGAAACCAAGTTATAAAAAGGACTTTCTTATTCAAAGAATAAATTTCCTATCCTTCTATCTTCTTTCCTTGTATGAAGTTTGTAATCCGAAAATCCAATTCTTTTTCCTTGAAAGGATTTGTATGAAATGAACAAAACTTTCTAAAGTGAATTTGCTTTGGAACTCCTGAACGTTTGAGCAGAAAACTCAAACTGTTATTTTGATACTGTAATTCAGCAGCCTGCTACCCTCCAAAGCATGATCAAGTTAAAGAAAAGAGTCACTGAAATATAAAAACTTTCTCATTGCAGAAACAAGAGTCCAACATGCCCAGACTCATTTGGATTAAGCAGGTGGTTCTTCTGATATACTACAGAATGCAATTTTGTGTACCTTTCAGAGAGGACTCATAAATGTGAGCCAAACCAGAAGACAAAACACAGGATAGTCTCATAGATTAAACAATAGGATATATTGAATAGAAGAAAGGTTGCAGTTTCTATCCAACTGAAGATCACAGACCAGGAGTTGAATACTGTGTATTTGTAAGAATGAAGGCAGCAAGGAAGGACAAAATTCTTGACTTTCAGCCACAACCATTTGGATCGCTGAATGCTGTTGTGAAAAGACAGCCAAGATGGAAAGATTTGGCTCTGTTTCTTCCCCCAGCAAGAAAGAGAGTGCCAAGACCACTGTACATGAAACAATTGCAAAACCAACCTGTAGGCTATTGCCATCCACCAAACTCACCATTTAGGGAGGCAGAATTGCCTCATCATGGACTCCAAATGCTTGTGATTATGCCTCATAAGGACACAATGAATACCCTCAACAATATCTCCGTGAATTTTTTTTAGTCATTTAAGCACACCCAGAGGGGAAAAAAACTTGGATTTTTCTGCACAGGAGGCAATTGTAGCATAAGCAAGGATAGCAACCGTGTCATTGAAGTCATAAGAATGTCAAGATAGACTGGCCAGGTCAAGTCACAAAAACCATATATTCAATATTCTGGGTCACACAGTGTCCAACTAGGTGCATTTGGGAAGCTCCCAGGCCTTATCTGGACAGTGGTACCCTCCCTCCGCCCTGTCGTAGCAGAACTCTGTATTTAAGGCATGCTGTTTATGATTCAAAATCTTTAATATTTGTTGCCACTGATTGCTGAAACCTCCATGAATTTGTTAAATCCCATTTTAAAATTGGCTACTGTTATCACTACTGGTGGCAATAGTTCCATTCTTAAGCTATAGTTACAGTATAGCATGGAAAATAATTCCTTCTCTTGGTCCTGATCTTAATTTCAAAAGATGACTTTGAGTTTTAATATTATGTATGTGAGGTGGGAAAACTATTGCAGAACTTCATGTTTCTTTTATTTCTATCATTTGAAGCTGAAGAGCCTTCAAGGAGTCAGTCCTGAATTGGGATTCAAGGACAGAGTCAAAATCAAAGGCCTTAATATTTCTCCTGTGAATTTCACTGTATCCAGGACTTCAAAAAGGTAGATTTTGTTTCTGTCTACTTAACAATTAGCTTAAGTAGGTTATGAAAGAAAATGAGACTTATTTCTTAGTAGACAAGAAACCACATGATTCAATTGAAATTGAAACTGGAATATGTAAGTTTATAGTTCATGCTATACTGACTTGTAAATTGATCACACAAGTCTAAGCCTTTTCCAACAGTCATATAGCTAAACATACTATCCAGCTATGAGACAATACATATAAAAAGCATATAAAAAGCAATACACATAGGCCAAACTACTACAGTGCTACTCAAGAAAAAGATTGTGGTAATAAAATATGTGAATCTAATATATATTATTAGTATTATTCATTTCACACAACGCTTCATACCAACAATGGTGTGTGTGTGTGCAGCTACGAAGTTTTTATAAAAATATATACCAACCACTTCTGCATGTTTATATAACGTTCCTCAAAATTAATAATGAACAAATTTTAAGTTTCAACATTTCTCAAAGGTTAACTTTATTAAATAAAGTCAAATAAGACTCCCATTATTCTTCATGCTTTGTTTTAAACTACAAAAGTGCAACTCTGGGATTTTCAAATGCTATGTTAGAATTCATTTAGATAAACCCTTTGGGCTTTTGCAGTTTAACTCTCTGCTTGTGAAGCCCCTTGTTAATTCATATCTCCAGCATATTATCCTTCTGGAGAGAGACCACACATCATTTCTATGTAATGTATAGTCGCCAAGCAAACAGCTGGTTAAGTAATAAATGTTAAACAGTGGTAGCGATGTATGTGGAATTTTTATATATCTTCATCTTTTGCATTGCTTGTGGAAGGAACCCGTGCAAAGCCTAATCTTCTACCTTTCTTGATGGGGCAGATTAATTTGGAAGGTCCACACAGTGCTCCTTCAGCTTGAGAAGAATTATGCTAAGGGACACATAAAGCTATCAGTGAGAGCAGCACACTTGTTCCAGACAACAGAGCATGCTACCTGTTAAGTTTGCATGAAGAGTCAGACGCGGAGTGCTTCAGTGAAGAGTTTATTAGTGACTACAGCTCATAACAGACCCGATTTGGCTGGGCTGTGGCTGCTACTTATAGCCAGCAGCCGCAGTTGCCAGCCAATCAGAGTGCAGGATTTTCCCGCACTTTTTAAACCAATCATTTCTGACATTTTACAAGAACAGTTCAAACTAAACCAATGACATTCAAACCTGCATACATAACACTACCCATATCATTAAAAAAAGGCAAAGACATCTTCCAGATGTTTTATTGTCTTGGGCCTGTACAGATGTTTTCTATGTCTGCCCATAAATGTTAGAAATGTAAAACATTTGTGGTCCTACAGATGCAAAGATTAAATTATGCAAGAGATTGGAGAAATCTCTGTGTAATGAGAGACGACCCTGATCTGTCCATAATCACTATTTTAAGTAAAAATCTGCCTCTTTTTTTAAGCAGAAGATTTTTATTGTTATTACATGGATTAAGTATTATAGCTGATGCGAACAAGCAGCATGAAGAGAATCATAAAAACACCCCCTGAATATATCACAAAGAAGGCCATGGGACAACCCTGTCTCCAGTTCAACATGGCTTCTACAAAACAGCAGTATGAGCACTTCAGACAGTAGAGATGAACATGCTCCTTTCTCTTTCATGGACAGTAAAGGCCAACCCAAATTTGGAGTTCTATGTCTTCAAACAGTTATTCTTGCTACCTGTACTTTGTTTGTCAAGATTCAGAGGTCCTTTTTTTCTGTGAGAAGAAGCAGATAGCGTCCAAACAGAATAGCAAGGGTCAGGATATCTAGATTCAGAACTTCCATCAACTTGCCTTTGGTGACCAATATTAAAATAACATCTGACAACTGTAATATTTCATGCGAATATATCTTCAAGTAAGTCAAGGGTGAAAGGAGAACGTATCACTTCAGTCTATGAAGAAAGGCTCATAGACTGAAGCCCTCAAAAAATAAGTTCTTTGTGGCTCTTCTTTAATTTAAACAACTTTTTTTCAAAAAGTTGTACAGGTAGTCCTTGAATTATGACAGTTTGTTTAATCACCATTCAAAGATTATTTATTTATTTATTTTATTGGACTTATAGGCCACCTTCTCTCCCAAGGGTCTCAGGGTGGCTTACAATAAGAAATGAGAATACAAATATTAAAATACAATTAAACCAGTCGAATTAGCCCAATAAAAAATAAAACCCAATTAAAAACTAAAATCGATAAAACCCCACCCCACCCCATTCAGTCCAGGCTGGCCTGTTGAAACAACCAAGTCTTTAGGTTGCAGCGAAAGGAACGGAGGTCAGGGGACAGCCAGAGCTCCAAGGGAAGTTGATTCCACAGGGTGGGTGCTCCCACAGAGAAGGCCCTACCCCTGGGCGCCGCCAGCCGACACTGTCTGGCCGACAGCACCCCCAGGAGGCCCTGCCTGTGGGAGCGTACAAGGCGATTGGAAGTTGACACTGGCAAGAGACACTCCCGCAAGTACCCCAGACCCAAGCCATGTAGGACTTTATATATGATGACTAATACCTTGAAGTTACAATGGCACTGGAAAATGTGACTTATAACTGTTTTTCACAGTTACGACATTTACAGGATCCCCATGATCATGTGACCAAAATTCAGGTACTTGGCAACTTATGACTGTTGCTGTGTCCCAAGGTCATGTGATCCCCTTTTGCAACCATCTGACAAGCAAAGTCAATGTGGAAGCCAAATTCACTTAACAACTGGGTTACTAGCTTACCAACTGCAGTGATTCACTTAACAACTGTGTCAAGAAAGAACGTAAAGTGGGGCAAAACTCACTTACCAAATGTCTCATTTAACAACAGAAATGTTGGACTCTGTTGTGATCATAGGTCGAGGACTACCTGTATTTTTCCCATTGTAAGAAAATGGCCTTATAACAGTAAAGACAGGAAAGCTTATTAAATTCTGTGATACAGTACAGTCCTTGTGGAGTACAGCCTTGAGAGCTGACAAGACAGTAATAACAGTTCTCAGAGACTGTCCAGTCCAAAAGGTTGTCCAGTTGTAATTTTCACTTTTTTCCTGCCAGGATGCTATTGTGTGGTATCTTTCTCACACAGTCTGTTTTTTGCCACATGACACACCATCATCAGTTCTAGAGGTAGGGGATATCCTACACCCTTTCATACATACAGGACTATCCTTTGTAGGGCAGTCTTATCCTTCTCATCTTTGCTATAACCTACTCCTATTGGTATCTTATGATTTATCACTTTATTGTTTGTATATTATGATTTATGATTTATATCTACAGATATAAATTTATGATTTATATCTACAGACCCCTCACATCCTGGACATAAATTGTTTCAACTCTCAAAATGACGCTATAGGGCACTGCACACCAGAACAACTAGACACAAGGACGGTTTTTCCCCGAATGCCATCACTCTGCTAAATAACTAATTCCCACAACACTGTCAAACTATTTACTAAGACTGTAATACTATTATTCTTCTCTTTCTTCCTTTTACCTATCTCCTCCCACTTATGACTATAACCTTGCTGCTTGTATCTCTATGATTTATTTCGTTTTATTTGTTTCCTAGTATGATTTGATTGCTTATTTAGTAACCTATGACTGTCACTAAGCAGAATCATCTTATGATTCTTGATGAATGTATTTTTTTCTTTTTATGCACACTGAGAACATATGCACCAAACACAAATTCCTTGTATGTCCAATCACACTTGGCCAATAAAGAATTCTGTTCTGTTCTGTTCTGTTCTGTTCTATTCTATTCTATTCTATTCTATTCTATTCTATTCTATTCTATTATGATTGTATCTTACAATTTATGATTTATTAGTTTGTTGTTTGCATGTACACTGAGAGCTTATGCATCAGAGACAAATTCCTGGTGTGTCCAATCACACTTGGCCAATAAAGAATATTCTATTCTAGAGTTTCAAAAGCTGGCCTTCCTCTTTGAAATAAGGGAAATATCTGAAGTTTGGACAGAGAACCTTGTCTTGTAATCTCAAGCTTTATGTTGTGTGTCCATTCTTCTGCTCTGCTTGGTTCCAACCTTGCTTAGCTCCAACTTTCAGGTGGCATGGGGTGGGGTGGGGTGGGGGAAACCCACTGTTTCCCAGGCCGCAGAAATGACTTAGGGTTGTCTGTTGCTTTAAATGGACCAATGGTTGTTCTCGCTAGACCTCTGCAAGGAAGATTAAGAACTGTCTTTATTTCTCACTTGCTCACAAGTACACACAAACATCTTTTCACAACAAAGGAAAAATACATTTGCAGAGAATAGTAACAAAAATGATTAGGAAATTGGAGGCTAAAACATATAAAGAATGGTTGCTGGAATCGGGTATGTCTAGTTTAATGAAAAGAAGGATTAGGAGGTGACATGATAGCAGTGTTCCAATATCTAAGGTGCTGCCACAAAGGAGATGGGGTTCAACCTCTTCTGCAAAGCATCTGAAGCAGGACAAGAAGCAATGGATGGAAACTAATCAAGGAGAGAACCAACCTGGAACTAAGGAGAAAGTTCCTGACAGTTAGAACAATTAATCAATGGAACAATTTGCCTCCAGAAGTCATGTGTGCTCCAATACCTGAAGTTTTTAAGAAGGGATTGGACAACCATTTGTCTGAAATGGTATAGGGTTTCCTGCCTGAGCAGGGGATTGGACTAGAAAACCACCAAGGTCCCTTCCAACCAGAGGGGGTATTCAGCAGGTTCTGACTAGTTCTGGAGAACTGGTAGTGGAAATTTTGAGTAGTTTGGAGAACCGGCAAATACCACCTCTGACTGGCCCCACCCCCATCTATTCTCTGCCTCCCGAGTCCCAGCTGATCAGCTGGGTCTTCTTTTGTTGCCCTGCATAGGAGAATGGAGCTGGAAGACAGGTTAGAGGGGTGGGAAGGGAATGGGAATTTTGCAGTAACCTTCCCCCAGGAGTGGGAGGGAATGGGGATTTTACAGTATCCTTCCCCTGCCATGCCCACCAAGCCATGCCCACCAAGCAACGCCCACAGAACCGGTAGTAAAAAAATTTTGAATCCCACCACTGCTTCCAACTCTGTTATTCTGTTATACATTCCTATTCAGATAAGCTTTTTATAGTGAAGATTTTTGAGATGAATTTTTAACTAGGTATTTCCGTTTTTTAATTGGATTTCAGTAAGGATGCTCATTATATGCTTTATAAAACAGTCCAATTTTTATTCTTTTTCCTATTGATGTAAGTCCCCTTGACTGCCATTTACTTGGAGAGATGACCAATAACTAAAAAGGGAAAAAAACCAATATTTTTCAAAAGAAATTCCAGTAGCCATTATTATCACATTCACATTCAACAAAATAGTGACCAAATTGCCACACTTTGGATATGAAAGGTGAAGTTATGCCAGTAAAACATGTGTCACTTAATTGCTATGAATGTTTCTTGTTGAGTAACAGGCTATTTTGGCCCAGAACTATTTTTAAAACAGGTTTTAAACAGACCTTCCTACTTTTCCTTTCCTTTCTTACAAATCAGGGGGTGCATTGGAATTGTTCTGCCTGCCTTGTAGGTTTGTTTCGAAGGAGACAACCCTACGGTGAAAAATTCAGAGCAAGAAATAAGGGGGTCAGATGTAATGTGAGCATTAGCCTTCTTCATCGGATGGAACACTGTGTTTATCAGAAAACCTCCAGGGAATTCCATCAGCCCAAGGAGGCAGGGCTGTCTTTTCTTCCCAGGGTAACATGAGAGACCCTTAGAATAGATCCTGCAGACAAGCATTCAGACACAAAAAAGTATGGCACCTCTTTCCTCCCTCCCTGGAGAAAGTATCTTTCCACAACCTCCTGTCCCAAGGGAAATGTCCCAGGGATGCACGCTGATGGAAACGGATTCTTATTCAGCTGCAGCCTGGATGGAGAAGGAGTTCACTCTCTGAAGGAAAATGAACATTTGGGGTTTCTCTTTTCAAAGAACAAAAGGTGTTCTGCGGCTATTCCAAACAGCTTACAGTTGTAGCTACACCTAAGAAAGAATTGTTGAGATGAACCCAAGGTTTTAGATTCATGCAGGATGTCTGTTCAGGATTCATGTTGACAGGGAATCAACGGGATAGCACCGTCCCATTAAAATACATGCTATACAAAGTACAGAGAGTTTTTGTTTTGCTTTGTTTTGGTTTTTTTTCGCTTGTTACTGTGGAGTTCAGAAATCCAACTTCTACAATTCTAACAGGCATCTTTTCACAGCCATTATTGCCACATCCCAAAAAACCTTACATGGTTACATTGTTAGCATTATTTAATTTTTATATCAGCACCCACATCTTTCAAGTCGTTTTACCATGTTATCTTTAGAACAACCCTTGAGGCTAAGTGGGAGAATTTCTTGGCTGGGTAGGAACCTGAATCTGGGGGCCCTCAAAGTCATATTCAAAACTCCTCAGACTATTCTGCACGCAATTATAAGAAATCTGGCCACACTAGCAGAGCAAAGAGGCCGAGAAATTTGGCTATTTTCATTTCACCCTAAATGAGTAATGCCAGCACCTACATAAATTACATCAGTATTCCAAATAAGTGTTTGGCTTCCCTGGAATGATGACTCATGGGTGTAAATATCTCTCTTGACATGATCTTTCAATCCTTTAAGGCTAGGAAGATCCGAAGTCTGGACAACACTTTCACTGTACATGCATATACATAATATAGCAGCACTCCAATTGTGTCACTGTGTGGGAAAGATCAAAAATGGGTTGAGCAAGTCACCAAGGTCATTTTGCTCCCAGGGCCAGTTAACACCACGTCACTTCCCTTCTTCTCCATACATATGATTTAGTGCCCTTCTTCTACATACAGATGTTTTAATGGGTATTTAGAGGGGGCACATCCTATACACATTTCCCTGAATTTCACGATTCTTGAGCCACATATGTGTCTCATCTCAAGTATTGGTTCAAGCTATTCTTCCTTAGGGCAGTTCCCTCCAAATAGGCTATGATTTCAGCTTCCTCAATCCCCAGCCAGGATGACTCTACAAATCAAAAAATGTTGCATTAATAATGAAATCCATATAAAAAGTTCAAATATGGGTTGTTGTTGTTTTTTTCAAACATCAGGAATGAAAGTGTATCCTATATCCAAATACAGGACCAAATTTCTTGCTCCTGTATCCAGTTCAATGAAAGTTTATTTTGTACATCACTAAGGAGCGTTCTAAGCAAGAGAATGGGAAAGTGTTTAATAAAAAATAAAAATCCCCAAACATTTATCAAGGAATGTTTAGGTACAATTAATCCTGCTTGAATGGAGCTGGAGCTTTGAAATAGATGACCTCTGAGGTTCCATCCAATCTTAATATTTTATATGAAACAAATAGAGGACAACACTATTCGACTCAACAAGCATTTCCATTTGTCCCCTTTTCTCCCAGGATAGACAAAAAGGCACAAGACTACATACCAGCCCTGTTAACCATATTTGCAAGAAAAGTAAGCCTGCCAGGACATATCACTGAAGACCCAACTGGTTCCTAAAATGCATATTTCTCCTATGCAGTAGTGAAAAATGTTAAACATTACTATGTATGTTGATCCTTAGAATAATTCCTTCTTCATATTTTAATAAGGTGAATATTTTCTTGAGACTGGTGTTTGCATGAACAAATTAGGAAAGCTATGAAACCTTTAAAATAATTCAGCATAATTTAAACTAATTCAGGAACAAAGAAGCCTTTTTTCAGAACCATTCCTCTTGCACCCAATCATGATTGCTAATACTCCAGCAGCATCTTTTTTAAAAAAAAGTCCTCATAACCTTACTTTCATCTCATTCCCAGCCCATGAGTGAGGGAGGCATGAGTCACCATAGCTGTGTCAAAGTTAAAGTATTGTTTTCCCTATTATTCCAAACATGTTTTCCCTATTATTCCAACATCATGTAAGGGCAGCCTCAAGAAATATGAGATTTCGCCATTTGTTACCTTGGAAGGAAGTCAGCAGACTATCACTCTCTGGGAGAAAGCAACTTTCATGTCAGTAAATCTTCAACCAAGTCAAGGGTGGAAGAAGAACTTATCAAATCAGCAATGAGGAACAGCTCATACAGCAAAGCCTTCAAAAAAAATTCTTCATGGTTCTTCTTTGATTAAGCTAGTTTTCCAAAAAGCTGTACTTTTTCCCATTGTGAGCAGACACCCTTATAACACTAAAGAAAGGAAAACTTATTAAATTCAGTTATGCAGTTCAGCTTTTGTGGAGGAACCTTGAGAACTGACAAGGCAGCAACAACGGTTCTCAGGCTTAACGAAAAGATTGTCCAGCTATAATTTTCACTTTTTTATCTGCCTGGATGCCATTGTGTGGTATCTTTCCCACACAGTCAGTTCCGTCAAGCTGACAGCAGGGCTGCTGCTGTTTCCTGGGGTGTTTATGGTCTGCTAATGGCTTCTCCCTCTACTCAAAGTGGCTCCTTGGGCCACAGATGGCATGCAGCAAACACATGCTTGAGACGGATTGCGCAGATGTATGAATCTGGCAAGCAGCTGCTTTACACTGCACTTGTTAGCACAGCAGGAGCCCAGAGGTCTTGGGGAAGCAGGAGGAATTATTTTTCCTTCACTATGAAACAGGAATGAAGCATATTGCTGCCACTTCAATTTTTAGAGAAGCAGTAACAGGACACACACAAAAATAAAGAGCATTCCTTCCTCCAAGGAGAAACATCATGTAATACGAAGTGTAATCTTCAGAAATTCTCTTTAGAAATGAAGCTCTTTCAAAACATGAATGAACAAGCCTGTTTGAAGACATCTGCCCATATGAGGAAGGCAACTCTGTCTTCAGCCTCCTGGTATTACTGCTATTAGCTTTTCAGCACCAACCTGTGAAAAAGAAAGTACAGCTTTGATCCATCCATTCTAAACCTATCAACATCTAAGTGGCACATTATAGAAGGCATTATCAACTGAAATGGTAGGCGAGCCACTGTGGCGCAGTGGTTAGATTGCAGTATTACAGGCTACTTCTTCTGCCTGCCGGCTGCCTGCAATTTGGCAGTTCAAATCTCACCAGGCTCAAGGTTGACTCAGCCTTCCATCCTTCCGAGGTTGATAAAATAAGGTCCCAGATTGTTGGGGGCAATATGCTGACTCTGTAAACCACTTAGAGAAGGCTGTAAAGCACTGTGAAGTGGTATAAGTCTAAGTGCTATTGCTATTGCTCTGTAATATATACATAGGTTTCCAGAATATGTCCATAAGGGTTGTCTTCATTTTAATCCCCACTCATATCCTGCAGTCCTCACACATTTTTCCAGGCATCTGCTGCCATTCTGCATAATGGGAAATTTCTTTCTGAATATTAAAAGAGAGCTGAGCCAAGAAATTCAGGAAAAAAGAAAACTCCCAAGCATCCCATTTTGCACCTCTTCCCCAGCCCAATGGGCTCACCAGATAGGATAATGCAAGCAATTAAGCAACATTACAATCCCAATTGGACTTTCTGATTTTTCTTTGAAGGTGTTTTGCTTCTCATCCAAGAAGCTTCTTCAGCTCTGACTGGATGGTGGGGAATGATAGGCTTATACTCAAGGAGTATACTCCTTCCCTTTCCCACCATCCAATCAGAGCTGAAGAAGCTTCTTGGATTAGAAACAATACATCTTCTAAGAAAAATCAGAAAGTCCAGTTGCCTCTTGAAAAAAAGCACCTTTGGGATAACCATGACCTGGATCTCCAGACATCCCAACTAGATCCAGCGACAAGACTGCTATTTGGGCTATTTATTCCCCAGGCTAACAGGAGAGAAAAGAAGCTTACGAAAAGATCTTAAGGCTGAACAGAGCTCCTTGGAACTCCTTATATTCTTCCCTGTCCATTAGCCTGTAAGCTGGAATCCTCCTGTCTGTTCTGGCAACTACCATCAAACTAAAAGCTGTAGTACCTGGGGCTGTTTCAGCCTATCCTGCTCCTGTCCGGATTCTTTGCTATCTGCTTTCAGATGGCAGTTTGGTTTTGCAGTGAATAAGAGATGATGGAAGATCAGGAAGAGGATGAGAAAAGGCATGGTAACAACAGTGAGCTGACAAACCTGGTTTTAGCAGTTGATGGACCTCAGCCATGATCAACTTGCTGATTATTGATACTAGGCCTGGCTGAATTGAACCCTCAGATAAACCTGGCAACTGCGTTTCTCCTGGATTACACAGTTTCTGACAAATGTGAACTTTTGTGGAGCTGTTTAGATTGAGATGAGTGAGGAATTTATTAATGGTTTGAGAATGCAAAGGGCATTCGTTTGTTCTAGTGAGCAAACACTTCACTTTTTCCATTCACTTTCCGGGCTGCTTTTTGTTATCCATCCACTTTCTGCTTCTATGCAGACCTGCCTTCCCAGCCCAAAGAGGGCTCTGGAATAGGAAAAATCATTTCATGACGTCATCTTTAAATAAATGGAGGATTATTTGTGCCATGTGATTTTCTTTGAGATTGCTAGTATTCACTCGGGGAAATGATTTGGCCAATCTACTGTTCCTTCAATGCCAGAATTAGAAGTGACTGCTCTTTTTATATAGTAAAATGATTTTATTCATCCAAAAGAGGAAGGTGTTAATAGGTTAAGGGTAGCCCTAAAGTTAGTGGAGTTACATAAAAAGATCTGGAGGGGGAGGGGAGTTTAGAGGAAAATGTCAAGTTGGCGGAAGAATGGCATATGAAGAAGAACATGAGAAAGAAAAAGAAAGAAAGAAAGAAAGAAAGAAAGAAGGAAGGAAGGAAGGAAGGAAGGAAGGAAGGAAGGAAGGAAAGATTTTTAGTTCTGTGATATGTTGCCAATCACTCATGTCTTATATAAGATAATCAAACAAATATATATATATATTCATCTATCTAGTGAAGGGCTACATTCCTTTACTAGCTCTTGCAGCTCATTAAATGAAGTGTTCTCTTTAGCATATATACCCTTAGCTTTATATGAATTTTTTGCACATCATACAATCTCACATAGCTGGGAATGGATAATAATATGATAACTAACTGTAGAGGTGGCTTTGGGGAATTTTAAGCATGCCTTAACAAAAGTACAGACATCACAAGGAATACAAATCAACAGTTGAATAGGAGGGGATCATTTATTGTTGTTCAATGCAAGCATCCAGTATAAAGCATTTCCAACAGTTTTTTCAAAGAACATCCAGACAGCTGACACTTCCCCAGGCATTTATTCTGTAACTATTAACAATTTTCTTCTTGATTTTTCAATGAAATCTGCTATGATGTACACCCCCTATTTTGTGTCCTATTCTCAGAGCTGACAGAGAATGTATTATTACATTTTCTGTGTTGGCATGTCAGGTATTTGCAGTGCTAATATATAACACTCTCCATGTTCTCAAAGGAAACATAAGCAACCTTAGTGGCTTGCCAAAAGAGGCAAGATGACGTGCATGTACAGAGAGTTTGATTGCACTGTCACGTCTGCTCATTTTTTGACCCCTCTAAATATGCCCTTGCCTATTACTCCAATTCCTCATTTGTACTTAATATGGGAACATTTATGCCTTGGGGATATTTGATCCCACTCAGGGGCAGGCTTCAACCAGTTCGCGCTGATTCGGCCGAAACAGATATTAATTTTATACCTGGTTTGGCGAACCACTGGTTCCGATGACTGGCTGGCCCTGCCCACCTCACCCCACCCCTTCCAGGAGTCCCCCATGTGGTCCATTTTGCATCGTAGGTAAGTGCAAGGCCTCTGTGGAGGCATGGGGAGGGTGAAAACGGACCTCCTGGAGACTCTAGGAAAGCCTCTGAAGCCCAGGGCCTCCTGGAGGCTTGAGGAAAGCCTCTGGGGCCTGGGGAGGGTGAAAAATTGGCCTCTCAGAAGTTCCAGGAGGCCGGAAATGGGCCATTTCTGCCCTCCAGAGAGCCTCTGGAACCCAGGGAGGGCAAAAAATGGGGCCCCTATGGCCCATTTTCATTCCCAGGATGGTGCAGGAGGGCAACTAGGCCAACCCACCATGGCCATGCCCAACCATCAACTAGGCAGAGAACTGGTTGTTAAATTATTTGAAGCCCACCCCTGATGCCATTCTATTTCCTCTCTAGCCCACACATGAAGGAAACATTGAGTCTGTACCTGTATTGGCATGAAAGTAACATTTTCTTCCTTTAGCCATTTCTCTTCTATGACAACATGTATAAAATTTATCACCCATTGTCTGGAAGGTGAGATCTTCTATGGGTATTATCAGAGGTGCATTTGGGGAGTGTTGGAAAGTGTGGGTGTGTCCACTCTTCTCTGTCACCAGCCAGTGTCCTGCACACCTTTTCTTTCCCAGCCTTTGTTTTTTCCATTAGCACTTCTTGAGTTCCTGTCATATCTCCAGCTTCCCTTTTCATACACATGCTACTTTTGTCCACAACTTCTACAGAGACTTTTGTCCACCAGAGAAGAGTGTAAGCCTTGACTTTTCCATTGAAGAAAGAAGAAGGGATGTGTTTGTGCTAATCTACTTTAAACAGTATCCTGAAATGGATATTTTATCTTAAAAGGCAGCCACCCTTACATTTTCCACACCACAAACTCCAGAGAATAATGAGGGATGTTGAATTGGATGTTTGATATTTGTCATTTTATTCTCATAGGTCAAACGTGCTTCCTTCTCCCCACCAACAAAGAAAATGATGAAATTTCTCTGGAGAATTTACTTAATTGTGTACTCTTTGTCCTGTTTCCTCCCTCCTCCTGGTGTCTTTCCAGATTTTTTTTTTCATTTTAACTTGGGAGGTGAATCAATAGGTTATTTGGGGTCTGGGGGCAGACAAACCAGTACAGAGAAGATCCACCCCACTCTTGTTGCAGTTCCTTATTGGTGAATGCTTTCCCTAGTGGCTGTGATGTGCAGAAAGGACAGAACCAATCACCTGGCTTTTAATAAGTGGCACATTCATATATCAGGATAACATCAATCAAGACAGAATAAGGACTGGAACAGCAAACATTATTCCAGCATTGTTTTATGCTGATGGGTGGACGATATCTTAACACACTTCTATCTTCATTCCTTGACCTTCTTTGTTGTCCATCCCTAACACTTTCCAATTTATCCAGGTTGGGACACAATATTGCTTTATTCCTGCTTATTCATTTCAGATCATGAAATACACATATTGATACCAGTAAGTAGCTGTTAAAGAGATTCTAATTAAATATTCCCAACTAGGTATATCAGCATTGTTAGCATTGAGGCAATATTTATTTATTTATTTATTTATTTATTTATTTATTTAATTGGACTTGTATTCCGCCCCCTCTCCGAAAGGACTCGGGGAGGCTCACAACTAAAATACAACAATAAATATATTAAAAAGAATTAAACTTAAACAAGCCCAATAGGTAAAACTAATTTAAAACTAATTTAAAATTTAAAACGATTTTAAACCCCTTCCAAGAGGTCAGTCCAGCCCGGCCTGCTTAAACAGCCAGGTTTTCAAATCGCGGCGGAAAGAGCAGAGATCAGGAGCCAAATAGAGCTCCAGAGGTAGTTGGTTCCATAAGGCGGGAGCTGCGACAGAGTAGGCCCTTCCCTGGGGCACCGCCAGCCGACACTGTCTCACAGACGGCACCCCGAGGAGTCCCCATCTGTGTGCACACACAGGGCGATCGGTATTCAATATCGGCAGGAGACGCTCCCACAGATACCCTGGACCCAAGCCATGAAGGACTTTGAATGTTAATACCAACACCTTGAATCGCAACCAGCAACCAGTGCAACTTGCGCAGGAGGGGTGTAACATGGGAGTACTGGGACACTCCCATCACAACCCGCACAGCCGCACCAGCTGAAACCTCCGGATGGTATGCAAGGGCAGTCCTAAATAGCGTTACAATGGTCGAGTCGGGATGTAACAAGTGCATGAGTGACCGTGCGAAGGGCATCTCGGTCCAGATATGGGCATAACTGGTGAACCAGTCGAACCTGGGCAAAAGTCCCCCTGGCCACAGCCCCCACCTGCTCTTCCAAACTGAGCCGTGAGTCCAGGAGGACTCCCAGGTTTCACGCCCTATCCACAGGGGGCAACACCTCTCCCCCTATGACCCAAGGTGGAATCTGTTGACTGGCCCGAGATGCCTGTATGCACAGCCACTCAGTCTTGGCTGGGTTGAGCTGTAGTTTGTTCCTGCCCATCCAGATCCGTACTATATGAGCAATGTATTTCCATGGGAACTAATAGTTGCACTATTTTCCTTAATTTTTCTGAATGGAATAAAAAACATATTTAATATATGTCAAAAGCAAGATCTACTCCAATTCTCCTTCAAGCAGTAAAATAAGTAAATCTTCTCCAACTCTCTAGAAGTTCAGGCTGAAACTACCAGAATTTCTCAGCTAATATGGTCATGGCTGAGAATTCTGGGAGCTGAATTTGGAGGCTACCTGGGTGAGGAAAGGATGGTTTAATCTTATGAAAATGAAAATAAACTTCAATTTTAATCAGTATCTGAAATAGAACTAGAAGGCTTCATTCGGGGACCATAAACATTTGTCTCTGAGATAAAAATTATCAAACTTCCCTTAAACTATACTCACCAGCATATCATCCATAAATATTATAAAGTGCCAACAACATTTTAAAGACTTTCTTATGAAAGGAGCCAAATCAAAATCCTTGAAATAGCTCATAATTCAGAGCTTAGCAATGTCTTCATTTGAAGAATTCCTCTTTGCCTTTGTTCAGTATATGCAAACTTTTCCGTTCGTAAAATCTTTATCAAGCAAAATCAGCTCTGAAGAGTTCTTTAAAACTTCATCGTCTACACAAATCAAAAGTGATCTAATAAAAAGGTCATTTTATTCCACTTTCTGACAAAATATTTCTGTGATTTCAGTTCTTCCCCTTTTCATGACCAGCCCAGGCAGATATACGAACTATTTTTCCAAACAATACCTCTACCTCCCGAGTATCAGCTATAGGAAATAGCCACTGCAAAGCTCTAAAACCTGGGAATGCAGAGACTGAGGTCCAGTGGAGTCCCCAGCAGCATGTCTGGTCCGCCATCCAGTTTCTCCCCTGCTTGCCCATTGATGAAAATCAGACTTGAAGGATCATCCAAAGCATCTTGTTTAAGTTACCAAGGCTCCTCTTGCACTCAGAAGAGAGATGCCTGCCAGAATTCTTTCTTTAACACAGCAATTGATTTACAATATAATTAGAAGCAAAGAGGCATCCTGCAGAGCCGCTTATCCATCCTTAATTTTCCATAAGCAAAGGGTCTATTTTTAAATCTGGAAGGCCTAGCGGAGTCTTGGTTTTCAGAGGATGGAACAGCAAGAGGAGTTCTGTGACAGCTGGTCAGGCTGTCAGATATCACCTTCCAAACACCCAGGGCAGCACTGCTGTTCCGGGGAACACAACCTGCTTTCCTGCTGCAGGGAGATGGTTCTCTGTGCTACAGTTTGACATCTCTCTGCAGTGCAGAGCCAGGTTATCAGCCTTCTTCAGGAATGTTGACTGCAAGGGACTAAATAACACTGCAGACTAGTGGGATGCTTGCCATTTAGCAAGAAACAATCACATATCTTCTCTGAATTAAAAAAAAGATGGGGTGGTACTAAATTCTTGAGAACACATAGACACAGATAGAGCATCAGATTAGGTACACAAAAACTCTGCTAGGAATATCTATTTCCCATTTGTAGCCCTATCTGATGAGCTTTGATCACACCTCATGGGACATTATTACAATAGTCTCTATCATTAAAAACAGTTCAGGAGCTTCAGCTAGTGCAGAACTCAACCATTCAAGTGCTAAAGAAGGGCAGTGATTAGCTCTTGTGATGGCCCTATATTGACAGATGCGCAGACTGTCACTATATTTCTAAGTCTACTTAGAAGGACAGCTCGTCCCTTAAAGTCTTACTATTTATTGGAAGGACCATTCACATCCATATCAGCTTCTTACTTATCAGCTGAGGCTCTTCTCTCATGTCTTCCATAATGAATAACCAGGATGGAGGTACGAGGTACTTTTTCACTGATGTTTCCAAAGCTCAATTTCCACCTAGGATCTGCTGTTGTTGGGGCGGGGGGTAGGAGTTGGGGGGTGGGGTGATTTTTATGTATTTATTTATTTCCTTCCCCCAGACTTTGTTCTATTGTACTTTATTAATTTATTTGATTCTTTTTGTTAGTTTTTATTGTTTTTTATTTTTATTTTAAATATGCTTTTACATTCTGTAAGCCACCTCGAGTCGCCATGGGTGAATAGGCAGCAATATAAATTAAATCAATAAACAAACACATAAACAAAAATGACAAAAGTGTTGGGCTGCCTTTTTGAGGCAATTTCCATGCATTAAGTCATTTGGAAGGGAATGGAAAATGAAATAACCAGTGAGATAATGTATTTTTATAAACTCACAGTAATGTCACTCTTCTAACATGGTATTTTGCAGCAGATTCGAAAGGAGGACTGAGAATTCAGAACACTGGGGTACCTCAGAAGCTCAGTGTTCCTCAATGTTTTTCTAAATTACTTAGACAAGGTGATAGAAGGGATATTTATCAAATCTGACAAGGACACAGAGCTGGGGGGATTGTGAGCACCTCACAAGACTCAAGGTGTACCTGAATAACAATCTTCAAACACTTGAACGGTTGTCACAGGAAGGCAATATCACAAGGAAGACAATGTATTCTCCACAATGCCCAAGGGTAACTCAAGAACAAATGAAAACCCAAATAAGGAGGAACTTTCTGACAATGATCAGCTATTAAGCAATAGATCAGGCTTCCTCCTGCAGCAGTGGATCTTCCATCATGGGATGATTGTAAGCAAAGAGTGGATGGCCACTTTTCAGGAATGATTTGAGAATATCTTGCCCTGGCAGGATGTTGGTCTAGAACACTTGCAATGTCCCTTCAAAGCTTATGATTCTATGATTAGGACTATTAATCTTGATGACTATTTACAATTTGCAAATGTCAGGCAACCAGCTAAATATCAGCTGGCAGGAAAAATGCTGGAAGAAAGTTGTTAAGTTCACATAGAGAGGCAGGACGCGGAGTGCTTCAGCTCTTAGTTTATTGTGACTTCAGCTCAGAACGGACCCGAATGGCTCAGCCGCGGCAGCTATTTATAGCCGGCTGCCGCGGCTGCCAGCCAATCAGAGTGCAGGGTTTTCCCGCACTTTTACAACCAATGAATTCAAACACTTTACAACAACAACCAATCATTTCAAACTCTGCATACATAACAAAAGTTACTACTATCCTATTCATATTTAGGAACTTTCTAAATGCCTGACAGAATGCTGGGCTAGATAAGATGTTGGCGTGATATGACAAAGTTCCTTTAAGGTCACATTTCTGAGCTTCCTTTAGATTGTTATAGTTACATTTTTGAGGGAGAACGATTTTTGTGAGGCTGAGAATTTTATACTTTCTGTTCTAGTGCTGGTTGTCTTTCATGTTTAGAGGGGGGGATGGGGTTTGAATTTGTTATTTTTCTTAAAAGGCATTGCTCCATAAGTGGAATTTATCTGGAACTCAAATCCTTCCATAATCTGTAGGTTGCATCACCAGAAATCAGCAAAAGGGTACTAAGCTATACTGGCCATAATTCCTTCCAGATTTACAGACAGTTGTGATGTTCTTTCCCGACATTGCTTCTCTCTGCATTGAACTTTGTCTGCTAAAACTAAATTTCCCTGACCCAACATTCTCATCATCAAATAAAACCACCCCGTGTTACAAAAATATATGTCTGCTTAATAAACAGTTATTTTACAAAGCAGTGAGATTTTCACACAGCCTCAGCCATTTCCCTCTTGCAACAGATTCCCAAGCCCCTCTCTGATTTTAAACTATGCCAGAAATGGGGATTCCTCTCTGTCTCTTGGGAGATTACTCTGCGGACTTGTAGACTGTACTGCCAGGAAGATATGAGGATTTCCCCCTATCTAACCTCTATTTGGCATTGCTGGGTTAGGAATTATTCCATGTTTTCCTAAGCAATGTCTCTCTGTGTTGGTTCTTCTTATCTTTGTTGTAATCTGTTATATCCCTTTAATTTATAAATATGAGGGAAAAAGTACTGTAGCCTTGTTTTTGATCATTGAGCATTTTTGACACTCTTAAAAATTCCCATCAGTTTACAGACACCATAAGGATCAACATTCCTTCTTAGCTCTCACGGGGAATGTTGTTAACTGAATCAAAAATGCAAAAAAAAAACATTCTTTCGCCCATGGCCAGTTATCTTGTTAAGATGGTTACCAGTTGCTATCATGTTCAACTCAGGCTCAGCAAAGCACATTTAACTTAAGCATCTCTCAGCTTCCACTAGAACTCATAATATTAAGGAAATAAGGGTCAATTATGGGACTGTGCATAAAAATATGTATAGACTTTCATGCAAACTTATGGGGGAGGCAGAGAGGAAGTCAGTGCTAAAATGGGCTGGAGCTTACGGCTTGAGAAACCAAGGTTCTGTATTAACCAGATAGCTTCTCCATCCCCAGTAATTACATCTCATGCTTTTTGACTCTTGCAGTAAAACCCTGGAAAATCTGCAAGAAGAGAGGCCCTCTAGATATATATAAATTCAGTGTTAGTACTGGAACTTCACAAGTTCCAGTACTAATACTGAATTTTGTATGTTGATACAAAGCAAGAATACAAAATTCCCTTCTGTGCTTCTTTCTTTAAATGTTCTTTCTACCAGGAAGCTCTAGAGGTCACTGTTTTATTTCCAGATGTGCATTTTGTCCCCTGATACTCTGCAAGTCACCTAGGAACATCCACTAGCATACAAAAAAAACTATGAGTCTCTAAAACCAACTATGATAGTAACAAAACTAGCAATGTACAAAAGAAGGTCAGAAGTAAGAAATTCTACTTGGAAAAGAAATTATCAGCCGTCTCATAAAAGTTTGGAAACATTGACTCTTTGATCTGCTGAGTCTCTAGACATTGATTTGGCAAGTTCAAATAATATTCCTGATCTCTCTTGTCATTCGGGACTATAAAGGCTTATTTTTTTAATTCTTCTTGCCATGTATTTTGAGAGCCAGGAAAACCTACAGAATAGTCTGGCTGCCAACAGTTGCTAGTTCGTTTAGTTTATGCTATTGCTCTGTGCAGGGTGGAACTAGTTTCACACCCATTGTATAAGTAGAGCATACTTAACTGAGCCTTCTCAGTTAAGTGCTGGTTCCATATCAAACTATAGATCACATCATGATTGGCTGCAAGCTGAGGGTATATGCTGGTCCAATATACTGTATGATTTCTTTCATATAAATGATGCTGCTCTTCAGTGGTCAGATGGCCTAGACCAGCGGTGGGCAACTATGGCCCCTTTATGATCTGTAGACTTCAACTTCCAGAATTCCTAAGCCAGCCATGCTGGTTCAGGAATTCTGGGAGTTGAAGTCCGCAGATCTTAAAGGGGCCATAGTTGCCTACCTCTGGCCTAGACACTGGTATCTGAATATAGATCATTTTAACATTCATATTTTATTATATTTTTTTAATCTAGGTGAAATGTTAATATAATTTGCAAGTTCCATGTGTGGTAAATTATGAGTAATCACCAATGAATTACTCCAGAGATGTAGCTGACTTTAATAAGTGAACAATTGCTTCTATGGAAATAAAAGCATGGAAATGAAAACATAACATCTTCATTAAAAAGGGTCCAAAAGATACACCAGTCTTATTGTTAGATGAACACAGGTGGATGCTAACTCTGGTCCTACATACAAACACAGCCTCCCAAGGAAGCAAAAATAATGTCCATACAAGCCTAGTGGAAAAAAGAGGACAGAGCTACAATGGCTTTAACAGATGTGTAGAAGAGGCTATTTTTGCTGCTGATTGTCCCAACTCTGCCCAAATTCCCACCACAGAATGAAATAATAAACCTGCCCTTGTTTGCCTTTGGTCACCCTAAAGAAATCAGTGGTCAACTGGATACTTTCCAGATAGGACCATGCCTTCTCACAAAATTCACCACTGCTCTCGCTGATGTTAATTTGATTTAGGGCATTTATCCTATCTTTCATGCATCACAAAACTCAAAGCAGCATATACAGAGTTTCCAGGCTATCTTACTTTCTGGCAGCAGCTAACATAGACCTGCTTAGCTTCAGCAAGGTGTCAGCATCATCTGCTTCCAGATCAGGCTTTGCATCCTGATGGTCCCAGGATTCCATTCACAGCATAGCCTGTTCCTGGAAGTTTGATAATCCTCTTCACTCCCATTACAGATAGGTGTGGAAACATGCCAAAACCTTGCCTCCCCATCCTACCCTCAACAACCGCTCATTATACTTCCTTTACTGCATGAGTTTACCATATTTTAAATTTTAGATTTATTAAATTGTATGCCACCCTCCAAACACAATTTTCACAAATTAAATTCCACTTTCTGTTTGTGTTCCAATCTGCACGAAGCTGTTTAAAGCCTCCCCCACCCCCACCCCCATACCCTTCAGTGGTTTCTAGCCCTGTGCTTGTTTCTTACCAACAAAACATGTTGTTAGTTTGACCAAAGGATTTCACTCAGTGGGTTGAACTCGGTTATCCAGTCAGATGCCAATAACTCTTGCATTTTGTAGGGTTGGTTTTAACTAAGAAGATGCCTTGGGGTACAGCTTTCCAATCACAATGGCAAAGCTGTGGGGAGCCAGAGCTACATTACCATACCAGGCTGGGCTGAGGTAGAGGCCTCCCAGCACAACTCTGCCAAAAAATCTATTATCTTCTCCAGATGCTGCTTTGCAGCACTTGATACAATAAGCCAACTCTTTGTGACATTCTTCTGGAGGGGCATAAGAGCCCATAATAAATAGAAACATCTTTACTCCCTGAACATGTACAATTGAAGGCAGAGGGGCAGTATTCTCTGCACTAGATATTATAACTAGCATGCAGGGGCATAAAATGCATTCAAAACTCCTTTTTCTGGATAGAAGTTTCATCCTCCATTAACACAGAGCAATACATATCCTAAGCCATAAAAAGTACAATTGCTATACTACATTAACACTTTAATGAACTGGTTCAGGAAGGTGCTGCATTTTACATATGTGTGCCATCTGCCATGAAAATAAACAATCAGGGGTTCTTCACTTACAAAAACAAAACTAAAACCCAAATACATCAAGTACACAGATATAGGATGGGATACCTGGCTTTTAATGCTAAGTGTGAAAAGAATCTTTGCAATGTAATTAATCACAAGTGAAATATGAGTAAGCAATAGGACGGCATTACTAGAAAGGCAAATGTCATTTTTTGGCTGCATTTTTTTATTTATCTATTTTCAGGCTGCCTGGCTCCTTAGCAACTCTGGGCAGCTTACAAGGAAATAAATAAAAGAAACATACACAGACATAAGTAAAAAAAGCTAGGCCAACTGCATGAGCAAAATATCCACCCATTTTGCAGATATGGTAACAAAAGTTGGGAGGAAAGCAGGGAGCACCTCTATTATAACAATCAGATGTTTAAGTTTCCTAAACAATTCAAGATGGGAACTATACAAATCTCAGGAGTGGGGTGGGGACTGATTCCAGAGAGAAGGTGCCACAACAGAAAAGGCCCTGAGTCCCATGAAGAGCTTTAAAGATCATAACCAGCATCTCAGACTGCACTCAGAAGCCAACTAGTAACCATTGCAGTTGATAAAGCAATAGGGTCCCCTGAGCTTTATGTGATGTTTCTTGTTAGATTCGCATTGAGACGCAGGACACGGAGTGTTTCAGCTCTTAGTTTATTGTGACTTCAGCTCAGAACAGACCCGAAAAGGCTCAGCCGCGGCAGCTATTTATAGCTGGCTACTGCGGCTGACAGCCAATCAGAGTGCAGGGTTTTCCCGCGCTTTTAAACCAACGATTTCAAACACTTTACAAGAACAACCAATCATATTCAAACTCTGCATACATAACACCCCTCCCCACTAGGTTTGGTCCATACTCAAACCCCATCTATCTAATATACTCTTGTAAATAGGTGGGGCTCTTACGTGTACGTTGAGACCTACGTGGTTCTGGTGTTTTAGGATTCTCACATTGTGAGGGAGGAAATGTATCTGTTAACATCTCCTTACTTGGACTTCTAGTATTGTTATAACCTGTTTGGTTACTACAACCTGGTCTCTCCTCCCAATCCATCTCCAACCCAATGTCAGCACCTAAGTCTGGTAGTGATGTGCAATCTTCCATTTGTAAAAATGGTTGTTGGCCCTGTGACAGGTTTTGGGATGGTTTCTGTCGTGTTAGCTCATTACACATGGGGTTGATTCTTGCTTGCTGATTACCTCCATTATCCCCCCCTTCCCCCCTAGGAGGGGCAGTGGGTATGGAAGCCAGAGAGGAGCAAGGGCAATGCTCCTGAGGTAGTCTGGACCATAACTGATCTATGTGCCTGCTCCAGAGGACACCATCTTCAGTTTGAACCCTGTACGACCTGGGGCCTGTAATTTGGGTTATCTCTATAGGAATCCATAATGGTTCACCCACAAGGTTTTTTGTATAAACAGAATCACCCACAGTGAATGTGCGAGTTTTGCTAGTGGAATCTAGTGGTGCGTTGGGTGCATATGTGGGATGAAGGCAGTCAAGGGGAGATCTGAGTTTCCTACCCATCAACAACTCGGCTGGGGTTAAGTTAGTGGATGGGTTGGAAGTGATATGTTGGACACTGAGTAGTTTTTCAACTTTCTCAGTGATGTCCCCTGGACCCAATTGTTGGAGCTTCTCTTTGGTAAATTGTACCATATGTTCAGCCCAGCCATTAGCTGAAGGATGCCCAGGGGCTGTAAGGGCGTGTCTGATACCCTGCTGTGCCAAATATGATTCAAAAAGGTTGGCAGTAAATTGAGGACCATTGTCAGAAACAATCACATCAGGTAACCCATGAGTTACAAAAAGTTTCTTCAGCTGTTTGATAACAGCATCTGCTGTGGTAGATGCCATGGGGATAACCTCTAACCATCTGGAATAGGCATCAACTACAATAAGGAAAGTGTGCCCTCTGGTAGGGCCAGCAAAATCAATGTGGATCCTGGACCATGGACCCCTAGGACATTCCCATTCCTGTTTGGGGGTGAGAGGTGGAGTAGGCCTAACTTCCTGACAGTTTGGGCAGGATGCAACCCAGTTTTCAACCATCTTGTCAATACCTGGCCACCACACATAACTCCTGGCCAATCCCTTCATTCTGACAATTCCCGGATGACCCTCATGTAACATTTCCAAAACCTCTTTCTGCACTTTTGCAGGAATAACCACCCTGTTACCCCACAAAATAGATCCCCTTAAGACAGATAATGCAGTTTGTCTGGATTTAAAAGGTTGGGAAATCTGAGGTAGATCTTGTAGTGGCCAACCTTTTTTAATCCAACCTACAATAGGAGCCAATAAAGTGTCTTTGGCCGTTTCTCTTGCAATTTCAGCAGCATGTACTGGAAGTTTGGCAACAGTTTCTAGAAAGAAGGTGTAAGTTTCAGGAGCAGGGTCCTCAGTGTGCAAAGGAAGTGGGCAGCGACTCAAAGCATCAGTGTGCCCAATGTCTTTTCCCGGTCTGTGAATGAGTTTATATGAATAAGCAGCAAGAAATTCGGTCCATCTCAGCATTCTTGGTGATAGGATGGTTGGCGTTGGTCTATCCCCTGCCACAATGCCTAGAAGAGGTTTGTGATCTGTAACAATGGTGAATCTCCTTCCATATATGTACTCATGGAACTTCTTGACTGCTGCCACGATTGCCAAAGCTTTCTTGTCCAATTGACTGTAGTTTCTCTCTGCTTTAGTCAAAGTGTGAGAGTAAAATGCAATAGGGGCTTCCCTTCCACTGGGAAGCATGTGGCTC
Source organism: Naja naja (assembly GCA_009733165.1). Classification (NCBI taxonomy): domain Eukaryota; kingdom Metazoa; phylum Chordata; class Lepidosauria; order Squamata; family Elapidae; genus Naja; species Naja naja. The sequence continues at coordinate 129,097,518 of CM019149.1, read as the reverse complement.
AATACCCCCCCCCACTCCAAAAGGGGAGGCATCACAGGTTAATACTACAGGCAAGTTCTCAGAAAATTGTATCAGTACACAATCAGAAGTGATTTGCCTCTTGATATTTTTAAATGCAGCTTCTTCTTTTCTGCCCCAGACCCATACAGATTTTTTATCCAGTAATCTATGTAAAGGTTCTGCAGTGGTTGCTTTCTGAGGTAGAAACATATGATAGAAATTAATAAGTCCCAGGAATGCTTGCAAGTCAGTTTTGCATTTTGGTCTGGGGGCTCCTTTGATTGCCTGAACCTTGGCTTCTGTGGAGTGGATGCCCTGTTTATCAATCATATAGCCCAAGAATTCTACTTTGTCAGTTTTTAGTGTGCATTTCTCTTTTTTGACTTTTAATCCCACTTTCTTAAATCTGGATAAAACTTCTTTGAGTTTCTCAAGTAGCTGAGTGTCATTTTCAGCAGAGATTAAAATGTCATCAAAGTAAGGCACCACCCCAGGCAACCCTTGTAGCATTCTTTCCATAAGGCTTTGAAATATGCCTGGTGCTACACTTACTCCGAATTGTAACCTCTTGCATTTGAATGCGCCCCGATGTGTTACAATGGTTTGGGCTTCTGCAGTTAAGTCATCTACTGCTAACTGTTGGTATGCTTGGGCCAGGTCCAATTTGGCGAAGACTGTGCCCCCGCCCAGAGAATGTAATAATTGATGGACCACTGGAACCGGATATGCGCTCTGTTGTAGCGCATGGTTCAATGTCCCCTTGTAATCCCCGCAGATTCTCACTGACCCGTCAGCCTTGACTGGCGTGACTATGGGTGTCTCCCACCTGGAGTGGTCTGTGGGGTCTAGAACCCCTTGAGCTATTAGTTTATCTAATTGTTCATCTATTTTTTCCTTTAAGGCAAATGGTACCCTCCTGGGTTTTAAATGGATTGGTTGTACCTTGGGATCTAGGTTAAAAGTGATAGGGGTCCCCAAGTACTTGCCTAATCCGTCGCTGAAGACCTCTGGAAACTCAGACTTCAATGATTCTTCCCAATCAGTGTTGCTCACGTAATTAATGCCGGTTACTTTGATGCCCAGTGGGTTGAACCACTCCAGTCCCAACAAACTTGGGCGATCTTTACCTACGATGGTCAGTGGCAGGCGCTTGGTGTGGCCTTTGAATTTCATGTTGAATTCTCTTGTTCCAACTACTGGAATCTTGTTCCTTTGGTAGTCTTTAAGAGTTAGTGCTTGCTTCTTGAAGTGAGGCTTCTGAATATCTGGTATCAGTCTTTGAATAGTGTCCCATGACACCATGGATAGGTATGAACCTGAGTCCACTTCCATTTGGCAAGGCCTTCCTTCAATAAGTACCTTGACATGCACTTTCCTGTTATTTAATGAGGAAGAATGACCAATAGTCACTGTTTGATGAGTTTCATTTTTTCCATTTGCTTCTGTGTTGCACCCCAATTTCTTGCTGGTGTTGTTAGGCTTGACTTCTCTGTCTTTGTTGTTCACAGCAAATTTCCTTCTGTTTGGTGGAGTTCTGGATGATTTGCAGACTCTTGCAATGTGTCCTCTTTTTTCACAACGGAGGCAAATGGCGTCCAGGAATTTGCATTCAGTGCGGGGGTGGTTTCTCCCGCAACCTATGCAGTGGAAATCTCGCCTCTTTCTTCCCAGGTTTTGCTTCCACTCCAATCTGAGTCTGTTAATTCCTTCTTCTTCTCCACTGTAATCTGATTTGGATTCAAGTTCATCAAAATGAGTTGTGGTGGTCTTTTCCCCATCAACATGGCCCGTAGTCTTGTTCATCTTCCTCATGGCTGCAGCTGAGGACTTAGTGGCTTCTGCTGAAGATGCTTCCTCTATGGCTTCTTTCAGCGTGATTTTAGGTTTCATTAATAATTTGCTCTGCAAGACCTTGTCTTTAAGGCCCAACACAAAGCGATCGCGCATGGCCTCCTCTAAGCTGCTGAATTCGCACGCACCCCCAATGTCTCTTAAACTTGCCATGAAGTCATTGACGCTTTTGTCTTCTCCCTGATCGTAGCGATAAAACTCGTGTCTCCTAATGAGGCACGATACTTGGGGCGTGTAGTGTGCCCTTAAAAGTCTCTCTAAATCAGGCCATGCCATTACCTTCACGTCTGCTGCGCCAGCCAATGCCTTCTCCATCTTGAAAACTGCCGGACCGCAATACGTGAGAAAGACCGCCCTCTTCCACTGCTCAGAAATGGCTGCCAGATCATTTCCTTCTAAGTACATCTGAAACCGATCTGCATACGACTCCCAGTCTTCGTTCTTCGGGTCGAACAGGGCTGGGGGGGTGTTCAGTGCAGCCATCTTGCCCTTCTTCTGTTCCGCATTGCCTTCTCTTCAGGGGGATCCCATCCTCGTCGCCAGTGTTAGATTCACATTGAGAGGCAGGACACAGAGTGCTTCAGCCCTTAGTTTATTGTGACTTCAGCTCAGAACAGACCCGAAAAGGCTTAGCCGCGGCAGCTATTTATAGCCGGCTACCGTGGCTGACAGCCAATCAGAGTGCAGGGTTTTCCGCACTTTTAAACCAATGATTTCAAACACTTTACAAGAACAACCAATCATATTCAAACTCTGCATACATAACATTTCTAATATTGCCCAGGTGTCAAACTCATGTCATCACAGCGGCATCACATCACGTATCGGGACTTTTTTCTCCTTCGCTAAACTGGGCAGGGACAGGGGCGGGGCCAGCACATGATGTATCCTGTCTTCAGGGCATGAGTTTGACACCCCTGATTTAGATGGTCTTCAAGCACAGCCTCATTTGATGATAATTACAATAATCCAATTGTGAGGTGACTGGGGCCTGAAGGGTTTCCTGACTGAACAAGTGCTGCACTAGACATACCTGTGCAAAGGCCTTCTTGTCCACAGCTGCTACCTGATCTTTGAACTGGGATGGAAAGTTCAAGAAAATCTTCAAACTGCAAATTCACCCTCCTTGAGTGGCTAATGCAACCCACCAAGAGTAAATGGTGAAATACTTTATTCCCGGAACTGAGGGTCCAAATAAACACAGTCATTTTATCTTGTCACAATTGAGCCAGAGTGCGTTTCTCCCATCCAGGCCTGCACAGCCTCCAGGCGCTGGCCTATAATTCATAGCATCACTTGGCTGGCCTGAGGTCAAGACACATAGCTAAGTCTACTAAGCATACTGAGGATATATGGCCCCAAAATATAGCCAGTTCCTTGAAACTTTCTGCACAGAAGCTTGTTTCTGGTAACTCTTGACTATCTTTTGCTCTTATTTTTTGCCTTTTCTAGTATGTCTACATGTAGTTACCAGAATTGGAGCTGAAGGAAACAATTTTTTGACCTGAGGGGCATCTATCAATATTTCAGCCACTTCTATCCATAGTTCAGCTACCATAGTCATTGACAAAAAAATCCCTGGGAGTTGAAATCCACATGACTGGAATGTCCCCAGATTGGGAAATACTTTCTTGCTGAACCTTGCTTCATTAATGAAATTTTATAATTGGTCCAAACATTTTATATTGACAACTCTTCTTGTCTTTTCCAATCATGTTTTGGTTTTCTTTACCAACAGTACTTCCATATAATCCAGCATCTTCTGTACCTTTATGCTACCATCTGGATTCTTGCAGTCCAGACCCAGAAGCCCTACAGTGAGCCATGCTGGCTGGGCTGACATGATGTAACCACTAACTAACCAACTACTTTTAAATAATCTTGAGTTAGCCTGTAGGTTAAATTGTTTTACCTAACAAACTGAACTGCTTGTGATAGTAATCTTTAGCTCTCCGTAGAAGTCTAGGAAAGTTTTGACCAACAGTACTTCCATATAATCCAGCATCTTCTGTACCTTTATGCTACCATCTGGATTCTTGCAGTCCAGACCAGAAGCCCTACAGTGAGCCATGCTGGCTGGGCTGACATGATGTAACCACTAACTAACCAACTACTTTAAAATAATCTTGAGTTAGCCTGTAGGTTAAATTGTTTTACCTAACAAACTGAACTGCTTGTGATAGTAATCTTTAGCTCTCCGTAGAAGTCTCTAAAAATTTAGGTTTAAAAGCTCCTAGGTATTGGAAAAACCTGTATACCAGCTGCTCAATTTACTGACTTTGCCTTATTTTCTGATGAGTTGGGTTTTCCTACATTTTACTTCTATTAGCTATCACTATCTGGGATTCAGGAAAATAATGGGAAGTTATACTATTCCACAGAACTGTCTGTAGCTCTGTACCAAGTTGAAGCACCTTGTCTGTATAGACCTTGTCTGTGGTCTGTATAGAGCCGTGGTAGCACAATGCTTAGAAAGCAGTATTGCAGGCTAATTCTGCCGACTGCCAGCAGTTTGATCCTGACTGGCTCAAGGTTGACTCAGCCTTCCATCCTTCTGAGACCCAGATCATTGGGGGCAATAGGCTGACTCTGTAAACCACTTAGAGAGGGCTGCAAAGCACTATGAAGCAGTATATAAATCTAAGTGCTATTGCTTGCTATTGCTGTTGCTGTATTAATCTAAGTACTATTGCTATTTGGAATATAGAGAGTCAATAATAGATAGGAAGTGTTTTAAGAAAATCCTCTATAATGCTTAAAACAAGTGGGAGAAAAGTGACATTTTATAATTTATCTTAAAACTTTTAGCAGCCAGATCAAGCTAACTTTTTTTCTTAACTTTAGAAGGGTTTCAGTGGGGGGGGTTTCTAAAAGCATCTCCTTTCGGTAGCTCTAATACATTCCACTATCTTGCTATGTTTTTTACCCCTCTTCCATTCTGATGCATGTGTGGACCAGAACTAACCGCATGCCATTCCTCAACACATATAGTACTGCAGAGATAGCAACATTTAGGCAAGAAAGAATTGCAAGGCAATTGTTGTAGCAACTGAGCTAATGGACAGCCTTGCTGTGTATCTATGTTCTGTATCAGGCAAGAACATACTATCCAAAGAAGGGCTTAAAAATCAAGGACTGGAAAAGACAAATGCCTATCACATTTTACATTGTGAGCTACCCAGAGTCAGTTTGGAGTCATAAATTGAAGTAAATAAATAAACATGTTAAAAATCTGATAGATAATGGCTCTCACTTTTAAAAGGAGAACATTATCTCTGAGGAAAGGAGAACATAGCTGTGAGATAAACTTGAGTTGTATTTCTTTGCTTCCTAGACTGCTAGGCATTTTCAGAGCTGTAGAAATGAAGGTTTCCTTGCAGTGAATATGCTCGTTTTAAGCTTGTTTTATGCAGCTGTCATATGCTGACAATGTTTCATATTTAAACTTAATCAGAACTATAAGATGTCATTTCCTAGGCCTTTCCTATTGATAAGTCTTACTTGGGCCATGGCCTTACTATTTCTTAGTTTTTAATGCCAATATTTAGAAAGTGTGTTTTGACCCAAGGATTTGAGTTCCAGGAAGAGTGAGACCTTGCTTCTCTAGACCTAGCACATAAGCATCAAACTAATGTACTGTCTAATTTTTGTCATGACTATAATACATGAAAGGGAATGAAATTCAGTTTAACCAAATGTTCGGCATTTTTGTACTCACAGCCAATTATTTTGCTCAACCTGGACATCATATTTTATGTGCATTGAAGTTTATGCTAAATGCTAATGGGCAAATAATGCTTTTTAATTATAAAGTCTCATTTTTTAATTGCCACATGGAAGAGATCAAAGGTCAAGTAAAAGAAATTTAGCCTAGCATTTTTCTTGGTATTTTAATTTTTCTACACAAATATTTTTCTCTACAAGAGCATTCCAATATGTAACTTGCCAGCAACTTGCTGCAGAAACTATCTTGCCACTTGATGAACAATTTATCTAGACTGGGACTTAGAAGAACATTCAGTGAAAAAAAGAAGGGAACATTAGTTCAGCGAGAAATAACCAGCTAATTTGGTAGATTTATTACCTAAAGATTTAAAACTTGACCGCCAGTGTCCTAGAATCACATCAGGTATTATTGCAAAT